>VZSZ01004710.1:3756-443258 GCA_013398815.1 Ibidorhyncha struthersii | reverse complement strand
CTCCCCAGGTGCAGGACCCTACACTTGCCCTTGTTGAATTTAATTAGGTTCCTTTCCGCACAACTCTCCAGCATGTCCAGGTCATGCTGTATGGCAGCACAGCCTTCTGGTGAGTCAGCCACTCACTTTTGTGTCATTAGCACACTTGCTGGTTGTACACTCTATCCCTTCATCCAGGTCATTGATGAATACATTGAACAGGACTGGACCCGGTTCTGACCCCTGTGGAACACCACTTGTTACTGACCTCTAACTAGACTCTGCACCACCCTCTGAGCTATATCTGTCAGCCACCGTTCAATCCACCCCACTGTCCACTCATCTAACCCACACTTCCTAAGCTTGCCTGTGAGGTTGATGTGCGAGGCAGTGTTGAAAGCCTTGCTGAAGTCAAGGTAGAAACATCCGCTGCCCTCCCCTCATCCACCCATCCAGCCATGCCATCATAGAAGGCTATCAGATTAGTCAGACATGACTTCCCCTTGGTGAATCCATGTTGACTACTTCTGATAACCTTCTTTTCCTCCAGATGCTTGGAGATGACACCCAGAACAAGCATACTATTAGCCACCGAGGATCTGTTGAGGCAAGAAATCTCTGAATCTCGAGAAGTAACCTTCAGAGGCATCCCTACTCAAGGGGAGATCCTGGTTTGAAGACCACTGCAGTACAGGAGAGGTCAGAGGGCTCTTGGGCCGTTCATTATTTATGGGGGTAAGATGACTGACCCATGGTCGTATTTGCATATTGACCACAGTACCACCTTTGCTCAAGTTAGCCCTTGGCTATTGCGTTGTTGGTATGTTTCCCTGAAATGATGTTAAGCCGGATGCAGACATCATGACTAGATGAACCCATTGTGACCACCACAGGTGGTTATTACTTGGGCGTGGTTATGGGAGATAAAGGTCAGGTTGGCGGTGGAGCACACTGTCACAGGTGTGCAAGTAGAACTGCAAGAATCTGTCTTGTTTTCCAGCCAGTAGGTTACTCCTGTGTAAATCTGCCATATGTATTTTTGAAGTATCAGAAAACCTTTAGCAATTGAAAGCAAGTAAGACTCATGCCTAAGGCCTCATCTGAAAGAGAATTGCTGTGTTGCTTAACATCAGACTAAGACATTTAACCAGAACTAGTTTAAAGGGATGAGTGGCCTTTGCTGAATCAACAATGGTGATTCTTTCCCACCTGAGATTTCTGCAGAGATTTCTTATCTGAGCATTGAAACAGCATCACACAGCTTAACAATTCTGACAGTTTCACTGCAAAATACAATAGGCCTACAGAGTATCTGCATCTCTCATACTATTCTACAACTGTTCTTTCTGAAAGACAATAATTTGTTTGTTCCTCTGCTTCTCCTTTTAGGTCAGGTGGACCTTGTGGAGATCCTTTACTTGTATAGTATTACAAACCACAAGGTCTGCTCAAGTAAACACATTTATACATGCAGCTTTAAAATGCGATGTCAAATTTTTGCTCATATTTCAGAAGCTTCCTCGGAAGGTAAGTATATAAATCTGCACTGAAGAAAATTTATTTTTCTAATATATAAAATAAATTGAAAGGAAACTGTTAGGAATGATTTTATAATAATCCTTGAGGCAGAAATAATTTAGAGCAACACTAGTAGCATGCAGGCTTCATGCAAACTCAAGAAAGCATTAAGAACATTTATGATTACTGCAGCAGAAGTCCAATTTACATTGAGCTGAAGTGAATGCATGATTTGGAATTACAAAGTGTGCAGATAAGTTGAGCAGGTCAGAACAGGATCAGTGTCATACCTTTGGGTATGTCAGAAGTAATGTGTACTAATGTATTATTTAAAGGATTTTAATGAAAACTGAATCAGATGAAGTGAACGGTTTCTAATCTGATTTTGACTGTATCAAGCTAAACCCTACTCTGTGATAATAAACCCCATGAAATCTAAAGAAAAATAAATAAGCAGTGATCAGCAGAGTGTAAAAAACCCCAGTCTGCAGGGCTGGGAGTCAAGCATTAACTTTCTGTTATTAGTTGATTCCCAACTTGCCAAAAGACTTATATTTTCAAGAGAAATTAGCCATTGATAAAAAATGCCAGTTTTCTCCACCAAGGACTGTCAAGAATTACAACCCCTAGTTAGGATTTCTCAAGCGGAATATATATTACTATTTTCTTCTCGCCATCAAATACTCCCTCAAAACTGGCACTTCTCATCTGTAATTAATAAACAATGCAAGGTCAAGTGCACAAGTTTCAGTTGTGCAAGTAATGACATGAAAATTTTTCAACACACTGAGAATAAAAAGGCTGTGCTATATAATGCTCTCCAGACCATCTCAGACTCTATTCTTGCTTCTCTCCTATGACACACTCCTCCGGGGCTCTGGAAAACCATGAAGTAATAACATTGAATTTTTTTGTAGTAGTCAGTTAATTCAGAAAGCTGCACCAATATTTCTACTAAAAATCCTTTTTTCCTATGGTCTTGTCTTGCTTCTGCAGTCATTTTAAGCAAGTTGCTAGGAAGAAAAAAAAAGTCTCAAGAATGCAATTACAGCATGCACGGACTGGATAAACTGACACTTACATAATAAAATAGTTATGTTTGCAACCTCAGGTTAATATCAGCCAAGATAAAGCAACACTTTGACTTTACTTGACCTAGTGACTTCACAGACTGACCAACTTAGAAAGATTTTGCTTGAACTGACCACTGACCTTGACTGGTGAGATATATATATTGGTGGCTTCTTTCCTTGCAACATTTCATTTATCAGTTCTAAATTTTGAAACCTTTCTTACTAAAGTTGGTAAAGACAAGAGTGAATCGTATGGGTATTACCCACTTTCAGTGCTTTATCTACTCTTCGGAACTATATTCAGACTCTTTCTAAATTATGAAGGAAACAAAATCTTCTTTCAGTTTCCCAAGGGTTTCAGTCTATATTTTGCACTAATTAATCGTAATTTGTCTCTAACGTTTGCTTCTTATCTATTATGCTGGTTTGTCATATTTCAGCATCTTCTCCTATCAACCTCAGAGAGGCTGATTCAGACCTTCATATGTTAGCACTATATTCTTTTAAATGTTGCAGCTTGTAACACTCAGTTCCAATTATTTTTATGCAAATGGATATGACAATAACCCATGTCTCTCTTACCTCTCACTAATTAGATTCTAAGTTTTTAATGGCATTTTCAGCCTTTCAACTCTGCACCATGCTTGGAAAAATATTATTTCTGTAACATTGCTCTCTTCCAGCACCACAGCCCAGTCTCTCTTATAGCTCCCAGATAATTCCTCCTTGACATGATTCTGCTATATGATATGTCTTTCCCTCTGGGCTTCTTTAAGGAAAAATATTCTTCACAAGGAGCTCAGGAAGACATTTACTGCATAGCTCCAACTGCCAAGAAATTACTATTCTTACCGTATTGCTGCTCCTACAGACAGGCTATGGCACTTCTTTCTATAAACCCAGACATGCCAGACATTAAAACTTGAATGCCCAACTTGATTTTTATTTTATTAATTTTCTTTATGGGTCACAAGCTCAAGTTTGACCTTGTTCTACATATTTATAGATGCATAGCAGATGCAGTGCCATGAATCCTTAATGACTATGTAAAAAAATAAAAATTCTTACTTATGTTTCACAACAATGACAGTAATTATTCAGGCTTATATCTGTTGTATCCACAGCTTTCAAGAATACTAAGTGAGATTTAAGAATAGTGTTTCCAGGCTGTACACTTCCATTTGTGTGCAGACTTTCAACAGTTAAGAGTCCAGATTCAGAAAATGATTTTCTGAAATATGCCAACATAATTGTGTGCTTTGGAGAGGCACACGTACATGTGTACTTGGACCAAAACCACCTGAAAACAAGTCAGAAATCCTGTGTGATAATTAGCTTGGTTTTTGATGATCAAGAAAGGGAACAAACCACTAATGAAATGTCAGCATGTACAAATGAAAATGAAAAAAAATGAATCACCCAAACTTTAATTGATTTCATAAACTAAATCTGTTCCATTGAGGTATAAATATTAAGTGATGGCTAGGAATGCAGCAATAAATTCTTCCAGCTTATGAGAAGTTATACAAAAGTGTCCAGTCATGGACAAGCGTCACCTTTACCAAGTCTAAAAACTTAAATGGAAAATGCAAAATCCATGAAGGTAAATTCAGGTCTTACTTAATGACACAGTAAGGCTTAGCAAAGAAGATACAGGAATGACTCTGTAACATGTTAAGAAAATGGAATTGTGAGCACTTTGTTGGGTCACCAGTTTGCCCAGATTTTAGCACTAGCAACTCAGCATGACAGTCTATCACTTTCAAGGAAAAAAAGAACAGGAATTCTTCAGAATGTTTTAAAATATACAAACATGGTGGAAGAAGGGACTTCATCAGAATTAAGAAAAAATTATCCTCTCTGGTTATACACTGACCTCCGAAAACCGGTGCTCTCCTATACTTATGAGATAGTTCACTCATTAATTTTAACTTATGAGCCAGAAAAGTAAGAGTCAGTAACTATCAAATACAACATTGTCAGTCTGGCTCTGACACTTGTTCTTCAGCACTGAGAAATTTTCTTCAGACAAATATGTAGCAAAGAAACATTTCTTGTCGTTTATATATCTGTCCTACATGTTTTTTTTGAACATCCAAGAGAAAAAGGAGCTCTGTAATCTTCCCCAGATATTTAATCTGTGACATATTAACTTCCTATTAGTATACTTAGTAAGTCTCTTTATAAAATATCACTGATGAATAATAAAATACAATTAATAGAGACATCAACTATTGCAGCTTTATGTAACCAAACATTAACTGAATCTAAGTTAATCTGTACTGGCATGTAAGTCTAAAATCTAAAAAGTAGTCAATCTTTTCAAACTCTTAAAAAATTACATATATTCTTGATAATAAACTTACTAAACCCACTAAGTAAAGATCGTTTCTTATCTGACATCCCTTCACCAACTCTTCCTAAGCTCTTAGTAGAGACATCTATGTATGAATTAGTTCTTAATTAGAACTCCATAATTAGAGCTGTATGGCAGATATTTTTATTAATATATAGAGAAATAAAAATATTTGTATTTCATTTTTATATATAAGCAAATACATTGAATTTGAAACTGAATACTCTTCTGGCCTTCAGACAAGAGTTTTATTTGTACTGAGAGTCTGAATGTGCATATTGGTTTGCGTGGTAAGGTTTTGGTAGTGGGGGGGCTACAGGGGTGGCTTCTGTGAGAAGCTGCTAGAAGCTTCCCCTATGTCTGATAGAGCCAATGCCAGCCAGCTCCAAGACAGACCCACTGCTGAGCCCATCAGCAACAGTGGTAGTGCCTCTGGGATAACGTACTTAAGAAGGAGAAAAAACTGCACAATAGCAACTGCAGCCAGAGAGAGGAGTGAGAATATGTGAGAGAAACAACTGTGCAGACACCAAGGTCAGTGAAGAAGGAGGGGAGGGGGAGGAGGTGCTCAAGGTGCCAGAGCAGAGATTCCCCTGCAGCCCATGGTGAAGTAGACTGTAATGCAGGATCTCCCCCTGCAGCCCCTGGAGGTTAATGCTGGAGCAGATATCCACCTGTAGCCTGCGGAGGACCCCACACCAGAGCGGGTGGATGCCTGAAGTATGACATGACCCCGTGGGAAGGCTGCACTGGAGCAGTTTTGCTGGCATGACTTGTGACACCATAGGGGACCCACGGTGGAGTAGTCTGTTCCTGAAGGACACTACACAAAGGGCCCACACTGGAGCATTTCATGAAGAACTGCAGCCCATGGGAAGGACTCACCTTGGAGAAGTTCATGGAGGACCATCTCCCATGGGATGGACCCCACGCTGGAGCAGGGGAAGAGTGTGAGGAGTCTTCCTTTTGAGAGGAAGGAGGGGCAGAAACAATGTGTGATGAACTGACCTCAAGCCCCATTCCTCATCCCCCTGCACCGCTTGGGGGAAGGAGGTAGAGAAGATCAGGAGTGAAGTTAAGCCTGGGAAGAAGGGAGGGGTGGGGGGAAGGTGTTTTAAGATTTAGGTTTTTTTTTTCTTACTATCCTGCTCTGATTTGATTGGTAATAAATTAAATTAACTTTTTTTTTTCCCCCCAAGTCAAGTCTGTTTTGCCCATGACAGGAATTGCTGAGTGATCTCTCCCTGTCCTTACCTCAACCCATGAGCCTTTCGTTATATTTTTCTCTCCCCTGTCCAGCTGAAAAAGGGAGTGATAGAGCAGTTTGGTGGGCACTCGGCGTCCAGCCAGGGTAAACCCACCAAAATGTGACAGCAAAGTCATGACATGTAGATTCGAGAGTATTTAATTTCAAATGAGCTACTCTCCATATTTGGAGAATAGGAGGCTCTGGGGAGACCTTATCACTCTCTACAGCTACTTGAAAGGAGATTAGGACAAGATAGGACAGAGGAAAGGGCCTCAGGTTATGCCAAGGTAGGTTTAGGATGGATATTAGGAAAAAGTTTTTCACAGAGATTGTTTTTAAGCATTGGAACAGGCTGCCCAAGGAAGTGGTGGAGTCGCCATCCCTGGAGGTATTTAAAAGACAGGTGGATGTGACGCTTAGGGACATGGTTTAGTGGTGGTTTCAGCAGTGTTAGGTTGATGGTTGAACTTCATGATCTTAAAGATCCCCTCCAACCCAGACAATTCTATGATTCCATGATTTTGCATTATATGAAACTATACCTGACTACACCCATACAACCCACTTCTTCACAGTCTACATGGAAAATGATTAAAAATGGTTGTCAGAAAGGAGGAAATATAACAAGGTGGATGCAATATTTTTTAGTAGACAGCAAAACCTCAGCTTTCAAACAAAATGCTGAATTGTACTTCTTGAAGAAAGTTTGAAAGTAGAATTGGATGTGATCTACCCTCATAAGGCTAAACATTTGACTATACCATCTGCCTTGAGTGAAGAGCAGCACTCGTCTATCACAGGAAAGATAGAGGTACACTAATGAGTCCCACTGACTGCAAATATTATCAGTAAACAATTTTTGATGTTAAAGTGGCAGAAAGCACAAAATATGCTGACACAGTAAAAAGGACTGAATGTCTTCTAAGGGAAACGCTACAGCTAAAGCAAAAATAACAGGCATATCAACAGATTGTGATGAAACTCTGTTGTCTGTGTTCTGAAGTATCTCAGACTTCAGAAAGACAGAACGACAGAAGTCGCAATGATCCACTTGCCATTAAATCCATGGTTTCAGTGGACTTACAAATATGAAAAAATACTTCAGTTATTCAGGATATAAAGGGAATGAAGTCTGGGTTACCCCAATTAATAATTTGTGATCTTAAAAAAACCTAGCAACCCCCCCCACCAAACCTAGAAAAAATAAAGAGGGGGAGGTAAGTTACGGTCTTACGTATAGTATTCTCTAATCTCTGACTTTCACATACTTCAGAAGTAGTCAAATTGGCTGAGAGTCTCAAGCCCTTAGTTGTCAGTACCATTCCCTGTTGGAGGCAACACTACCGCAGGACAATCAGTAGGACAGAATGTGTAACCATGGTTCAGTTGCTCCTCTTCACAGCTCAGTACCTTAATACAAATCCACCTGGCTTACACTAAAATGCCAAACTCAGTGATGAGATGCAGGCATACATTCCTTCATCCGACACAGAAATGAAGCAGACAGCTTGAACAGGCACTGCCAGCATTATCTGCCAGAGCTCTGAACGAGTTCATCTAGAACTGGAAATGTATACTGGACAAGGGCAAGTTTATGTGACACCTTTCTTTTTGGACTCTATGAGTGTATCTAGTTTGGAAAACAAAGATGATAGACTACCTTAAACAGCCAAATAACATTCATGCAAGTGTATTTGCCTACAGTTTGGGTTACAAATGTTAAATTATCATCTCCTGCATGCTTTCTGCTTGTATATATACATTATTTGACAACTCACAGTGTATTCATCTGGTCTTTCTTGTTATACCTTATTGAACTGTTACACTATACGTGATGTTACAGAATTCTCTTTTGAAAATCTCCTTCAAAGTTATTTTTAAACAATGGACTCTTATGATCAACGCTTCTGTATCAAACAACACTATACATACTCTTTTTTATGTACTATAAACAATTCTTACAGTTCCTCTATTGATTTTAAAGCACAGTTCTTTTTTGTTGTTGTTTTTCAATAATTCTCCAGTCGGCAAGATATCACTTCAAAACAGAATCATAGAATCATATAATCACTGAATCGTTAAGGTTGGAAGGGACCTTTAAGATCATCGAGTCCAACCATTAACCTAACCTGACAAAAACCACCTCTAAACCATATCCCCAAGTACCACGTCTACCCTTTTTTTAAACACCTCCAGGGATGGCAAATCCACCACCTCCCTGGGCAGCCTATTCCAATGTTGGATAACCCTTTCAGTGAAAAAATTTTTCCTAATATCCAACCTAAACCTCCCCTGGCTTAACTTGAACCCATCACCTCTCGTCCTCTCACTTGTCACGAGGGAGAAGAGGTCAGTCCCCATCTCTCTACAACCTTCTTTCAGGTACTTGAAGAGAGTGATAAGGTCAAATCAAATAAGTGAGTGATAAGGTCAATCAAATGTTATCAACATGTCTTGCTTCCAATGTTTTGCATTGGTGCATACTAACTGCTAAGACATCGATTCACTACATTGTCAAAAAGGGTGGGAATTCTCTCTTTTAACTTGAGTGGTCTGAAAGTTATACAGCTAGACCAAGCTAATTATCCCCATATCCTTGACAGTCAAATAGGCAGAAAAGTACTTCCAGAGAAGGATTTATCAGGTATTGAGACATATGCCTAAGAAAGGTGGTATGTTCTGCCAAAAGTGCCTGCAAGTCTGCACTGACTAGGGAGGGAGCACACACACAACTCAGATGAGACATCTTACTTGCTGGGGGCCTACATTGGTATGGTAAATCCCATCCTAGTGGCTCACCTGAACAGTTAAGAAACCAACTGTTATCTGAAATTCAAGAGTTGATATCATGCATAGGCTAGTAATGTTAGCTAGCTCTGTACTGATTTTAAAATTAAAATTTTAGCTTTTATGTTTTACAATTTTTAAAAACAGATTTTAAAAATTATTGCAAAAGTTTAAAATACAAATTCTAGCAATTACATAAAACACCTAAGAAAGTGTGTGTGTGGTGATTTAATACGTGAGACACTACTTAATTCTGGTAAATATAGCAAATTAAATGAAGGTACAGCTACTCACCAAAAAGTTGACGTATTGATAACTTCAAATATTTTTCATAATATGACGTTCAATATTTTTATAATTTGCATTAGGATAAACTAAGGCTTACGTTACATAAAACATTATATGAGAGCTGTTTCATGTCTCTGTCAGAACTATAAAATCAAAGAAGAGCACTTGAAATTTGTCACACCTGTCATGTTTTGGTCAACATCAGTAAATTCCTGCTAAGAAAAGATTCTGTATATTTTAACAATGTGCTATGCCAGACCATTAAAACCAAGAGTTTCAGTAACTGCCCCTGAAGATTTCACAGAAGGTAGCCTTGATCCAACTGGAATGCAAGGGAATGTTTACTTGATGTTTACAAGCTTCCTCTCCTTGACCTTACAAGAAACAAAAACGCATCTGTACTGATTGTTTTCATGGACATTTAGGAAGTCTGAGCCAAGTCTGCTGATGTGAGCAGGTGCTACTCCACTGAAGGGAATGCTGTCTTTCAACAGTGAATTTGGCTCTAGGTATCATAATAGCCAAAATAGTCCATTTAGATGTAACTGCAGAGAACAGCTATGAAATGCAGTGAAAACCTTCCAGCCTCAAGAGAAGGAAGTTAAAGGTCTGATGTAGTCACTAGAATTGCATGGTTCCAGCACAGTTTTGGGGATGTGTGGTTGTTGGGAAATACTTTCAGAAAGAATTTTCTCAGGTGATTCCACCTGAGTGTCTGGAACAATAGATTTTTGGACTGTATCTGGCAAACTCCAAACTAATAAACAAATAAACAAGAGATAGAGTGTTTATATCCTATTTACATATAAAGAAAGCAAAAGCATGTAAGCAAAGTTAATCCAATCATAAACTAACACCAGCAATAACAGGACAAACAGCAAGAAGAAAATGTAACCATTAACAAGAACAATAATCAAGCAATTTAGTCAGCAAAATTATTTCATTTGAGCTAGACAGTAGATATTGGCAGTGGTGAAAATAATGGCCTCTAGATATTTTAGTATTAAAATGAGAAGAATTTAAGCATTACAGAGGAAAAAACAAGCAGCATAAGCAGACCATAAACTCTTATGTAATAGAAATAATAGAAAAATGGTAGAATATCAAATACACCTGGAATGGAGGTTTTCAAAGGAAGGTATTCTTCAAGAAAAAAGCTGGGACTGGGGGTAGCATTGCAGAGAGGTGTTATTTTAGACTATAACTCTTTCTCAGGGTAAAAAAAGTGTGATGGTCCCATAAAGTTAAATAACCATAAAATATCCGGACCTCAGTAGATAATTTACTTGATGGTATGCTCAAAATTGCTTAACTGTACAATAATATTGGGTGGGGGTGTGCCTACCTGCCCCCCCCTTCAGCAAAATGTCCACAAAACCAACAGCTGATAACAAAGCGACATGAGTGTGTAACATTGTGTGTGACGGGATACTCAAACCCCCCTGTTTGTCCCAAACTCATAATGTTAAGGAGGAACTCCATGACACCATCAGCCAGAGAAAGCAGTAACCAGGGAATTGCAAAGAGACTTTTTAAACAAAGGAGTCAGCTTGATACGCAGTGTAAAAGCACAGAGACTTGTAAAAGGTGCTGGGGAAGGTGGGGTCAGGAGCAGTGACCATGGTTGGGCACCGCAAGGCATTGCCTGGTGGTATCCTCAGCCCTGCCTGGATGAGGTCCAGCAGCCCCCAGAGTGGGGGTGGTGGGATGGACGGAGCCTTCCTCAGGGTGCATGTGGGGCTGCGTGGGGTGCCAGCCCATGCTCGTGCCTCAGCAGGGTGCCAGCAGTGGAAGGGGTGGACACTCAGCTGGAGCACTCACATCTCCACACGGTCTGCATGTAGGCGGCCCACACTTTTCAGTGTTTGCAAAATCCACACTGCCTGTGAGGGGCTGGGTGTACACACTCTGTGTGTGTGTGCGTGTGTGGATTAATTACAGAAAGTTGCTTAGAAATCTGTAAATGTTTACGAACATTCCGCAGTGTCTAATACTGTGGTTTATCTGTGGCATTGCTGATAGCGACCCTGAATTTTTAGTTCACTTATTGCCATGTCATTAATAAATCAATAAATGACTTTGTTCCCAAATTATTTGGGATTTGCAGAATTAAGCAGCTTTCCCCTGTGACAAATATCTGTAAAAATTTTAAGATAGGAAAAGAACTGCCATTATAGGCTGCATCTAGCTTCTTATACTACATGGTTCTGATCAAGAACAGACTGTTGTGCTTCCATATTTAGAAAACTCTGTAAGTCAAAATGAAAGTGCCAGCTAATTTTACACACCTTTTGGAGCTAAGAAGTTCTTGAAAGTAAGCAGTCTGAATTACTGTCTGAGACAACATAAAGTTTGTCTAAACTGAGAAACTAGGTGTAGACAGAAAAAACTGCAAAAGTGAACACCCAAATAATTATCCATATTGCACTGTGGCACATTTGTTTCAAATACAGATGAAAGCCCTTAATGGGACAAAATCTTTGAAGCATTCAGTTGGCAAAAAACAGATGCAAAGGTTCACAGTCATGTTCTCTGTAGAACAGAGAAGCCTGAATTAGACTCCTGCTTTTCAGACAGAACTAATTGGCTATTACTTAAGATTTCTATTCTCTTTTCTGATTATTGAAAAAATCAGCCTACTTTCCTTTTTTCTTGAAAAAAAAATTATAGCCAAAACAGAAAGAATAAGGCAAACATAATGTTGTTTACCAGTAGCTACGGTGACTGCTTGTAGGAAAGGGTAGTATGTTCACAGAGGAAAGAAAAAACCCTCACTGTCCTTAGAGTAAAACCCTTTTTACCCTTAGAGTAAAACCAAGCCAAATCAAACTGGTTCATTTGTTAATATATGTTTCTTTACCAAGCCAGCAGACTGGAAAGGGAAATAACTTCCTAAAGCTCAATACATTAATTGGAAAATGGTTCTAGGAAGAGTGTCATAACACTTCAGGAATTCTATGCGATATCATTATATCATCTTTCTGTGCTCAAGATCTCTGTAATAGCTGTCAGGTTTGTAATAATTAAGTCCTCCCAGAAAGCAGGATGATAGTGAGGAGGCAAAATGTTAATAGTTCATGCAATAGTCAGGATCATTGGCGCACTATCATTATAAATAATTGAATCAAGTAACTCTCCTGGCTGTAACATATCCTTGAGATGTTGGATTCTTGTTCATATTGATGTGATTCTGGGACACAATATTAGTTTAATCATCCTGTTCTGTTAAATCAGCATTGAGAAAGCAGGCCAGGTTTATACTCCTCTACATGTTCATTCCAAAATTGGGAGATCTGAAACTATTTATTTGCAATTGCCCTTTCTGTTTGCACTACACTTATTCAGAACCCATTTTTAAGCTGGAGTACCAAAATGCTGTACTGTTTAATCAAGAGCTAGTATGCATTCAGCTAACAATGGGCTCTAAGGAACACATCAAGTCATTGTATTTCAGCAACACTAAATATCCATTAATGCCTAAAATATTGAAAGGCAAATGTGAGCGAATTGACTTTATATTAGTTCAGAGCTTACAGTCTACCCCTGCTGTTATTAATCAGGCCTGTGTGGATCACTTAGACACTCTATGGTAAAGGTTGCAAAGTCACCTCGAGATGAAAAGACTTTTTTTGTCAAAGGATGAATTCTCAGACTTCTCAGCAACACACACAATTATCTACGTCTGCTATCACTAGAGGCAGAGTAGGTTTTGCCCTTTTCTTTGTCTCAGAAGTGAGAGGCGAGTGGATTTCTCTTTTCCCCAGTTTCACTGTACACTGACATCCATAGTGGCACATGCTGGTAGCAGCAAGCCACTGACACCACAGCAATTTCTCTCCTACAGAGTCATTCATCCAGCGGTCTGAAATGACTCAAACAGCGCTTTATTGCTCTGTTTTCTGTCTCTTGTTATACCACCCTGTCTCTCCCCTTCTAGCTGGCTACACTTCTCCAAAAAGAATAATAAAGGCAAAGCTGGACAAATTTTTAATCAACAGGACTGCAGCAGTTTTGGTGGTATCCTCCCTGCCCCCAGTCTTTACCTTATATCCATAGAAACCACTTAATAAGTTCAAGACATTTTTATGCATGCTTCTGACTGCAGGTCCTTCATTGATTTCTAAGGATGATCCAGCTGAGTACGGCAATGAAACAAGCACCTTAAGAACTTTTATTAGGTTCTAAATGAGACACTGTTTCTCAGATTTCCCTCCTGTTGTTTTCTGTTCAGTTCTATAATGCAGATCAATACAATCCAGAGTTATCCTGGGTGAACAAAAAGTTGTTGAATGTATCCAGCTGTGGACTTGATTAGATTTTCACTTCACTGGTATAAATCAGAGTAACTCCACATAAGGCAAGGGAATCTCAGCACTCTAAAATGGTGTAATCTCAGACATAAAATGAGAACCAAGTTCCATTTTCCTTCTTTTTCCACTGGCATTGTTAGCTCCAAATTCTGCATCAGAGTATGAAGCTCCTTTACATGTAAACACTGAATTGTACAATTACTAATTATTAATGATTACAACGTTTGGGCAGAGAGGAATATGCCTCTGACGTCTGCTGGCAAGAAAGATTATTGGAGATGCTGTCTGAAACAATATGTACTTCTGCTCCTGTGACTCAGATGTCAGTGCATAATTCCTGTTTGAAGAAAGGTAAGTGTTTTGAAGAAATGCTGGTTACAGGCGTAAGTTAGGTCAAGCAAAAGGCAGTTCTGATGGATGGCTGGAATATGTTGATTTTATTTCATTAATAGCATAATGTGTTCCTGTGTTTTTTCTTATGCTTATTCTGCTTTCAAAAAGGAAAAAAAAGTCTCAAGCTTAATTCCTGTATTATAAATGCAGGATAAAAAATATGTTTTCTGTACTGTAAATGAAAATAAGGTAGCAGTGCTATGCAGGCTCTTGCCTATGTGCTTACACACTTCACTGCGCAAGGATACCTTCACGAACACAACATTTCTACTAAAATACATCATTCGCTAAATCTCACTGGATCTACTTACATAAGAAATCCTTTTGGGAATGAAGTAGCTCGATCGGCCCACACAGAGCACTCTTCTTCAATGTAGCATAGAAAGGGAAATGAAATCAGGAAGAGAATAGGAAAAAACCCCCAGATACCACAGTAGTAGTGAAAAAAGAGGATACACTTGAATGGAAACAAACAACAACAATTTCCCTTCCTACCCATGCACAGAAAATTTTTCACACCGATATTTACTAGGCTAAACAGCACAGAACAATTATTAGAAGTAAGCAACCCCGAATTTTCCGTATTGAAAAAGATACTGCAATGAAGCACAGAACAAAAAAGGTGGGAGCAATCGCAGAAAATGGCACACCACTGCTGGGCATTATTATTGCTGTTCTCCTGAGATCTTAATTTAGAGCATGCTTTTTTCTTCTTTTTTTTAAACTGCAGAGGTAAAAATGCAGTGGGGAGGAAGGACTGAGGTTATAGGAGACAAAGAACATTCTAAAGATGTTAAAATAGTTGCAATACACAAACCTACAATGACTAAATAGGCCCCAAACCAGTACAATCTTCTGTATTTTTTTCTTTTTCTTTTTTTTCCTGGTAAACCTCAGAGCATTCCAAATGTTAGCTGACATAAGGATTGTCAGAAGCTCTGTTTTTTTCTCCTCTCTATGAAAGTTAAACTCTGCAACATTTCTGCCAAGCTACTGCCAGTAGGAAGGTGCTTTTATGAGAAGAAAATTGCTTGAATATGCTACTGGGGGATTTACTTTCTCTGTAGCCCTGGTTTTATTTAAATGTCATAAAAAGCTGGCAAAACCCAATTACTAGCAGCTCTGCAAAGCTCTCCTTTAGGTCACCTCTAAGATCTACTGCATTTTGTCCAGAGGGGCTTTAGTGCAAGGTCTGTTTCTCTAGCTGGGAGTGGGTGGCATTCCAGCTGTAGGTGGCAGTAACCCACAGCTCTTCCATTTCAGAACCTAGCGGAAGATTAAAACCAGCCCAGACACACACAACAGTTTTTCACTTAGATGCAGCAGAACAAAATACAGATAATAAGGATTTTTCCCAGCCAAGGATCCCAGGGTTTTCCTGGCAAAGAAAAGGAGATTTTGAAGCACCCATTTACTTAAATTATGATCTCTATTTTTTTTTTTTTTTACTTAATTGTACAAATCAAGTATTTTTCTTTACCTCAGTTTGGTGGGGTTTTTTTTGAGGAAAGGGCTATTTTGCATACATGGGCTCTTGGGCAGTGTATAATCAAACATCTGCCTAGTAAAAAGACAAAATTCAATGTAAAAACAACCTTTGTCATCTTATTTTTGTAAATTGGGGTAATCTGTGGTGGGTGAACTCAGGGTGCTCTGGGTATTCTTTTGGGTTTGAGGCTAAGGTTGCAGTGTTGTTGTCTAAGGAATGTTCATCATACATATACCTAGCTTCTTCGTGTAAGATTATAGAATATGTGATCTCTGTCAAGGACTTGAGAAATACATGTATACTAACAAAGTTAGTAAAATGCATATTATCAAGACTAGCCAACAGAAAATGGTTGTGAATTTAAACATCCAGGAGTTATGAACTGCCCAATTCATACTGAAATAAACCCACCCCAAAATATGGACAAAACCAAATTGATAAAAAAGTCATTCATACATACCAATTTATCTATGCATACATTTATAGAATAATGCACAACTGTTTTTGCTATTACACAAATATTTATCCATAAGAAAATGGATCAGATCTGAGGTTTTACCTATATTAGTTTTAGGCAGAAAAAAAAAAAAATGTTCATTTCAATTAGCATTTAGTACACATTCTGCACCTAGCAAGATTAGTTCATACCCACGAATGCCATCTTGTTCATATTAAATGACAGCACCTTACCATTGAAGCACAGGACAAACATCCTCTCATTTTAAAACTACGTATTATAACCCCACATCTGCTCCTAAATCATCAACCCAGCTTTAAAGACCTGCTTGAAAACAAACAAGCAACTGTCCATAAATAGAGTGTCCTGATATTGAATCCTGCTCCATCTCACTATTGGCTTGCATTGCAGTAGTTCATATGCAAAACATGCTCTCCTACAGATGGAATCCACTTGTCCTTGCTATTAAGCGAAACACAGGAGGACCCAGAGAGCATTTGCTGAAGCCGAAAACTGACTTTATAATTTAGCCTTGAATCTTGAGCTGGCATAACTATGCCATTATAGATTTGGATGCTGAGTCTCAACACTTGTAAAGCAAATAAAACAAACTCCCAATTGCTTTGTCTTTTTCATTGCAGTTTAAGCATATATACTAAAAGCTAAATTTAGATGTTATGTTTGGACATCTTATGTTTGTCCACTCAAAGAATTTCAGTGCCTAACAATTAAATAGGTATCTGCCTAGAGCGAAACAAATACCGTTCGTCTACCTCACTGTTTTTCAAAGCCGGGAAAATAGTAAGAATACTCAAAGACTGCATCAGTTTTTAAAATGTGAGTGGCTACATTACTGTGAAACCAGATACATGTTTACACATTGCATTCTCGCTCCATTGTCCCTGCAACAGTGACAAATCAAGAAGCTGTTTTCAAGGGGCAGTGCAAAGCCTGTGTTCCACTTCAACTGTGCTTCCAGGGTTTAAGTGAATCTTAAGTGGGCAAATTTCACCCCTGGGAAGGCGAGGGTATAAGAATCATATTGACAGAATCAGAAACAGAGAGAAAGGACAAAGAAAAGGAAATAGATTATAACTCCGTTTCCGTGTGGTCTCCAGGCTGGGGGGTGGCATTTAGACCTTCTGCCTAATTGACAGGTTTGGTATTAGTCACCAGTAAGATTTTTTTAGGATACTATCTTTTGGATAAAAGGAGAATAAGGTTGTATTAGGCATGAACTGAGGGAAAAGAAATGTCATCAAATTATAAGCTATAAGTATATCACATACTTTGGAGTAAAAGCACCTTATAGACTGTATGTCCAGGAGAGCAGAAGGGGACATTCCAACCCTTTGACAAACTTTCACCTTAGCTTCTCCATGAAATCTGATTGGGGGAAAGTTAAAAAAAGGTTAAAAAAGCTGGCCACCTTTACAGTACACAATTTATTTGTTAACAGTTCTTAATTCCAAATGGTTTTCAGTCAAATTTACCCTAGATTTTTCTAAATAGTTTATTCTGTCCATTACATTAGTATACTTATCCAGGTAGTGACTCTGATCCATGTAACAATACCATGAATACTAATGAATGCCAAGAAAAATAGCTGGATTACATAAAATGATAACATGATGAAAATAAGCTTAGCTTGAATTTGGGGATTTAAATCAATCTCCGAATATTTTGGTAAGGTGTGAAGTCAATAATTAATCCCTGAAGGTATCCAGGAAAGAGCTTAAATCTGCGTTAATGAACTGCCATGTTTGGTGTCCAGCCTAGAAATATACTGCACTGTTTCTGAAAATGGTTTACAGAGTGGAAAAGGGGATGAATGACTGGGTGAGTTTAACAACTGAAATATAATGATGCTATACTATTGTATTATATCCTACTACAAAAAAGAATATTCTGGATATTCTTTAGCGTACAGATAGCAGCAGTCTTCATGTTTTACTTGAAGATTTGTGTTCAAAATGCTAACTGTTTATAATTCAAACCCCCTTGTTGTTGAGAAGAACTGTTTTGGGTTGAACATCTCTGTTATTGATGCCATATAATTTTCTAGCATATTTCTGTGTATTTTACAGTGACTTTTCTTCGGCTTTTCCAGACCCCTGATCTGAATAATTCTGAACAAAATAAATTAAATTAAAGCTGTGAATAGTTGCAGGGCTGAGACAGTCATCAAGAAAAAAAGAAAAAAATGGTTATTTACAAGACAACAATTGTGCATCTTGAACAAATGCTGTTCATTTATATTTCATTAATAGTATTCACTTCCAATGTACTCCAGTTCCCATGTCTATGGGGGATTTTACCTATTTTCTTGGTGTTCTCATCTTTCTAACTGGGGGGAGATACAAAATATACCCAATTGCCCTTAGCTGCCTCACCAAACAATATATTATAAAACTCCATAGTATAATGAAGACAATTATGAACAAAGGAACAATACATACATCACAACTATAGCCAGCATATAATTAAATTGTTTGAGTGCATATAAATACACATGTGTTTGCATCTGTGTTCCCATACAGATGTTTAACTCACACTTCAATAATTCCCTATAACTGCAGCAAAGATGATGATATTGTAACTAAGTTATGAAACTTCACATCCTATTAGCAGCTTCAAAGGCTGTCTGGAAACAGAAGAGAGATGTCATGACCAGAGCTTCTGGAGCTGAAGACTTACATATCCCTCTGTAATCTCGAGAAAATTTGTAGGGGAATGTACAGAGAGATTGCTAATGTAAATAACAGTGCAGCACAGAGGAGCCCTTATAACTGGCACTTAAATAACTGGTTAAAACAATACTCCTGATGCTGAGTAACTGTCTTCTATCTGGGACATTTCACCTTGGGAGTTTCACCTTCCTGAGATGCTCTCTCCCACTGGACTTTTTCAGAACTTGATCTCATTTCTATTACAACCTATTCAGACATGAGTGTGAAAAACTGCTAGCACTTCTGTATTTTTTTATGCACACAACAAAGTAAAGTATCCGTTAAAGTACTTTATATGTTAATATATATTGAAGTGGTCCAAATGCAGAAATGAGTAGGATGTCCAAAACCTCATGTGACTATTTCACATGGCCCACTTCAAAGATCACAACTACATTAGAAGATGATAAGAAGAACCAGCATGGTCAGTCTTCTATGTAGCTTCTCTTCAGAGTGATGAAATGTTTTCTTAGCCGTCTGTAAAACTCCTTACTGAGGCAATGTCAGAAGAAATCTAGTGCATATGCTGACCTCCAAGCCAAGTGAATTTTCTGAAATATGTAATAAGGTTAAATTGACGGGCACAATGAGAAGGTGACCTGAATACAAGAGAACACAGCACCCCTTATTGAACTCTCATGCCTTCTGGAGTAACACAAATCATGCTTTGAATCTCCTAATCTTCTAACTCCTAACTCCTAAGCACTATCAGATTTTGAAGCACAGAAGAAGCAATACCAACTGTATTCTTACAAGCACACAAAGAGTGTACCTTAACTGCGTATGACTAATAAGTTTGGTAATAATACGAACACAACTATTAAAAAGAGTAGTATGTACCTAAAGGAAATATTAAGCCTTTTAAAGCCATGCAGGACTTTTTATTTAGTAATACAGTATTCCAGATAGGTAATTGAACAGTATTGATACCGAATAATAGACAAATGAGACAGACAATAGATATTTATTACTGAAAATAATTACACCAGCTTTCAAGGTGCTGTTGTGAAATTATTTTTATTGTTCCACAACTAGTCCACAGCAATGCTAGATGGCTCCAGGGATTATGGAAGATGCTAATGGACCCGTATTAACACTTGTGCTGACCTCTCCTACTATGATTTGAGGTAATCCAAGGAGAGCCTTGGTGAAGAACAAATGGATTTTTGTGGTTCTAGGGTCCTTTTATCTTCGTATCTCCTAAGATATTATAGGTTACAGAGAATCATTCTTCCAGAGCAGTTGTTTCATATGTATTTTTGTCCAAGTCAGTATTTTTGAAGAGAGATGCACTAATTCTCTGGCAGGACACCAGATAATTCTTAAATCTCTGGATTCTTCACAAATAACATTGATTTTCTATGCTCCCCTTCATTAAGAGTAGTACACAACTTAAACAGGCCTTCTGTAGTTAAAAAAAAAATATGATTCCTTCCTTTACAACACGCAAGAGTAGTACTTAATCAGAAATAACTGGAGCCAGTTGTGAGGAAGACTGTACAAGCACTGCATGTATTGACCCATGACAACAGGCAGTGAGAAAAAAGTGAGGGACTAGTGAGGTTACCTTTGCCTTTGAATAGTCAGCTGGACACCTGCAGATAGTCTGGGTACAGGAAGAACATCTCCTCTATTTCTGTCTTTCTCCTCCCTAAAAGCTACATTTTACCTAGGTTTGGCTAGCTAAAAGAAGCCCAATCTAAATGCATTATATGAATGCACACAGAGCATGAAGTTACCATGACTATGTGGGTACCATTCTTTGTGTTTATCTGTACACAGGATCACAAAGTTGGCCTGTTTTACTAAATCCGAAAAACAAGGGTTACTGGTAAAAAAACCCTAATTTCCTATCTTTCTAAAAAGCAAACTTAAATAAATGCTGTTACTGAGAAAGAAATAAAGTAAAAAACCCAAATTTGGTGACATGGTAACCTTCTGTATCAAGATGATACCTTATATCCAGACTTCCCAAATTCCATTTGAATATTAAGCATGTTCTCGAATTTAACAAGATACCAAAGGTGAAGATGGTTTCTCTAAACCATAATCAAAACCTGTTCTGTTATGTAACCCCAGATAAACTTCAGTCTTCCTTTCAATGATCCCCAAAACAAGGATTCAGAACAATGATATTCTCACCCATTCAATTTCCAGTCAACCATGCTAGTGAGGACTGAAATTTCATAATTTTTTCTCCCTTATGTAATTTTCATTGCTTGAAGTGTCTGTCACTAGTAGGTAGGTGTATATGTTAGGTTAGCAGCAAAGGAAGAAACGCCGTAACATATATTAGTCCATTATTCATGTCCTGCAGTACCAGTCTTGTAATTTTGTTGTGATAACCTACAGTAAACAGCCAGAGCATATTATCAGTCCTTATGGAAAACTTACACATTTCACTGAAAGGATTATCTCTGTGGAATTTTGGAAAATCATTAGTACAAAGAATACGACACATTTACAATCTTTCATAACAGTACCAGCTATACCATTTGTCAGGATTTCTAGCCGAGTGAAATTCTTACTAAGAATCTGTGCGTTACTTCTCCAGTTGGACTAATATGTATGAACAGTGTTTTGACTATTTCTATATACGCTTAAACATCTGACTGGCCTTCAAAAAAGATAGTATTCAATTCATTTTGCTGATATGTTGTGTTTTAAAGCTACTCAGAATAAGATACCCCTTCTGGATCAAAGCTATCAGAAATGCTGATTTAGTTGTGCTGTAATTCTCGAAAATAATATTACATAGTATTTCTGGGAATTGAGTCAAAACATTCTAAGATGACTGGTGTTAAAATGGCACTTACTGGTATTTCAATACCCACACTAAAATTTTAGCCATGGTAACTTCTCTGATTTAAGTACAATTGAATTGAGATGATGTATAAACATCACATTTAACAAGTTTTGTGCACAGCTTGCATATTAGCTAAACGGTCAGGAATTTGAAGTTCTACTTATATTTGCATCCTTGATTTTCCTGCTTTCAGCATGTTACTTTTCACACTAATCGAATACTAAATCTGTGGATCTGAGAACATAAAAAATTGATTTTTCCACAGACGTTTTTAATAGAAGCACCACTATACTGCCTAAATTAAAAGCACAGAAAGGTTTACTCTTTGAACATCACTTTTTTTAACTTGTTTGTGTGGATTATTTTTCAGTTGTCAGAATTTGTTATTTCAACAATACTTCTGTGACTAAATGATGTTCTGAAGCAAACAAATTCTGAAGAGTGTACCACATTTTAATCATTAGTAAAGAAGCTGCATGTTTTAAGTGCTAAAAAGAACAACAGTCAAGGACCAGTATATCCAATAATATTTATGAGTTTGTATTTTGCTATTTCCTCTTACATTATTATTGAACAATTTCCTGGGGATTTACAGATATTTTGTCTAAAATCTAAACCATCAGCTCTTAACACTCTCTGCTCTTGACAGGCTGAAAGAGTTGGGGTTGTTCAGTCCGGAGAAGAGAAGACTCTGGGGAGACCTTATAGCACCTTTCCAGTATCTGGAGGAGGCCTACAAGAAAGCTGGAGAGGGACTTTATACAAGGGCATGTAGTGACAGGACAAGGGGTAATGGCTTCAAATGGGAAGAGGGCAGATTTAGAACAGATATTAGGAAGAAATTTTTCACTATAAGAGTCATAAGGCACTGGAAAAAATTGCCCAGGAAGATGTGGAGGTCCCATCCCTGGAAATGTTCAAGGCCAGGCTGGATGGGGCTTTGAACAACCTGGTCTAGTGGTAGGTGTCCCTGCCTATGGCAGGGGGGTTGGAACTAGACGATCCATAATTAGGACCCTTCCAACCTAAAGCATTCTATCATTCTATGAACACTACCAGTGTAATGGAACACAGCTTTGATTTCTTTGTCTAATCTTTTCTCCATACTACTATATCTGAGGAATATGATGCCTAAGAAATGAAGTACGATAAAATGGGAATCTGTTTCTGATGCCTAGAGTGAGACACACCTAGTTCAACTAATTCAGTCTTGAAATAGGTATTCTAACACAACTGTGGATTAGAGAAATTTACTATCTAAACTTCAGGGGCAAGAACCTGGGGTTAAAATCTCAGTTTTCTGGTTTTGCTTTAAGGAAAACTAAGGTAGGAGAAATGCAGATTTAGTTCAGAAAAAAGTGTGCAGAGTTTTTATATGGGGCTTAAGCCATTCCATTTACCAGAAAGATCAACCTGGGTAAATGAATTCTCTATCTGTTAATACCTAGTGTTAGGAAAATTGGAGATGAAATTTTCTCTTTTGCTTACTGGAATTGCTTGTGAGTACATGATGTAAGTTTGGAAATAACTTCATTTTTGAGGACTGTGAAAGACAATGCCATTGAGCTGCTCAGAATGACCAAAATCCAGTTGGACATGCATCACATTTCGATGTAACACTTTCAAAATAAATATAAATTAATTGTTTTCTTCACCAAAGACAAATTTGAAGTAAGCATTAGAAAAAACAATGGATTTCCAAATGTGAATCTCTTTCATAAGTACCAAATTTCAGCTATACTAGCTACCTAATCTCATTAAAAATACAGGATCCAAAAATCCAAGCCTACAGACTAGTCTTCCTAAATAATGGTGGGTGTCTAATCATGATTCATAATAATAAAACCAGCAGTTTCTGGAGTTATAAAACATGTAAGCATCTTTAGTATTGACAGATCTGCCCCAAACCAGCCCTTTAAAAGGAAGGAGGTTATCTTTTGCATATAAATCAGTATTACATAAATGCATATGGCACAAATTCTGAAAAGGTGTGAGAATACACAAGTCTCATCTGCAAATCTTTGTCCTTTTCAAATCAACTAAAATGACATTTAATCCCATTGTTTGGTTTCTCTTTCTGCAAGAGTTGAATATAGTGAGACTTAAAACATTGGTTCTGTACTTAATATGCATCTTAATGAAGTTAACTAGGATTCAGATTTGTAAAAACCCCAACAAATGAGTGTTCTAGATATGTTGGTCTGAGTCTCTTAGTCTATAAACAGATCTATAAAAAACCCCAACAGATCTATATGATACATTCTGCTGTTTCTGACTAGCTGGTTCCTTTCTTACCCAGAAACATCTACATCTAAAGAAGTGATAGGAAATCCATGAACAATTCTAAAAATTTGGCCTGCAATGCTGTTAGCAGTTTTCGGAAGTGCTTCAGTGCTCCTTGGCTTGAAAATGGGCACTTACTCATTCTCATGTAACAATTTTATCTTTAGTATCTTTAGTTTGATAAACACACAAATCGGATTTTGTGAGCTAGACGCAAACTGTAGCTCTGCACTAGAAATGTGAGAAAAGCATTAATAATGACATAAAAGCCTATCCTTAGATGACTAACTTCAGCCAAAACCTGACATAAATATGCATTTTTGGCTTATGGGCTCGAGGAAGGACAAGAAGTATTTCTGGCACATGATCTGGGAAAGGTTCACCATGACTACCCTTTGGAATCAAAAATTAGACATAAAAAAAGTTGAAAAGAACATTTTAATGTCTTCAAAGTCTACAGTTTGAGTGCCTTCTTTTTTTCTAGAACTATTCATATTTATAATGATGTTTTCTACTGTTTATTTTAATTAATATTCAGGATATGTACTAAAAAGAGACCACAAAAGTTAAGTCAATTCACCTGATCTCAGTATCTGCAACATTTGGAATTCTATCACTTAACCAATTTCAACTATAAAATTTCCTTTAACTTACAAGAAAGCTAACCTAGAACTTATTTTATAACCTTAAAAAAAAAAAAAGGCATTCAAAACTTTATCAGATTAACTTTAGAAAGCAGTTTGGATGGAATTTTTCATTTGCAAATCAGTTCTTTAAGGCTTAAGAAGAACTGTGTGACTCCCCAGCATGCAGAAAACAGACAGTTTCTGAAATATGATTTAAAATACATCTTTTCTATTTATAGCTGAAAAGGTCCCATTCAAATGAGACCTACGTATGTAGGAAGGTATTCCTTACATTATCAGGGGATGAAAATTGAAAAATTACATCCCTTGTGTATTTTTGGTGACTACAACATTCATGGTGGTTGAAATCTGAAGATGTGTCTCTCTACTGAAATTTATTGCTAATTGAGTTTGATTTTTCAGTTTTGGTTAATTGATTAACATTAATGGACCCATCTGCTGCACCAATACATGGGGAACAACAACAGTAAGAATAATCACTGTGAGAATAGTTTGAGACACTGGAAACATGATTGTTTGTGGGAGCAATTAACTTTGAGATTGTACTCTGAACTATAAAACCTAAACTTGTCTATGTTTACATTTTCTTGAATCTTTATGCAATTTAAAACAAATGTATCAATCAACTACTACTAGTGTAGTGGCTGACAAAATTGTCAAATCATTGGTGAAGTAATTTAATGAGTTTATTTCCCCCACACAGATGTGTCCCTTTAATTAACACTAAGCTTGGTTTGCAACATCTGGCTCATATGATCAGTGGGCCACACAGAATATTAAGAGCTTCCTAGGTTAATCTTTCCATGCCCTTTTCAAACACATACTTTCAAATCCAATGAGCTTTCAATTCACAAAATTAGTCATAGAACTATATGACACTCAAACCCTAAATTTACTGAATAGTTGTAATTTTTTTTTCTCTGAAATGAACCAGTCTTGAATTCTACATTAGCATGGATTAAAAGTGCAGTAAAAGAGCTAGTGAACTTGCAAAAGTGCTTCTAAAAGCAATAGCATTTACATAGGAAGAAAAACACTTTTTTTAAAGAAACCCAAACAAATAATGGCTATGTAAAGAATTAGAAATTTAGATTTTTACTGAACTACTCATCGGATATAGCATATGTTTAAATACTCTTGAAACTGAATGGCTTTTTTCCTATTGTGCTGGTTTTGGCTGGGATAGAGTTAATTTTCTTTATAGTAGCTAGTATGGGGCTATGTTTTGGATTTATGCTGAAAACTGTTGATATTACAGGGATGTTTTCATTATTGATGAGCAGTCAAGGCCTTTTCTGCTCCTCCCACCACACCACCAGTGACTAGGCTGGGGGTGCACAAAAAGTTGAGAGGGGACACAGCCAGGACAGCTGACCCCAACTGACCAAAGGAATATTCCATCCCGTATGATGTCATACTCAGTAATAAGCTGGGGGAAGAAAAAGAAATGGGGGGACGTTCATGGCATTTGTCTTCCCAAGTAACTGTTAATCATGATGGAGCCCTGCTTTCCTGGAGACGGTTGAACACCTGCCTGCTGATGGGAAGCAGTGAATGAATCTCTTATTTTGCTTTCCTTGCACATACAGCTTTTGGTTTACCTATTAAGCTGTCTTTACCTCAACCTACGAGCTTTCACACTTTTACCCTTCCAATTCTCTCCCCCATCCCAACTGGGGGGAAGCAACTGAGTGGCTGTGTGGTCCTTAATTGCCATCTGGGATTAAATGACGACACCTATAAACAGACAGATTTTTTCATCAAAATGTAAATGGAACCTAGATAACACTTTTTTAAAAATGAAAGTGGAGCTGATCTTAACTTAAAAAGAATGAAGATAACTAGAGATTTCCAATTCCACAACATGATGCATTCAGTAGTTTCACGGTAAAATGGTGATTGTGCAGCTTGTCCCCATCACCATGGCCCTGCCTGGCCATCTCAGGCTGTGTCTGATGCTGGTTCCCTTCACTGGGCTTGATCCTGATTGCCCACCCGAGGATCGATGTGTCTCAGCCCACCACTATCCCCAGGGTAGTTCCCAATGCCTGGGGCTGCCCCGGTGCCCCTGGCTGCCCTGCTCCTGGCTGGGGCGATGGGATGGGCCCTGGCTGCCAGGCTCTGCCCTGACAGACCCCTGGGGAACCCCTGATGCAACCAGTGACCAGACGACAGGGAGGTGCTGGCCCCCAGCTGCATATTGAAAATTTTGTATCTGAGTAATCCCTGACTCTTGCTACCAAAAATACAAAGAAAACATTTTTCTGTCATATAAACTTATTCTGCATAATTATTGTAATTAATAGGATGAAAACTACAGTAGTATTTTTGTACTCTGGTCATGAGAAAAGGCAAGTAACTTTCCTTTAAGAACGACTGCAAAAAATGTTTCTGTTGAAACACATCTGTCTATGCCCAGCAGTATGTGTTGACAAGCTCCACTGTTCATTATAAAACATGGCTGAAATATTTGCTATGTAATACTTCATGGTCTTTCAGAAGCAAAAGCTCTAATTAGCTGCCAAGCACCTGAGGAATAACATGCAATGAAAAATCTTCGTTTTGCCACTAAACAGTGTAACTGAAACAACAAGCAAAAATCTTAAAGAAGTCTATAATAGTTTTATATGAATCATCAGATTGTTGCTTGTTTCATCTGATTTTTTTTTTTTTTTAAATACAGGTAAGATTTTTTGCAGTAATAAACACGCAAATGGACAATTAATGGTGTAGATAGGAATATTTTTAACACTATAGATTATATATGGCTCTCATTGGCTGCAGTCTCATGAATATAAACTCATTATCTGAAGATAACACAGTATAGTCCACATGCACAACTTGAACACTGGGACTGAAGCCTGGAAATTTTTCCTCATAAACTATACACAAAATGTCCACCTCTTGCTTTTCAGTTCTCCTGCTCCACACATGACATGGTGTGAACCAAGCTGATGTGGCAGGTTGATGACCAAGTAATTGCTAGGATAAAGCAACTAATAAATTAAAGTGAACTGAGGGGAGAAACTCTTATCTTCCAGCTACAAGAGGTACCAAAGGATGTTTGTCAACAAAGCATTGAAGGAAAAAGGTGAAACAAGCCCAACACACTTAAAAATGGTCCAATTACTGACCAATTAGATTGTAGATTCCTAGTATTAGCAGGCACTACCTGGAAAGAAGTACGGGGAGAATCTGTAGGACAGAATTTCTCCTAATTCATTTTAGGAGATGCTTCACCCACTGAAGCACGTGACTTAGATCTTAAGACAACAGATTCAGAAGAACAAACTTTCAGAGTGTTCAGGTCCAGATGAAAGAGTTTCTAGAGCCAGACCTGCGAAGGCTGATCAGGAGGTATACCAGTCATTGTTTCCTCTTGTCTCCTCAATCTGCTAAAACCTGTGGAAAACGCAAACGGTATACGGCAAACTGATGCATTCTCCAAAGTGATTTCTGACCCTGGCATGCTGTCAGGCAGACTCTGTGTAAAACGCCTGCCAGTATTCCTGAAAAATGGCTGGTAGCACAGGCAAATTTACACCCCAACTTGCCACCCTGTTTACATCCTCTACAAAGAAATTGGTGCAGATAGGTAGATGACTTCTCAAGAAGTGAATCTTTCAGATCTGTCACGCTTCTTATCAAAGCAGAAGTGATTTGTTTGATTACATGTTATACAGTGATGGAGCAGTCTGTTCTCACATACACGTTTAACTATCCAGGAAAGAGAAAGTTGTGCACACTATGGGCAAAATGAAGCTTCAGGACTTTAGGATGCAGAAATTGCTCCTCTGAAGACCACTACCTAGTAACCTATCCAAGTGAGACCTCAAAATCCTGAGAGGTAATCTGTTGTGATAATTTTTGTTGGCAGTCTTGACAGCTAAGAGGAATGATCAATCTCTGAAAAAGCAAATTCTATTCTGCAAACTGAACAGTATGAAACCAGAGCTGCAGAACTCGTGTATGAAACGTAGCATCTAGATCCTCCTAGCAAGGTGAAGCTTACTAAATATGGACAGTTTGTCAACTGACTGGAGAATGTATGTACATACGTAGGAAAACCAGCAAACCAGGTGAGAAAAGAGGGAAAGAATGACCTACCTTTACCCATTCTCTCATCTAGTGGAGCCCAGGATGCTGTTGGCTTTCTTTGTCATTAGTGCACATTGCTGACTCATGGTCAACTAGTTGTCTACCAGAACTGTCAAGTCTTTTTCTGTAAAGCTGCTTTTCAGCCAGTCATTCCCCAGTCTATACTGGTACCTAGGGTTATTCCACCCCTGCCGCAAGACTTTGCATTTCCTTTTGTTGAACAATACGAGATCCCTGTTGGCTGATTTCTTCAGCCTGTCGAGGTCCCTCTGAAAGGCAGCAGACCTATCTGATGCACCAATCACTCATCCTTGTTTCATATTTAACTTTTGTTTCTGGGGTGCACCCTGTCCCATCTTACAGGTCATTAATGAATATAAACTGTATTGGATCCAGTATTGAGACTTGGGGTATGTTGCTAGTGATTGGCCTCCATCTGGAATTTATGTCGCTGATCCTTTGCACTTTTTGAGCCTGCCCTTCAGCCAGTTTTCAGTTCACCTCTCTGTACGCTTACCTAGCCAGTACTTAATCTGTTTGTCACTAAAGATGTTATGGGCAGCAGTGTTGAAGCCTTACTAAAGTCAAGTAAACAACATCCAGCACTCTCCCCTCATCCATCAAGCCAGTCACCTCATTGTGGAAGGCTATCAGGTTGGTTAAGCTTGATTTCCCCTTCATAAATCCATGGTGACCAGTCCCAACCACTTCCTTGTCCTTCATGTGTTTGGAAACAGTTTCCAGAACAATTTGCTCCATCAGCTTCCCACAGATCAAAGTGAGGCTAACCATCCTGTTGTTCCTCAGATACTCCTCTTGCCCTTCCTGAAGGCAGTCTTCTAGTCCTCAGGAACCTCTCCTAATCACCCTGATCTTTCAGAGATTACTAGGATTGATCTTGCTATGATATCAGATAGCTCCCTCAGCACTTATGTGAATCCTATCAGGTCCCCTGGACTTACACCTGTCAAGTTGTTTCAAATGTTCCCTAATCTGATCCCCCTCCATCAAGGGTAAGTCTTCCTTGATCCAGACTTTGTCCCACAGGTCTGAGAGGAATAGGATTCCTGAAGGTCAGTCTTACCAATAAAGACTGAGTCAAAGAAAGCAGTGAGTATTTCAGTCTTTTCTGGATCCTTTGCACCAGAACACCTGCCCTATTCAGCAGCAAACCCACATTTTCCCAAGTCTTCCTTTTGCCGCTGATGTACTTGTAAAAGCATTTGGTTTTGCCCTGCATGTCCCCTGTCAGATTAATCTCCACATGGACTTTGGCTTTCATAACCCTGTATCTGCATATTTGGACATTTTCTCTATATTCCTCCCAGGTCACCTGGCCATGCCTCTGCCTCTTGTATGCTTCCTTTTGATGTTTGAGTTTTGTCAGGACCATCTTGTTCATCCATACAGGCTTCCTGCCACTCAATTTCCTGCTCATTGGAATGGATAATTCTTGGGCTTGGAGGAGGTGATCCCTGAAAATCAGTTGACTGCTGTAGAAAATAATGAAAACCACGCTTCTGTCAAGCTGCTTATCCCTGGTTTACACATGCACAGTCTTCCATGATTCCTCTGGACAGAAGAGCAGTGGCCCATTTCAGAACAAAAGCATTTCTGAAAAGAGCTGAGGCTAGAAGTTGGAAAGCAGAAAGGCAGGAAACAAATCCAATGGTCATGAATTATTCAGGACTCAAGCTTTAAATGAAACAGTATTCCATAGTGGTAGATGACAGGCCAATCAGTAGAATGAGAGAAATATAGCAAAGAACAACAGAGCTAAAACAGAATCGTTGCTCCCAAATATACCCTCAGTTTCACCAGTCTGGTAGGCAAATTGTGTATGTTTTCATAAAGTTGCCTTGTTCTCATTTGTGCTGTAGTCAAACAAGGCTTAGAGATCAAAAATCTGTTTGGTGCTCTTTGTGTGCTCACATCAATCAAGAGAGGCAGAGAAGCAGCTCAAAACTTTGATTCAAGGTCTCCTCAACCTAAGAAACACACAGTGGTCCAGAGCTTTAAAAGAAATTTAGACTATGTTCTGTTCAGCATTTGCCTTGAAGTGGAAGTACCTTTTTTTTAAAATGACATTGCAGCTACTTTACACATTCTATCAATTTTAAACAGAAATGTGGTTCCTAAATGCTGAGTGCCTTAGACAATGATCAAGTTACTATGGCTTAAACAGTTACTGTGCTCCTATTGAACCATCATTCAACTGAACCACCATCCTCTGTGCTTTTAGCCCATGTCTCTTTTGAACCCCATTTCCTCTTTCAGCATGATGCAGTTCAACTTTCAAAGATTCTTCGACAATACTTCTTCACACATGCTGAAGGTGTTGACTTACTTGTTACTGTTTTTATGGCATGATGATGAAGGCCTATGCTGTGTACCCTTATATGTTTCTGTCCAAACTATCTATACAAAGAGTCTGATAGAGTCACTGAGCCTTGTAGGGAAGCTGATCTAGCTGACTGAAAAGGAATTCTGGCAGCAACCCAATATGTATGCAGTGTGGGCAATGTAATTATATTTTATATCTCTTTTCATGTAAGCAAATAATGTATAAAACCTCCATGGTTAGGCACGACGATGTCACATTTTCTATTTAATATTATCAGGACAAAAGATCGGCAATTACTTCATTACAGAGAAAATTATAGTAATTTCTCATTAAGGATGAACCTACCACCCACAGAACATAAATAGATGATAAAATGATTTAAAAAGGTAAGTCTTACCTAGTGCAGGTCCCACCATTGTGACATGGATGATAATCACATATTGGAACATTGCAGTTCTCAACATTCTTCCCTCCAAGCGCCTCATCTATGATGAACAACTCTTTGTTGTTAACTTGAAAATCCCTAACACATCCTTTATAGCCATATATCTGCCCAGCACATCGATGAACCTCTTCATGAACAGGAACATTTCCAAGGAAGATAGATCCAAAGATGATCTGCAGAAACAAGAAGAGAACAATCAGAAAAGAATGTGATTTGTGATGTTACTGTAAGCAATGAATAAATAATTATTACAGATAAAAGAAATAGCCATTACTTGAAGCTGGCCAAAAAATATGATACTTGCTAAAGGGACTTTTTTTTTTTTAAATGGTTCTCTTAAAAAAAAAACAACAAAGAGAGTGGTTTAATATGTTTGCATAACTTCAAATATATAAGACAACATACATTCCATGAAACACAAACTGGAATTCCCAGCCTTAATCACAGTAATCATGGTAAGGTTCTCTCATTGCTTCCCTCGTTTCTATATTATGAGTTATACGTTCATGGTTGAGAGTTGCTGCAAGAATACAGGAGAAGCTGTAGACTTGAAGATAAATCCTTTCTTTAGGATCTGGGACCTACAGGACCACAAGATAAGGGAAAAACGGAAACAAGATTTTACTTTTCTTGGATGAGTGACAGAAAACGGGCCACTATACTGAAGCCAAGGGGAAAAGAGATAGTAAATTCTAGAACCACAAATGCCTAGAACTTCCTTATAAAGGTGCAAAAGAAACATCCACAACTATTTCATTCCGGGACTGACCAAATCATATTAGTGTCAGTATGGTATTTCCTGTGCTACCATACCTAGGAGTCAAACCTTTGACCATCACATATAAAGGATCTGTGACTCATTTAACACTGTCAGTTACACTCCTGAAGCTGATGTCTGACTTTCTGGAGTTCTGATATGGGTTTTCACCATTCCTAAGTTCCTTTGCTAAATGCCTGTCACTAAGAATTGAAAAAAACAATTTTTTCATAAGTGTATCACACTGTGATACATTTATTTGTACAATACCATCAATCCAGAAAGGGGGTGAAACCTAGCCAATTCAAGTCAAGTAGGAATAAACCACTGGAATAAAAAATATGCAACAGCATGTATAAAACAAAGAGATAATTTGTGCGAGGAGATAATTTATAATGAAGGAGCCCTTCACTATCGTATTTAGACATCAATTATAAAGAACTAGGAACAGAAGGAAAACATGACATTGACACACATCCATATGATTTTGCTTTGCTGTTTCCTGTTTTGCTTTTATCTGTCCTGGAGCTCTGCTGCTGACAATTTCAAATGAAATTTGGAGATACAATGAACATGAATGCCTCCAGATATTCCTTTACTTATAAAGTATTTCATTTAGAAGTGAAAGAAAAAAACCCAACTACTTCTTTTAGAGCATGGATAAAATTAAATCAGATTTTTCATGTGGAAGGAATTGAAAGACATCAGCTCAGCACTTGTCGAATTAATTTCATATCACTTGACTCTATCCCTTTTCAAACAAAGCTATAAACCAGCGTAGCTGTGGACAAGATTTGTAAGTAATGTTTGCAGACAGACATTTTCTCTCTGCTTGCAAACCTGTTAAAAGAATTAAGTAAAGCATTGGACTGGAATGTAAAATGTCTATGATTAAGAAAGGGTTTTTAACACTCTTCTTAGAGTTAGGGGCAGAAATATTCTGATGTACGATCTTGGTTCATGCCATCAAAGGTGGCTACCTGTAAGTTTTTCTATGAGTAAGGTATTGCTGGCTTCTCTACATAATTAGATACTGATGGGTAAGTTCTTTCCTCAGATTGTCTATGCAGAAGCTGCCAATACTGTTAGCTTTACATTCTGCCAGAGTTATGAACTTGAGACATAAAGGGAGAGACAAAGGAAACTTCTGCAGCCGAACGTCAGGTTGATCATCTGGAAGCTATGAACAGACAACTGATCAGGCTATAATATATATATAATATATATAATATAACTGATCAGTAATATCTAATACAAGTTAATTCTTTATATCAAACTGAACAAACATCTAGATACTGACTCAGGGAAGAAACAGGGAAGAAATTCTGTTACTAACTGGCAGTGATACACACATCATGATTAGCATCTCTACAGCTAACTGTCCTGCTTTTCAGTGAACAAACTTATAAAGTGAGCTGTCAATCACAGTTCAAATTCTCAAGTCTAAAAATATTTAAAATGTATCTTGCAGAAATAATATTGTGATAAGTAAATGCACAACAAAGGCGATAACATGGAGACAAAGTATAACAGAAAAACTCAAGATTTGGGAAAGTTGGCCTATTGCCTATTTAGAATGAGTCTTCTGATACCAGTTTGAAAACGGAGACAGTCAGTTTTACAATACTATTCAGAAGTGAAGTCCTAGCAACAATACTGACACCAGGTTAAGTCATTGATGATTCATAACTGCCCTCCACTAGACAGTGTGTCTTGAAATAGAAAGTAACAAGAATTACTGCTTAACAACATCTGCATTGCTTCTAATAACACCATGGCCTAGTTGAATGATATTGCTAATATATTATTTTCCCTTTTTCAGTATCAGTGTCCTTTCCATGGACTTTAGGCAGCTGAAATAGAAGTTTCCAAGTCAGGTAAACTGAAGAAATTAATGGAAATACTATGGATGCTTGATGTGAAAAGACATATTAAAGAGAAGTTAAGTACATATTATGATTACATTTCCTCCTTTAGAAAAAGTTAGAATTCCCATTCTCCTTTAAGAATAAATAAAGTGCAGGTGCTCATGAAATGTTCAAAACAAATAGTTATTTTTTTATGTTTTGCAGGCTCACCTGAGATGCTTGATATGACAGAGAAAGTCTATGTTGTACAGGAGGATTTCCATCTGCAGCCATTTCTATCATACAGTAACCTTCAGGAGTACTCACAGGCAACATATAGCTGGAAGGAAACAGAAGAACTCATTACTGTTTATGCTGTTGACAGCAGAGTATTCAAATGCCACACAACAAAGGCAAGGTGAAAAGATGCTTCTGTCTCCATAAAGGATGACAATCTTTGGACACTAATGATTCCAGTTTCATGACTGCCTGGACTACCCAGGAGACAAAAGATGTAAGCTGCTTCTGCTAATGTCCCTCTTCTATTTGCTTTCCTACTGTTCTTGGCTCTAGTGTTTGAAATGTATACAGAGACAAAGAAGAAAGAGATCTTTATATGCGTAAGTGGGTATTGATAAATTGTAAGTGGTAACTGTGGCTGACATGGTCTCCCTAGTATAAAAGATTGTTGGACAAGTAACATCAATGTTGAATGATGCTGAACTCCCTAGGTGGAAATTTCCTTTTCCTGCCCTACGGGGGAAACAGAAATGGAATAAGAAATGAAAGGCTGCATACCTCTGAGCAGCAAGATTACACTCTGATATAGTTATTGCTACTTGGGAAGTGTGCTGTTAATGTAAACTCTGGAACTGAGCTTCAGAGATAAAGAAGAATATAAGGTTAAGGGAATTTATAAAGTAAATACTAGTGAACATTCAACAAAACACTGAGAATTCTTCAGGTTCTTTCTATGATGAGATCTGATGAAATGCTGTTAATATCAGCAATAAGAATTGAATCTAACAAAGTGATTTTCAAATACACTGGTTTTGTATTTTAAAGGGAAATTTGCATAAACATTATCACAGCAATGGTAGAATAGGAGAACAGTAGTGGATAGATTCTTTAAAACTGAGCTCTGCTATTTCTGTAGAAGTGCTTCCCAATTCCACTTTGCCTTAGTTTCAATTTTCACATGCTTTAAAAGAGAATGTGATGGGCCTCCTTTTGGGAAGCATGTTAAGATTTACTGACTACATGCACTCTGTATGTGAAGCTCTGTTCAGTCAAATACATATAATTAGGTTTCCAGAATATAGGCCTTTATTTCAGAAATATTACACAACAGAATTCAGAAAACATTCTGAAAAAAATTTATACATTTATATGGACTGCCAAATTTTCCATTTTTTGCCTGAACAAATGGTAAGGGACAATGACAGGAATCTCATAAACTATTTTGTGTTGGGACAGATGAATTTTTATTTTAGGCCATAGGCATATGAAGTAGTTAACATATTTTAAAGCCCACTATGTCCTGAACACTAGAAGCATATATTAATAATCTTATAAATGACCTCAGCACTGACAAGGACAAATTTACTCCTGGATGAACCACATCAAGACCTACCATGCTCTCAAATGCTTACCTTTTCATATACCACCACCTGGTTGGTTGTGTGCAGCTGCCATGGTATGACTTATCCCACATTATGCCTTGAGTTTTGCTTTTTTACTCCTGTGTTTATAATCTCATTATTTTATCCTCCTGTCTGTAGATTCGGTATGAAATTTAGAGTCTTAGTTTTCACCTCTGAAGTTACTGGAAACATTGTACTGACATAAATGGATATAGTATTAGGCCCCTAATGAATATTTATAACATTCACTGCAGTGCAGTGATTTCTGAGTGAGCAGCAAAAACCCAGTGCATCTACTAACACAAGTCTCATAGGCAGTATATCTGTATCAGCAGGTGATGCATCCATATTAATAAATCCTACCTTTCCAGTGGTTATATTGCTTCTGGTTTCAGAGCTGATTCAGTCAATACTAACTCATTGACTTTTCACTGTGCTTTGCTGCATGGGGTTGAAATGTGCTAAATTATTTCACCTTTGTAGGTGTGCAACATCTTTCCTATTTTGAACCAGAAACAATGTTTTAATTTTTAAAAAAAGACTGAGATACTTGAACATCATCTTCTGTTATCACCTTCTGAAATGTGATCTAGACTCCTAGGCTCTTTAAATGGGTTTGAAAAAACTTTAGTTTTCTTTCTTATCTTAGGTTAAAAAAAATTTTTTTTAAAGTATATTTTAACTTAAGTTCTTGCTTATGTAGTCTAAAGTTAGTATAAAATTTTGATTTTGAATGTAGGGAGCCAGAAACAATGCCTGCTGTTCTGAAGATCAGCTTATTTTCATGATTTCATTATAAAATGTGAATTGAGTATCAGAAGTTCCTTCTTAATAAATAATGGGTATATTGACAGACAGTTTTGTGATCTCCTTTTTAGATACTTGGAATGAGGACAATTTTTGAGAAAATACTTCCATCTACTGTGATTTCCAACGAAATATAAAATATATTTTGAATTTTATTTATTATTCCTACTCATATTTCAGCTGCTGAGAATCATCCAGGTAAATCACAGTGTATAAAGATAACTTTCTCTGGTAAAATAAAAACATCACATTGGGAAAACGAACTCATATCTTTCCCTTGATGCTTTCTACTCTGAGTGGATACTGTAGTATAGACATAACGTACCCGTGGCAAAGCCTACCCTCTGCCCCTGCCTTGTCCCTGCTTTTCAGGAAGATTTCTGAAGTCCGAATCTGCTGCAGTTTCTAAATAATGTTTAACCCCTTATATCACATATAATAGTCCAGCCCACAAAGGACAAAAGTTTAAGTGATGTGGCAAAGTCAGTAAAGAATAAGGTTCATCTAATGGGAAAGAAAAGAACAATATTCAGTTTGATCATCTTCAAGCAATTAGCCATCCAAGCCAAATTCAGCATTGTAAACTTTCATTGCAAATGTCTGGTATTCACACATTCACACAGGTAATTTCTCTTGGTTTGATTCTTTGCTAGGGGGAAAAAAATTGGAAGATTAAAAATAGGTGCAATTAAAATACGCCTTAAAGATTACTTGATGCTGACATGGTCTTTACTGTGGTATATTCATGTAGACAAGCCTAAGTATCCTAAATTCATATAGATAATAACACAGTCATGCCTACGCAGGTATATCTGGTGATCCAGTCTACCTTTAAAGAAATCTGTCAGAAAAAATGAAAAAATAAATTCAAAAGAAAAAAAAACAGTATCTGTAAACAGCAGGTATTATATAGTGATTTAGATCATTAGGTCTCAACTTCACAAAGGACATAAAGCTTTTTTTTTTATTATTAAGATTCAGCAATTAAATCTCAAAGAAAAGAACTGGTTTGTTTGATGTCAGACAGTAGATTAGCATCTGACTTGTGAGAAAAAAAACACAGGCTAGAGCAGCAACCTACTGCCCTGTATTCTGGAGCTCACATTAGGAATGCGACTACTACTTTCTTCAGCATTTGCTCCTCTCTCTGCAAGGATTTCCAAGCACATAATACTTTAAATTTCTCTCTGTATTATGTCATAGAAAGGAAAAACTATCATTTGAAATGTGAACAAAAAGAATATTTTTCATGCTTACATTACCACAAAATTAGGACTGTTTGAATTTGCTGGATTACTCAAATATGCTTAGAATAGCTTTTAGGAAGAGACAGAGCATGGAAAATTACAGCCCAAAAGACAGTTTTCTGAGAAAATTATGGAAATAATGAAGAATGGCAATTAAAACAGAAATGCTGTCTCTATCTCTACTATAGCATTTAAACCCCAAAAGTGCTACAGTATGGACACATGCAAGACATAATTATATTAGTTTTTAAAAACAATGATGGAAAAAATAATGTCTTTAAAATATTCTGTGGTAGAAATGACCTGAACTAAAATACTACTTCATGTAGCTCTATAATTTGATAATATTTTTCTTATAATCTAAGATTAAATCTGTCTTAATTTTGCAACTGATAAATGCAGTTGTATTACTGCGCACATTTCATAGAAGATTGAAATCCATTATCCACATTAGAAAAGTTAAAATGAAACTAATGATTTATTCTCTTGACATTTTTTCTTTATTTTTCTAATTAACCTCATATTATGAGATACTGACCTCACATTAAGAATACCTGAGATAAAAGTGGCTAATCACTGACATCTTTAAATTTTGAAGTATTTTTAGTTCAGTTGTACTTTTTCACTCGTTTAGATGCTGAAGCCATTTCAGTCCATCTGCCTCGCATCTCAGTGGCATATTTCAGTTGCACTCAAAGCCAGCGTATTTCTCCCTCCAGAGACAGTGACAGGAGAGAATGCAGTATGGTTCCTATTGCAGGATTATTTTGTCAGGCACCAAAATTGTGATTCATGCACATCACACTCATAATGATATAAAAAGGATGCACAGAGCAGTAGACAATTGGGTGTGTGGGGAGTACATATGGGAAATGAATGTATGTGGAGGATGTATGGGAATGTTATGCACAATAATCTAAATAGGTCTGGAGCCATGTGGAGCCCAACCTGTTCCTGTAGATGCTACGATACAGGCCTGATGTAGTCAACTATTTCTTTCCACAGATTTGAAATAAGAAGACATTCAGCCTCCTTTCTGTGCTTGGCTTCAAATAACATGATTTTTCCATAGCTGCTGTGGATTTAATACAAGCTTGTTAAGGACAAGAATTAACAAACGTTTTACTACAGGGGCTATTTTCTTACAAAAGACTCACGGACCTCAACAAATGCAAACCAGAAGTTATATACAGTGATTAATGCCATTACTAGTTACATCTTGATTAATTATGTGCCAAAACACTGAATTTCTAACAAAGTGAAATGTTTACCTAATGCTCGTAGCTATGACACAATTGTGGATATTAAGTATTGGATTAATTTAGGACTGGAAATGATACTGAAAGAAATGCTCTTAAACTAGCTAACATTGAGGCACTCCTAAATCAAATGTCACCTGGTATAATCTTGCTCAAGCAAATTTTTTAGCTTAAATTATCACAGCTACTTCTCCAAGTGAGAAATGCAATCATACTTTTTTTTTTTTTCCTTTTAAGTTAGTCACCAGGTGGCACTAGAGGAGCACAGCAGAAAGCATGAATGCAAAATTCATACTAATGTCTCCGCTAATCATTGGAAAGACTGACTTATGCCCTAATTGATAGCATGATTGCTTCAGCTTCCAGTTTATATCAAGGGAAACACAGTAAACTATCTTAAACTGATTACATATTTGACAATACAGATGAGAATAGGTCCGGAGACTGGAACTTCTGGAAGACACTTAACTGCATTCGTGCATTATAATTACCTAATGTAATCATGTAGAAACAGTGCATTCATGGTTGTGTAAACATACTTAAGAAAATTTAGTTTATAGCAATTATGCTTTCTATATAGTGCTGAAGATGCAGCCATATTTCTAGCAGATTAAGAAGAGGCATAACAAAATTAAAATGTCAGATAATCAGGTATAAAAAAATCCTAAGCATTATAAAAAGAACCGGCCTCTGTTCTTATCCAAGATCAACTATCATGGAAAGATTTTTTCTGAACAAAGATCTCACACTTCTAGCAGAGAAGGGTTTCTGGTCTTCTGAAAAATAATTGCAAAGTAGTTATACTACTGTCCATTTTCTAGTGCTACAATTGGAGGATTACATTTAGAACTATTTGATATTTTCCTCCCTACAAGCTGACAAATAATAGCCCAACTTAATAGCACATCATAGGACACCCTCCCCCCTGCCCCATATCCTCTTTACTGAAAAAGTGTTGATATTAAAGACACAGTCTAAAATGACTCCTGCAAAACACTGAAACAGCGGCTTCATTTACACCCTTGATTAACCAGTGCAGTTGTCAAGGGAACGTCTAACCAGCTGTCAAGCAATACAGGAGATTTTTCAAGAACGGTGATTTTACTTTTGACTGAGCACATTCAATTCACAAGTGTGAAAATCTGTACTGCATCTTACAGTTTTAATAATCTCTTGGTACTTCTTTCCAAAATTCCTACACTTACTACTTATTTTTTCTTAAAAAATATATTTAAAAAATTTCATTATTTAAAACATTCCTTCTCTTCCCAAAATTAACTTCAACCTACTGCTTCCATGGAAATGTTCACAGTCTCTTTACCCTCTTCTATTCCAACAAGGTCAAATTTTGGTATTTCTTACCACTTTCAATTACAACACTAAGAAGTGATAATTATAAAAATGCATGCTTCATGTTATGTCTGACATTTTATTTGAAATCAATGAAACATCTGTTGTAACCTCCAGCCATTCAACACCAAATTTCAGGTTTTCTAGTTGCAATGAGCTGATTGAACAGTAAAAGTGTACCAGTAGGGGAGCAGGGGAAAGAGAAAGACAGACAAGGGAAGGAGGTAGACAAAAGCATGGAATATGAAAAATCCTAAATGACTTTGATCCCTAATAGTGTCTTACAGTAATCTCTTGATGTGTGAACTTTTGGAATGCATTAGGGGATGATAAACTCCCAGCTGACCCTGAACTTGTTTGAGGCTTGCAGCACTAGATGGATGTGCATAAATCTATGGGGCCTGATGGGATTCATCCCAGGGTACAGAAAGAGCTGGACGATGTATTCGTGGGATCTCTCTCCATTATTTTTCAATGGTCTTGGGAGTTTGGAGAGGTCCCAGTTGACTGGAAGCTGGCAAATGCTGTCCCAGTTTTCAAGAAGGGAAAGAAGGAAGACCCTGGCAATTACAGGCCTGTCAGTCTCACTTCAGTGCCTGGTAAAATTATGGAGAAGATTATTTTGGGAGTTACTGAAACACAGTTGTGAGACAACACAGTCATTGGTCATAGCTAGCACAGGTTCACGAGGGGAAAGTCCTCCTTAACCAACCTAATTTTCTTTTATGACAACGTCACCCATATAGGTGACCAAGGGAAGCCAGTAAATGTGGTGGTTTGGGATTTTAGCAAAGCTTCTGAAACTGTGTCTCTCAGTATCTTTCTGGATACAATGTCCAGCGTACAGCTAGACAAGTCCGTAATACATTGGGTGAGCAACTGGCTGACAGGTCAGGCTCAAAGAGTTATAGTAAATGGGGTTACATCAGGCTGCCGGCCAGTCACCAGTGGGGTTCCCCAGGGCTCAATTCTGAGGGCAGTTCTCTGATGTTTTTAGAAATTATATGGACACAAGAGTCAAACGTACAGTAAGTAAGTTTGCTAATGATACTAAACTAGGAGGAGCTGTGGACTACTTTGAGGGTAGACGGGCCTTAGAGAGAGATCTGGATAGACTAAAGAGCTGGACAGTCACCAACCATACAAAATTTAACAGGAGGAAGTGCCAGATTCTGTACTTGGGATGGGGTAATCCTGGTTATAAATAGAAATCATGGGACAAGAGGCTGGAGAGAAGCCCTGTGGAAAGAGATTTGAAGGGTTGGGTTGATGGCAAGTTGAATATGAGTCAACAGTGTGCCCTGGCAGCCAAAAGGGCCAACCATGTCCTGGGGTGCATCAAGCACAGCACAGCTAGCCAGTCAAGCCAGGTGATTATTCCTCTCCACACCACAGTGGGGTGGCCCCACCTTGAGTACTGTGTGCAGTTTTGGGCACCTCAATATAAGAAGGACATCAAACTACTAGAGTGTGTCCAGAGGAGGGCAAGCAAGATGATAAAAGGTCTTGAGGGCAAAACTTATGAGGAGCAACTGAGGCCTCTTGGTTTGTTCAGCTTGGAGAAAAGAAGGATGAGGGGGGACCTCATTGCAGTCTACAACTTCCTCAAGTGAGGCAGTGGAGTGGGAGGTGCTGATCTCCTCTCTCTGGTGACCAGTGATAGGACATGAAGAAATGAAATGAAGCTGAATCAGGGGAAGTTCAGATTGGACATTAGGAAATGGTTCTTTACTGAGAAGGCGGTCAGTCACTGGAACAGGCTCCCCAGGGAAAGCAGTCACAGCACCAAGCCTGTCAGAGTTCAAGGAGTGTGTGGATGACACTCTTAGTCATATGGTTTAGTTTTAGGTAGTCCTGCGAGGAGCAGGGGGATGGACTCGATGATCCTTATGTATCTCTTCCAACTTGAGATATTCTATGAGTCTATGATTCTATGATTAGTTGTCAGAGGTCTGGGTTTGAAGGAGAAAAGAAACCCTTGCTATTAAAGGCTCTTCTGATCTGGCAGAAAATCCGACAGTTTTGCTGAAGGTTTATTTTCAGTGTTTTCTTAATTGGGCCTTAAAGCATCTGATATTTGTGTAAGATTCAAGAGTTGTTCCTCACTATGTGAAGAAAAACAGTTAACAGTCTTTGGCAAGCATTACACTGAACATTACATTCCCTGTTATTGGTGACATCTTCCTCATATCCACACATTGAGGGCTGTTCCTCCTAACGATGCTAAAAAATAAATTCTGCTATTTGTACTTAATTTTCTCCCTTATTCCTTGATTGCTTTTACTAGAATATGTAAGAAAAGAACTTAGAAAAATACAGAGTTGAACAAATTTGAGAGCGAGCCCTTAATGACAGCCAATTAGCATGCATAAGAGTGGACATAGTAATGCACATTAATGTTTTGGGGGGTCTAGCCCACCTTATGAATATAAGAAGTTGCTCTGATATATTTGTACCCAATAATAAGGGTACTACAGCTAGGATACAAATGATATTGCTCGTCTATCTCTATGACTTATATAGCTTGGTGTGTTTGTATGGCATGGGGGGCTTTCAACACTGCAGTGATTCTTCTTGATTCAAAAGGATATTAGAGGTCCTCTTACTGGCTACTGTAGAAAAGGAAAAATAATTCAAACTAAACTGGAGTTTTTTCCTACTGTTATACATAGTGGCCTGTCTTCAGCTCAGTTTGTTCCTGAGGGCCCCATTTTGCATTACTGCAAAATACTACTTACTGTTTTCAATGAAAAGAGTTGCAAAAAAGGACCATCTAAAACCCCCTGAAAAAGGAGTTTTCAGAGCATCAATCCCGTTACGTTATACTTTGACTTTGAAAGTCTTCCAAACACTCCATTTTCTCTTGCTTCATTGTGGTTGCAACCAAGAAAATATAAAAAGGCACTATCTAGCTGTTGTTTGAACACAGATACACAGTTTTATGGAAATACCAGTCTTAGGCACCACTTTCAACATCAATTTCCTTTTAAATTAAATGTTTCTTATTTGCATTTGATTATAGATTTATTGACAGGGTTGTTTTATCCACAGAACAGGCTTGATTTTCTGCCAGACTTTTGGATTTCTCTGTGGGAAATAACAAACATTTCAGTCAACACTTCAAAATATATGAGGAAGTTTGAACTGAACTGTACACAATATTTACACTAGAACTTGTATGTAACACAGTGATTTGCACAGTAATATCAGAATTTTTGTACTAACTGCCTCCTTTTCCCCAATTTTTCCACGTCTTTTAAAAAATCTTCAAATTTACATGTATGAATGAGAAAAGCAACAAGAAACAGAAAAACCTTATAGCTCTTCCCAATGTGACTTTGTATATTCCAGGAGGTCATAATTTTCTTAACAAAAATCTTACTGTATTAATAAAACTGGTGTTGTTACCACTTCAAATCTTTCTTACAGACATTTTATACACCTTCCTGTAAAGATAATATGGAGTTTGACATTAAAAAGGTAATATTTGCCTTTTTTTTCTTAGTAGACTTTCAACTAGCATAATTTGCTGTACATTTGGAGAATGCCATTTGTCAAAATTCTGATTTTGAAACTGCCATCGCAGTACTTGCTGGGCTTTCTGAGAACAGGCCAAATTCTACCAAGGTGTAATGCATGTCAACGGAATCGCATTAACACAAAACATAAAAATATGGCCAGCCCTTCCTCAGTTCAGATTAATCCAGGAAGAATAACGACGTCCTTACAGGGTTCTAATATTGAAGTTGCTGAGCCTCCTCCAGTACCTATCAACCAATAAGTAAAGAAGTATCCATAAGAAAACAACACTTCTTGCCTTTCCATTATTGCTGTGAGAATATATTTCAAATACTGTCAAAGTCAACCTGCTGAATTTCGAACATGTTTACCACGTGTGCTTCTGTATGACCCAGTTTTAGTATGAAAAGTCAGTCTGACACTGAATTTTTGCCATTAATTTGTTGGTCAGAACCATTTTTTCTTATGTTGCAAGGTATTTAAAAAAATAAAAATGCTTATTTATTCTACTCTTTCATTCCCATGACATTATCTTTGATTTAGAGATAAACTAATATAATAAAAATTCATCAGAAATTGGCTTGATGCAAATAATCAGCTTTCTTCCAGTTAGCTTTTAAGGAGGTGTTTTCCTAGGCTTGTTGTCATGTCCCTTCACATAATCTAGTAATAATTAATCTATTATTAACATAACGAACAGAGTATTTAATATTGCATAATAATTATATGCAAAACATTCTTCACAGCGGATTTTGAAAGCTCCTAGGAATTGGAAACAGTTACACAGCTGACAACAGTTCCACAGTAAATATCCTTAAGAGTAGATTACAAGCTGAAAATAAGTCAAAGATGTCATCCTGTTACAGAAAAGGTAAGGACAATAATGGGATCTATAGATAAGTATAGAGACAGTGGACATGTAAAGCATTATTCTGCTTTCTTCCAAGGTAAGGACAATGAATGATGTCATATTTTTAATGACCTACTTTATTAATCAGCAGGAGTTGTACTAAATCCATTTTCACTAATATCTGATCTTTTGTTCCCTTACAATCATCAACATATTTGGTACCTGCATTCCCTCATTTCTATTGTTGCTGCTACAAAAGGTATGCTAATAGCCTTCAAATAGTGCATCGCATTGAAGAATACATGAGCCAAGAGAATCAAGACTACAAAAGTGCTTCAAGAACCTCTGGAGATCTGGAAAAGTGAACTGCAAGATAAGTTTAAATCCAAGTTTCATCAAATCCAGGATATATCCTTTAGTTGTTAGCATTCTTGCAGCAGATATCTGATGTTGATAATACCATACATCACTTAGGCAGAATCGAAAGAGCTGAAGAAAACAAGCCAAATCAGACACACCATATAACCTCTAAACATGTAGAAGGCTGCCACAAACAAGAAATAAGCAATCTTTCCTTTATTTCCATGTCAGACAACACAAAAAATCTCTCTAATAATACGAATACTGAGGTAGCTTACATGGGTTTGTACAGGCTCCCCTACTAAAGACTTTTAAGGACAGGTTAGACAAACATCTGTAAGAAATGGCATAAGCATTTAATTTACAGGTATGACAAATATGGCATAAGTGTGCCCTACTCAGGCAGTGGTGTAGACTAGATGATCACCTAAGATGCCTTGTAGCCCTACAATTCTATAATTCTAACATTTCTACTAGAAGAATTACACACGATTTAGTGATGGAATGATAACATTGAAAAATTGTCTCAGATTTGGTAAAAAGTCATCTGAAAATTAATATGACATTTCCAGTCTTTCAGATAATGGAGCCCATCTACAAAGTAAAGAAAGGATGGAACATGTCTCATAATAGACAAACAAGACTACAATAAAAGTGACCGCAACGATCAGTCTCTGAATTCATACAGGAGTAGATTCTATTATACAAAAATCTAATGTTACCTACTTAAGAAAAAATGTCTTTCTAGAGAGTGTTGAATAAAAGGGAAGAAAGGAAAATGCTTTTGTTCACCTTCAAACGGTATCTTTTCTCTTTTGCAGAAGAGATACTAGTAGAACTGGATAGTATAAGGAGAACAAATACACTTTATCTTTCCTAATGTTGTCTGCTTTGCATAGAAGACACAATTCCTTTTCTTGATGTTGGCATACAGTTTTTCATACGTTATACAGAATCTAAAAAGACCCCAGAAATTCATGGTTGTCTATAAACATATATTGCTGAAAATAGTAATATCTAGTTTAGATGAAACAAATATTGTTTATGCTAGGTTCTACTTAGCTTGCTTTATTCCTTCCTTACTACACCTCTGCCAGTCCAACAGTCAAGTATATGATCCTTTAGTAGACTGGTTAATGGGACTCTTTCTGTTGCATATATCACCAAACATACTACAGGCAGCATGCACCCAAGGATCATTTACTTCAGTTGAATGCTCTTCTTCAACATACATATTTTATGAATCAGGACTTTAAAGATATCTGTCCTCAGACTGGCTCCTAACAGGAAAGTGTAAATTCTGCTTCACAGGGACTGCACTGGTGTAAACACAATACTTCAGTGCACCGTGGCAAGAGACTGTGACATCTCCATTTCACACATGCAAAAATGGGAATAGCACAAGGATACTGGAAGAATTAGCATTTACATTTATGCAGACTTCTGAAGCTACAACAAAATGTATGGTTTTCTCTAGGGGAACTAAATTAAGTGATCTTGTTAATTTAGAAAAAGTCAGAATAGTTATCAAATGTAACAGTGCAATATTATATTGATGAAGGGTGAGTTGGGAGACTTCTGCTAAACAATGAATAAATTGAAGCCTAAATTTGATTGCATTGAGCAGCTGAACACTAACTTTACAGAAAGAATACAAAAGTACAAGACTTTACTGAGCCAAAGATTTCTCAAGAGAAACATGACTATCTCTCCATTATCAGCCATATCATGCTCTTTCAGTACAAAATCAGTTGCAGTTACAGTGATTTTCAACACACTGAAAAAGAGTGTTGGATCATGTTTCCATTAAAAAAACATTAATATCAGCAGAAGCAGACTGTAACTCTATTTAAGAAACATTCAGTATTATTTCCTGATGAGCAAATTAAGATCGGTGTAAGTCTGGCAAAATATGAAACAGAGCACTTGGTAAAACCTCAAATTTCAAAATCTGTTTGGATACCGCCTACATTGTTGCATCGCAGACTGTGATATTACATTTTAAAACTCTTTGTTAAACCATATATCTACCTACCAGCTAAGTGAAACTTATGCATATGAAAGTATTGGTGAAAATAAAGAAAAATAAGAAATCAGTGTACGTATGTATAGAAGCAATGGTCTCATGTGAAATGTCTATGGGATCTGAAGTTTGAAGAAAATACATGCATACATGCATTTCTGACAACAATCAACATTTACCCACAGCATAGTTATAATAACAATTTGCCTGCAATGGTAAGAATTTTTCTGTGTATACATAAATTGTGCTTGTTAGAATGGTTAAAACCGAACAAAGAAAAGCATAAATGAAAAGAATAACATACCCAAAATATAATATTTTGAGAGGGAAAATTCCATTCAAGACAATAATGAAATTCCAAACAAATGTTGAGGGTTGAATTGTCCTAACACCTCACCAACAAAATGCCTCAATAAAGCATTGGAAATGTGCTTGCAGAGACACATATAGTAGATAATGTTCTACCAATTATGTCTCCCCTCCCCAGGAGGGCTGTCACTCCCAGCAGCATAGCAAATCTTCTGGACTTAGCAGGAGCTTAGTACTGCCCTAGAATATAGGAATGAATGATTATGTTGAACCATCTTCAGATATAGTCTTCCATTTAGTGTCTCACATAAATTTGATCCTATGAATGAAAATCAGGAAGCCTCCTGACACATGAATAAAGCTGTATCAATGCAATGTTGTACAGATAACAATGCAATACTGCAATGTTCTCCAACTGAGAATCTTCTATTTTCTTGCCTATTACAGACAGAAAAAATACAATAATGAGGAACATATATTGCTTCTACATATTGCTTCTACCAGGCAGCACTAATTAATTTTCTTTTGCATACTCTGATGGTCTAAAAATAAACTGCTACCTCCCCTCTACATGGGAAAACTAGGAGAAAAATAGGGTAAGCAGTGTGGTTAATGAGAAACCAACTCTTTAACTTGAATTTCAGGAGAAGGGACAATTTATATACTTATACTGGAAATTCTGAGGAGACTCTAAAGAATAAAATCCTTCTATTGCCAACTAGTGCAAACCCTGAGGTGGAGGCTGGTATCTTTGCTAATACTCATGACCAAGAGACGTCCTGCTAGTATTTCAGTTTTATGCATTTAAGTATCAGTTTAAAAAAAAAACATTATGGGTATTTTGGTTTCAGAGACTTTAAGGTTCATGTCTTCTAATCCTTTGCAACCTTAAGTCTCTGGACCTTGGAGCTACTCTCACATTGCCCTAAATGAGATTTAGGCAAACTTTATCTGACCATTTCTCATGGTAATATTCAGACAGCCTGTTCTTGGGCTCTGCTGATGACATTCAAATAATTTGCTTCTTCACATTCTCAGAAGCATCCTAGTCTGCTTTCACAAAGCATAAGCCACTCACCTGAGGTCAATAATACAAGGCAGAAGTGTTAAATGACTTGCCCACTTACCAGACTTAAAATTTATTGATTGGTGAAGCCTAACTGCCAGGCAATGTGATCAGTTAATTGCATTTTTTAAAAATGCAATTTGTCAGTTTCTTGACTGATACTTATTTCTTTGAACACAGAGGAGCAGAACAGAGCAGATCTGTGCTTTCAGAATACATACATAAATACAGAGTTGCACAGAACTTGAAGTTTACTGTTGTCATCTAAAGTGATTAAAAGGGTCCACTCACCTTTATCTGGACCAGAGTCATTAGCTATTTTGTTGCAGTCTGCTTATGATAACACATATGATGTGTTTTTCCTTAACATCAAAAAAGCATGAGCTTTAGACCTGCTATGCCAAAGAAATTAAGATTCTCATAATATTTTCATATGCACGTTGTACTTGAAGCTGTCTAAATCACAGCATCCAATATGAGCAGCTAAGAACATTTTGCTAAGCTACAACAATCTATTAAAAAACTAAAAAAGGAAACTGCTTTATAGTGATATGTTTATACACATTTTAGCTGCAATCTTCTTTAAAGCTACTCTTAAACGTGTATGAAAGTACAAGATCATAGTGCTTATTTCTTATTTGAATATAAAAAGGTAAAATATAGGTTGCAAAGTCATTTGGATGTGCGTCAAGAGAGACTACTTAAATAGCCAGATATACATCTTACAATGTATTGCAAATGTCTCGCCTATTTTTTACAGTCACTTTTACTAATGATGTATATTTGAGCTGAAGTAATTATTTGGAAAATAAATACTGCACAAGATTCATAAATATTAACTGCAAAAAAAAAGAAAACACAGGTAAATATAATACATTTGGCTTGTATGAATAAATGTGTATTCATAGGCCACCCTTTATTAAGTTTTCTGTTTTTTAAACAAGATAGATTACTTTCATCAGATTTTAGAAATAGAAAGTATGATGTGTTCATGGAAAAAAGCAATCTTGTATGATGTAAAATGTGCTAAATTTCTTCATGGGTAGACAAAATCTTATGTAGGACAGTAGCGTTTTAACAAGATTATATTTTATGAATATAAGTCATTAAGTAAATTATGGAAGTGTAAACAAACACCGCAATGACTGTTACTGTGTATGTACAATCTGGTTTTCCTTACAGAGGAGGGGCTTTATGTCTTCATTTTGATGTCCACTTTTTCACTTAAATATTATGAATGCAAATACACACATATTGAATTTGGAAATATTAGAAAATACTTCACTACAAGAAAAAAATGAGATTAACTATTTCATCCAAAGGAATGCTTAGTGCTATTAACCACCCAGATACTTCAGGTAAAAATTAAAACACTGCATAAAGTTTCAATTTATCAGAATAAACATTTCTAACTGACAAAAAATCATTTCAGATTAAGCTGTCTCTGATTTGAACACTGTAGATTATATGCACAAATTAAATCAGAGTCAATTTAACTATCCTATTAAATAAAGTGAAATCACAAAGCCTGGAAGTGTGAATTCATTCAGATTTGTTCCCACAGCAGGAATAAATCCCATTTGGTTTGATCTCACCCTTACATTGATCTATTTAGTAGTAAATCACACTTTCAGTGAAAAATTAAGAACAGGGAAATGTTTGGACTGCCTCTCTTTTTGGCATAAAACATATTATGAACTTTTGGGGAACCACAAAACAAATGGCTGCATTCATAAACATACAAAATACTATGTTTTTCATTACAAGGCATATCACAAACTTTACTTTTGTGTACTGAAACATATGAAGTGTTTTGAAAGCCTGAGTCCTCCAGCATCTATATAAGAGAATAAATCATAATGAACAAATATCACAGGTAGAAAAATTCATACATAGAAGACAGGTTCAGTTACTAATGAAACGTTGGTTTGAGATTGTTTAACAGTTAACTACAAAATAACCAAATCTAATACTAAATCTTATTATTCAGGTGACACTCAGTGTCATCAGTCAGCATTCAGTTCATCAAACTAGACAGGATTATTCGTAGGAGCTGGATTTTTTTTTTAATCTCATTGTGTGCGAGAGTCTGGATGGTCTTCTCTGGTCACCACAAACTTGTCAGAGACAAATGCTCTGCAGAAGTGTTGATGGCTATTAGTTGTATGGAAGCAGGTGACTAAGCATGATTGGTGGGAAGAAGTCAACCATGTTTGCCTGGAGATCAGCTATAGCAGTGACTCAAAAGTAACATGAAGAAGTAAATAACTTTGCCCGGAGACTAGTACCAAAAGTAACATGAGTAAGGAACCAGCAATGGGAGATGAAAGGGATGACTGGAGGAAATCACTGAAATTAATATTTGACTGAGTGACCACATAATGCTCAGACCAGGAGACCGCTTATGTAAACCCACCATGGTACTATGCAAACTTTGGTGGGAGAAAAGATTCTCAGAAGACCCTAGAGGAACCACCACCACTAGGTCCAACTTGTACTGCCTCGTGGGAGCAAGTACTGAAGCCTTGATCTCATTGCTGGACCTAGGAGAAGGTAGACCAAGTGTTCTGAACTTGGTCAGTCAGAACACAGTGTGGGCCAGCTGCCCCCTCAAGGCTGAGGTGTCAGGAGCCACAGGAGCTCCCTGGTATAGCAGGGCAGGGTCTTGCAGCCAGGGCCTCTCTCACCACCCCAGCCAGGAACAGAGCAGTCCTAGAAATCATGAACACAGTTGTCTTCTTGTAAGAAAACCCAATAATATCTTGAATGATATCCATTGAGCGCTGTGCTCTGATTAGAGACCAATTTGATGCTGCACAACCTGGGGTTACTAGCATCTGAAGGGGTGTGGGATGCCTGCTCCTCATACCACACCACCAGCAAGTAGGCTGGGAGTACATAAAAGGCTGGGAGGAGACACAGCCGGCACAGCTGACCTCATCTGACCAAAGGAATATTCCACACTGTATGACGTCATGCTCAGTATATAAAGCTGGGGGAAGAAGGAGGAAGGGGGGACGCTTGGAGTTATGGCATTTGTCTTCCCAAGTAACTGTTACGCATGATGGAGCCCTGCTTTCCTGGACATGGCTGAACACCTGCCTGCTGATGGGAAGCAGTGAGTGAATTTCTTATTTTGCTTTGCTTGCATGCTTAGATTTTGCTTTACTCATTAAACTGTCTTTTTGACACAGAAGTGTCTGAGCACGATCAGGTGGTAATTAGGGCTTGTTCCCCCCAAAAAGTGGCACGACAATTAGCCCAGCTGAAGTGCATCTACACTAATGCACACAGCATGGGGAACAAACAGGACAAGCTGGAGTCCATTGTACAGCAAGGAAACTATGATATAGTCACCATCACAGAAACGTGGTGGGATGACTTACACAACTGGAGTGCTGTGATCGATGACTACCAACTTTTCAGAAGGGATAGGCAAGGAAGGAGAGGTGGTGGGGTGGCCCTCTATGTTAGGGGCAGTTTTGAATGCCTAGAACTTAACAGTGTGAATGACAGTGTCGAGTGTTTATGGATAAGAATCAAGGGGAAGGCCAATAAGGCAGACATCGTGGTGGGAGTTTGTTATAGACCCCCCAGTCAGGATGTAGAGGCTGATGAAATATTCTATAAGCAGCTGGCAGAGTCTTGCGATCGCTGACCCTTGTTCTCATGGGGGACTTCAACTTCCCAGATGTCTGCTGGAAATAAAACACAGCAGAGAAGGAACAGTCCTGGAGGTTCCTGGAGTGCGTGGAAGACAACTTCCTAACACAGCTGGTGAGGGAGCCAACTAGGGAAAGCGTCCTACTGGACCTACTGTTTGTTAACAGAGAAGGTCTTGTAGGTGATGTAAAGGCTGGAGGTTGTCTTGGGCAGAGTGATCATGAAATGATAGAGTTTTCAGTTCTTGGAGGAGCAAGGCGGGGAGCCAGCAGAACTATCACCTTGGACTTCCGAAGGGCAGACTTTAGCCTGTTTAGGAGCATGGTTGAGAGTGTCCCTTGGGACACAGTCTTGAAGGGCAAAGGTACCCAGGAAGGCTGGTCATTCTTCAAGCAGGAACTCTTAAAAGCACAAGAGAAGGCCATCTCCATGTCCCAAAAAATGAGCTGACGGGGAAGAAGACCAGCCTGGCTAAATAGAGAGCTTTGTCTGGACCTCAGGAAGAAAAGGAAAGTTTACATTCTTTGGAAAAGGGTGTTGGCAACTTATGAGGAATACCAAGATGTAGTGAAGCTATGTAGGGGGAAAATTAGAAGGGCCAAAGCTCAAGCAGAACTCAAGCAGCTTGGCCACTGCGGTGAAAGATAACAAAAGGAGGTTCTTTCAGTATATCAACAGAAAAAGGAAGACTAGGGAAAATGTAGGCCCACTGATGAATGAGATGGGCGCCCTAGTGGTGGAAGACACAGAGAAGGTGGAGTTACTGAATGCCTTCTTTTCTTCGGTCTTCACTGCTAAAGCTGTCCCTCATGAATCCCAGACCCTGGAGGCAAGGGGGAAGGTCTGAAGAGAGGAGGATTTTCCCTCAGTTGAGGAGGACCGGGTTAGAGACCACTTGGCCAAGCTGGACATCCATAAGTCCATGGGCTCTAACGGGATACACCTGCAAGTGCTGAGAGACCTGGCAGATGTTATTGCTCGACCACTCTCCATCATCTTTGAAAGGTCATGGGGAACAGGAGAGGTGCCTGAGGACTGGAGGAAGGCCGACATCAGTCCAAAACAGGCAAGAAGGAGGACCCAGGGAACTACAGGCTGGTTAGTCTCACCTCTGTTCCTGGGAAGGTAATGGAGCAACACGTTCTGGATGTCATCTCCATACACGTTGAAGAACAGGAAGCTATTGGAAGTGGTCAACATGGATTTACCAAGGGTAAATCATGCTTGACCAATCTGATAGCCTTCTATGATGTTATAACTGGTTGGCTGGCTGGACAAGGGGAGAGCAGTAGATGTCTTGACTTCAGCAAGGCTTTTGACACTGTCTCCCATCACATCCTCATTAGGAAGCTGAGGAAGTGTGAGCTAGATGAGGAGACAGAGAGGTAGATTGAGAGCTGGCTGTGTGACAGAACTCAGAGGGTTGTGATTAATGGAGCAGTGTCAAGTTGGAGGCCTGTAACCAGTGGTGTCCCCCAGGGGTTAATACTCAGTCCAGTCTTGTTCAATATATTCATCAATGACCTGGATGAGGGGACAGAGTGTATCTTCAGCAAGTTCACTGATGATACCAAACTGGGAGAGGTGGTTTACACTCTAGAGGGCCATCCACTGTGACCTGGACAGGCTGGAGAGCTGGGCAGAGAAGAACCTAATGAGGTTCAACAAGAGCAAGTGTAGGGTCCTGCACCTGGGGAGGAAGAATGCTAGGCACCAATTTAGGTTAGGGGTGGACCTGCTGGAAAGCAGTTCTGATGAGAAGGATCTGGGAATCTTGGTAGATAGTAGATTATCCATGAGCCAGCAGTGTGCCCTTGTTGCCAGGAAGTCCAATGGAATCCTGGGCTGCATAGGGAAGAGTATGGCCAGTAGGTCATTCTCCCCCTCTGCTCTGCTGGTGAGGCTGCAACTGGAATCCTGTGTCCAGTTCTGGGCTCCCCAGTTCAAGAGAGACAGGGAACTACTGGAGAGAGTCCAGTGTAGGGCAACAAAGATGACTGAAGGATTGGAGCAGCTCCCCTATGAGGAAAGGTTGAGAGAGCTGGGACTCTTTAGCCTGGAGAAGAGAAGGGTGAGGGGAGACCTTATTATTGCTTGTAAGTATCTAAAGGGTGGGTTGAAGGAGGATGGAGCCAGACTCTTTTCAGTGGTTCCCAGTGACAGGACAAGGGGCAATGGGCACAATTTGGAACATAGGAAGTTCTTTTCAAACACAAAAAAACACTTTTTTATGGTTAGGGTGACAGAGCACTGAAACAGGCTGCCCAGGGAGGTTGTGGAGTCCCCTTCTCTGGAGATTTTCAAGACCCGCCTGGATGCAGTCTTGAGTAATGTGCTCTAGGCAATCTTGCTTTAGCAGGGGAGTTGGACTAGATGATCGCTAGATGTCCTTTCCAACTCTGAAAATTCCATGATTCCGTGATCTCAATCCATGCGTTTTTCCTCACTATCTGTTTTTCCCTTCCAATTCTCTCCCCCATCCCAACTGGGGTGAGTGAGTGAGCGCCTATATGATCCTAGTTGCTGGCTGGGATTAAACCACAACAACTGAATCGTAGTGTATTTTAGGAAACACCTTTACCCATTAGACATAAGCTATTTGTTTAGATTATTTTAGTCTTCAGCTATGCATCTCAGCATTTTGTGATTATTAACAAATTTTATAATAACAAGATCTCTGTGAATCTTGTATCACGGGGAAGGAGCTGAAGCAAAGATAGATGAAAAGTCTTGCCCAAGATCATGTCCCAAGAATGTCAAATATGTCAGGAAATGAGGGCAAGTTCTGTGATTTTCATGGTTATATTCACTAAGTAGTCATTCCTATATACAGTTACTAGAAATTAAGAAGAATCAATCCAAACCCAGCTTGCTTTTAAAGAATGTACCCACTGTACTAACTAAATTGCAGCAGTTAAATATTTTTCTGTCTTCAGTCAATATTAAGTGCTTTGCTTAATGATGAATCTGAAAAACTTTCCCTGTTATGCATCTGCTTCTCATTTGCAAGTCAGAGCAAGACAGTGGGCAGGAAGATGGGGTGAGCAGGATTAGATCAGTTAATCCTACTACTGCTTTCAGTAAACAGCTATTCGATTGTTTTTCAAATTAAAAAAATAATAACAGAAATAGGCAATTGTCTGGTCAGGAAGGAAAAAAATAAACCTAAACACCTGTGCCTGGCATGTGAACAGCTGGGTGCATGCTGATGATGATTCAACTGTAATATGTGCTACATATAATTAGATAAGCAGAATAAGTTGCGTGGGGAACTTATTATGGAAAATCTACTGCATGAGTAATTAGCTTTATTTTCTTTTCACTGTCTTCCTTTTATCACCCTTTTCTCATTCAGGAAGGGTTGGGGGAGCAAAGGAAGTTCTGTGTTTCTCTTCTATTGCCACTGTTGAATGCTGATGTAACAGTTTGGGTGGGTAGGTAGGGAAGAAACCGCCTCATTTGGATTGAAGCAGAGATCAGCTCTATCCTGATTTAAACAGGCAGTATGCTTATTTTCAGAGGGAAAACTGCAAAGGAGAGAGTAAGAAGCTCATTAGGCAAAGTTTCAATACTCACCTTTGCTCAACTCAGTGTTTTGGAAACTACTTGTCCTCCATCCATGATCATGATTTAAAGCACACTAGTTTTATAGGAGAAGGTCTTTGAAGCCCATAGAAAACCATCCTCAATTATCTGGGATTAAAATGAGCAGGGGTAGTCTCAGCTGCTGACATCTAAAAGATCTCAAATGTTTTAATATGTAGTTTGGAGGAATGGAATCTCTGAATTTTTGTCTTTCTGTTGTTTAAAGGTATACGAAGAAATTTGAAAAGTATGGAATATGTACCTACGATTTTCCCAGTTATTAGGCAATTTAATTTATTTCATCATCTGAAGATGCAGCAGCACTATGCTGTGAAAGTTGCAGGTGTCAAAATGTTAGTTCATGTTTAGTTCAAGAACTTGTGTAAGGTGAGATGGGATATATCAGCTTCTTGCAGCTAAGCTCAAATACAAAACAAGCAATTCTGTGCTGCTTCATTTCCTACTTAATGTAGCTGTAAATGTTTCGGCCCTTTGGTCTTCTGTATTCAGTGTGCAACCTTTGGCATACTTAACAGTGTTCCTGCTCATAACTGCGAAAAATGACATCTTATCGTTTCTCTGCCTTCTTAAAGTAGCTTTTGAGTAATTTACCCCCCCCCAAAACCCTATAAATGAAAAAAGAAAACATCGTAGAAGGAATTTGAAAAGCAAAACTGTGTTCTGCATTTAATCACTATTTAGTGCTACATAAGCAAGAAGATAAAAAGCTACCAATAATCCCACAACTTTGCTGCAAACTTGTCAGCTGCACATCGAATGTGATCAGCTGTAATTAAAATTATATGGACAAATAACTTTAAATCACAAAGCAGTGGTATGAAATGAATGAATTCTGACAGTGTTGGACCCACTGTCTTTGGATAAGGTTTGTCTTCTACACATTAACTTGCCAAAGTAAGAGTCAACAGAACCTGTTATAAAGAACGAGAGAGGACTTTCCAAGATCTAGGCCTCTTTTCGGGTCTGACTGCCATACTTGCTTGAGTGGTAAAATATTTCATATTTAATCCACTGTTAATAAGTGTCAATTTTAGTCAATTTGAGACCGTGCTCCTGCCAAAAATAATGGTGTGTAACAGCACCTTGATGCAGCTGCTCAGGGAGTGTGATTAGAGTTCTGATGCAACTAAAACCCAAATTACCAAATCCCCCAAAAGATGATTTTTTAGTCAGATCAGGAGAATTTCTGCAGCAGCTCACAGCTAATCAGACTAAGTTAATCAGCCTTCTCTTCCATTGCCTGCCCAGTAAGACTGACAATAGCTTCCTGAGCAAAGAGGACTTTAATAAGAGATATATTAATTCCAAAAGCTGTAAGATCCTGATCAGTGTAAAACTGACAAGAAAAGAAAAAATTTACAGATGCTATATTGGCCCAAAATGCTTTATGCTGAAATGTATATGCAATAGTATACAGCCATTTGCAATTCAATGTAAATGAATGTTGTATGTGTCAGAATGTGTGAACACTTGAATGTCATCGGATTACTTTTTAGCATTCTGAGACTTTTTGCAATTTAATATTTATTAGAGACAAAGCAAATGGTGATGCCTATCACTTTTCTCTATTACTAAATAGAGAATTTCCCTATTATTAAATATGCGCTCTGTGTTTTGAAAAAAAAACCCGCAAACACAAAACCAAAACTGAACCAAAAGCTTTCTGGCTTCAGTTTGACACTTAAAGAGGTTAAGAGGAAACAGATGAAATAGTATAGGCCTTAGAAAGCATTTCTAGCCCTTGGAGCAAGAACTGTGTATTTAGCAAGACCAGCAATACTGCATTATTGACTGGGAGAACCTCAGTGCATCACCACACTGAGTTCTAAAATTGAAAAACATGTATAGACATTTGGTGTAGGCTGCTGCTGAGATTACTGTCTGCACTAAGCAAACAGCAAACTCTGCTCGTGTCACTGTAAGCCTGTTTTATGATACATCTCTCCACCTTATGTTTTCAGTAACACTGACTGTGTACATGCTGCTCTACATGGGAACTGAAGAAACACCATTTACAAAGTGGTATGATAGAAGTGCCAGATTCACTACCTACATGAAATACAGTTAGAAATCTGGGGTAAAGGAGACTCTACAGAAAGATCATAGGGATAAGTATTTGGTTCAAATAAATTCACTAAAAAGAAGCGATACGTGCCTCTCTTTTGTTGCAAGTGAAGGAAGAACTCACAATCTTAATAATCAACACCTTCCTCTTTGGCTTGTTGAGGAAGAGCACTTTTCATCTACTTTAGCCAAGGGAAGAAATGGTCAGATCATGCCTTGCCTTATGTCAGCCACAGACTGGTGTTTAGATCTGTATTTTTCACATTTGCCATTGAGCAAAACTTACGTCCTCCCCCAGAAGGCAGGCAAGTATAATCCTGTTATTTTCCAGATGGGTGAACAAGAGAGGTTGCAGAAGATTGTTTCTGACAGTGCTGGGAACAAAACCCAGGGGCCAAACCACCTATCAGATTTACATAAAATGTATTCACATGCAAGAGAAAATGTATTTTCTGAAGGTGTTTTGAACAGCTGCTGAGTAATTTAGTAGCAACGCAGCATGCTACACTATAGCTCCCACAGTCACATCTTTCATTACTGCTAGTCCCCTAGGTGCTGGCAGCTCTGACAAGACAGTGTGAACTGTAGGGGGGATAAACAATTTCTGTGACAATGTATAGATCCTTAGTTCCTGGTGTTCTCACTAAAACTCATCAGTTCACTAGGAAGTCGTATCCACCATCAATGCAAAAGGCTGACCAGCACTGTGAACCGCATAGAAGCTGTAGAATAAAAACCACAGGGACACATATCCCAAGGCACAGATGTGAATTGGTGCTATATGAGCACTGTTTCCCCAAATCGGGAAATGTACAGCAAACATATACTGCATTTGAGCAAAGCCTCAAGAAAATGGAGTCCACAGCCTGGAGAAGAATTTTATTTGAAGGTACTCCAAACCTCCACATTACATGTCTGTTTAATATGGTTGACTTGGAATGTATGCTTAAATGCAGATTTGGCCTTATATAAAGTTTCATCATTTCATAGCAAAGCATAGGGTTTCCACAGACCCAGACAACTTGTTTACAAACTATGTTAAAATAGTTACTATATCCTGAAATACCTCGTAATGCAACAGATGTTTTTCGTGCCTCTGGAAAGACATTAGCACCAATAGTGCTAGACATTAATTAGCTTCCAATGTGCAGTATATGCTAACACTTATAATGTAACTACAAGAATTCTACAATAAATTCACCTTTACCTTCTGTTGAACAACAGAAAAATAAAACCTTATTGAACACAAGGCAGCACTACTTATAATTTAAATAAACTACAGAAGTCACATCTTTATTACAAAGGTTTGCCCACACAACTACGTATGCAAGGAATGTAGAAAAATCACTTTTTGTATCACTTCACAGTTCCTTCTGTGGTGGGTTTACCTTGGCCAGCTGCTAGATGCCCACCCAGCAGCTCTTTCACTCCTCCCCCTCAACGTGACAGCGGCGTTGGGGGAATAAGATGAAAAGCTTCTGGGTGGAGATAAAGATGGGGAGATCGCTTAGCAATTACCACCATAGGCAAAACAGACTTGGTGTGGGGAAAATTAATTTAAATTATTGTCAATTAAATAAATATGAGTGGTGAGAAACAAAGAGAAAAATTTAAACACCTTCCCCCTGACCCCATTTCTTCCAAGCTCAACTTTACTCCAATTCCCAACTCCTGTACCTCCCCACCCCAAGCAGTGCAGGGTGGATGGGGAATGGTGGGGCTGTGGTCAGTCTACAACAGCTCCTCTCTGCTGCTCCTTCACTCTCACACTTTTCCCCCGCTCCAGCGTGGGTTTTCCATGGGCTATAGTTCCTTCACAAAACACCCACCTGCTGCAGCCCGTGGGCTGCCATGTGGATGTCTGCTCTGACATGGTCTCTCCTCAGGCTGCAGACGAATCTCCGCTCTGGTGCCTGCAGTGCCTCCTCCCCTTCCTCCTTCTCTGACATTGGTCCTCACAGCATTGTTTCTCATTTTTCCCCCTGCCTGTTGACATGTGGACATAAATTTCGGAGCTGAAAACCTAAGTTTCTTATTGCACAACCTTGTCAGTACCAGTATGACAGCAACACCTCTGAAAACCAGTACTAGCTATTTTAAAATATCTTTATTTGTTTTGAACTGCATGATGTAATACTAGCACATCTAATCCATTACACATCTGCACACCTAACCCGTTTCTGGTGAAGGTGCCTGCCCTCTAGTTTCTGCTACATTTACCCACAGCTTAAATTTCCGCCTGCAATCAGCCTCCAGCGAAGCACATTTTTATTTAATTCTGTATTTCCAGCCATGTCAAGGACAAGATCAAGTAATGGTCACAAGATGACAAAGCATCTTTGGGTGAAGGTGATCACAAGTGTAACAGCAGCATCAGTAACTACACAGAAAACAGATCAACAAAGCTAAAGAAAGTGGGATGAAAGGCAAGCGGCACACAACAGTGAGCAAGCTGAGAAGAAAGTTTCACGGACAGTTTATGGTCTAATAAAAAGCCAGGTCAATGTGTGCTTCAAAGAACAAGCAAAGGGTAATAAGGACAGCCAAGGTGGTGGAGACATGAATAAAAAATCTTTGCCCACCTGAATTAACTACATTCCAGAATATAAATTCATCACATAATTGATGTACTTCAGTCAAAGGGAGAGAAATACCTTCCTTCTTTGGTTGTGTTCCTTAAATGGTTTTCCTTCAGTCTTTCAGAAAGATGCAGCTCCCTTCTCTCTCTCTAACCTGATTACTAAGGAGGACTATTTAACAGATGTATGTGTAAATTTTACTCAATACTGTCCTTAATCCAGTGATTCAATCTGCAGCACCAAATTTTCTTCCTGCCAGTATGTAAAACTAGACCTAAACTGAATAGTCTTGAGACAATGAGCTGTCTGATGTCCTGTCTTGTTCCTTCTGCTCTGCATATGTGCAAACTATATATTAAATATCTACCTGAAATTTATTTAGAATGCAAGGAGTTAGAAAAAATGTTATAGCAATTAAAATAATAATAAAACACAGAATAACCATCGCTGTTTCTTCCTTCCCTTATCCCCCATGAAAAAAGGATTTCCAATGAACTGTTTGAAACAGAGATCCCAAGTTAGTATTCCTGAGGTCCGTGGTGATTTTGGGTCACAGAGCTGGACTGAACACAGTACAAAATATAGATCATGCACCAGGATCTCAATGCCACATTTAAAATCTGTTTAAATATTTAAGTTGCCCTCAGAACATTTAATCTTTTGAACATCTTTCTGAGGCAGGTAAGTACTACTCCCATGTTAAAGTTATGCAAACTAAGTAACAAGCTGAGATTAACAAAACTTCTTAAAACTACGTAGGAAGTTTGCAGCTGAGTTAGGAGCTACCAATTTAGACCAAGAAGAACTGCTCCCAGCTCCTGAGCACAGAGGAGAAAATCCAGCTAGCCCTGCAGCAGTCTGGACTGTGTGACTTCACCACCTGTTTCATCGTTTGTGGAGACATGCCCTCTGATTCCTCTACAATTACTGCTGCTCATGAGGTGTATCAAAGAGAGCCAAACTAGCTTGTTGTGAGATACATTTTCTTCCCCGTCCCTTCACCATTCCTTTTTTGGATGCTCATGCAAAGAATAGCTGTGCAGTGTTTTTTAATTTTTACTGATTTTCAATATCCACAGAGCAAATAGCACCTGCTATTGCTTTCAGCTAAAGCAAACCTATAGAGAATTGTGAACTGTTACAAGCACACTGAACCAATTTTATTTCTGTATTGATCTTCCACTTAAGCAACAACAGAATTGTTGCAATTGCAGAAGAGAATTTAAAAAAACTGCTTTGCCTTCACAGATTTTTGTTTGTTTGTTTGATTCCTCAGAATGCACAAATACTCATTTACTATCATCTCATTTCTTAGGAAGAAGACAACAGAACACCCTCATAAGCTATTTGGCAATACCTACTCTATTGATATAGTTCCATGTGCTGTGCCAAACTAACAGAAACCAAACAGCTCTCTCAAAGGTCCTCTGTGTGAAGCACTGGGTGACAAGACACTGAGCTAATGAACTTTACAGAATTCTATATACTTTAAAAATAAATAAATAAATATTGAAACTGTCAAAATATTGAACAATATTGATTTTTTTCAATATACCAGATTATCTTGAATTTTAATACTTTATTATTTTCCCTGTAACCCAGTTACTCCTTTTTCCTTCAAGTCACAGACATCTGCATTCATGTAGAGTACCTAGTGTCTCTTCAGTACTACTGAAATCCCTTTCTACTATCATGTGTGTCAAAGCACATTTCTTCCTTTCAAGCAGATCAGAAGGGCTCTGCATCCTGTTTCTTCCCTGGAACAGAGGGAACAGCCAAGTATTTTGAAATCTTTACTATATGTTTCATGCAGTCTCACTCAGCCACGAGAAGATGAAAAAGTGAATCACATGACATCATGAGGCAGAAACTATCCATCTAGAGAAACTGCAGTGAGTAAGCAATTGCATCAAGAGTACTTGGAATACAACACTTTATGCAGCACGCATTAAAAAAAGGACTATGGCACACTTGAAAGGATCAGTATGTACCCTTACTGCAGTGTCTCCTTTACTATGTGAAGGGAGATTTCTAAAGAGCTTACCAAAATTCTGGAAATTTAGGTTAAATGCAGTTTAGAATTTCCATGATATAATAAAAAGAACACTTACAAATACTTTAGCTGTAACATTGCTGAAAGGCAAATCATATAATTTTCAAAGCAGACATATCCGAAAAACGGGAATGGGTCTATAAAGACTATTAGAAGTTTAATCTAACTTCAGTGAGAGATTGTTCGAAACTTGGAATTTTAAAATTATAACACAAAGCCAAATCAAAAAATAAAAGGTAATAAATTATGTTTTATAATGTATACCTTAATTCTGGTGAATCCTCAGCTCATTGTCTTTAGAAGACCCAGTAAATTGTGACACAGAGCTTTAGTAAAATCACATAAACTAATAACTGGTATTAGCAACATCAGTCACTAAGAAAGCAATAAAATAACTTTTGCAATTATCAACAGTGTATTGAAACAGTTTCTTTAGTGTGATTATTAATCCTAGAGTTTTCTTTTGAAAATGAGATTTTCTGGTTATTCTTGATTCTGAAAATTACACTAGCTATTATTTATGTCACTTTTGATAAGAGGGACTGCTAAACAGGAAAGTGTTAGAATGTTCTGCATTATACAATACTTTAGTCATGCGTTGTGAAGGTTATAGCATGAAAAACTAACAATCTATTCACATATCTAATTACCAACATATTTGTAATATGTGTAACAATGAAATACTGAACATACATTAGAGATTAGCATGGTCATTAAAAATCTGATCTTGATTAAACACGTGAATATTCATAAGACAAAGTTTGTAAGCATTCCTGATTAGTCCTATTCCTTCTACCATTTCAATTTTAGTAAGAAAATACAGAGAAAATATGCTGTCTTGAAACGCTTGATATTTCTTTACAATCAATAATTGACAGCAATAAAATTCAGGGCAATACGGGTACTACTGAAATGTTTAACTTGTCTTAGGAAAAAAGGACATAATAAAAATACTGTTCAAAACAATATATCAACCTTCATTATTATTTTCAGGTATGGTCCTCTACTTTAGAGATAGAGAAAGGTGGAAATGAAACAAAATTATTGGCCAGGAATGCTCCTTAATCACTGGAAAGATTAAAAAACCCTTCCATTCTACCACTAGGCTATATAAGCATTCTCACCGGATAGTCAGTATACAAAATATAAAGCTTGACTCATGTCAAAATGACCACTGGCAAGACAGAAGTGGCTTCAGAAGTATTTCTATTTCTGCTCACCATCATAAAACATTTCTTTGTATTTCTTGTATGTTAGTGAAGAGCTAAATCTTCAAGTCTTTGTGGTGAATGATTAATTATTTTACGTAGTTATAAGATGGCTATGCCTGCAGGCAAACCAAATAACATTGCAAAATAAGAAACAATAATATATCTATATTTTCAATATAAATGTTGTCTAGGAAGTGGAACAACTTTATTGAAGTCAAAGGTCACCAGTATGTCACAGGCATGAAGAAAGGAGCTCACAACAGTCTTTCTTCACATGTAATATGTATATATATACACTATAAATAAATCTATTCCTAGTATACTAAACCTGTACAAACAAAGTCACAGGCTGGTAGAATTTAGTTCTTGTGCTGATTTTCAAATTAAATGTTGTTACACTAAAAGTCTGTAAATGAGATAGGATTTACAAGTCTTCTTTTAGGATGAGCAATCCAAAATAGATTATAGCGACAGTTACTGTGATTTTTGTGTTACCTAATTTTGCTTTATTATGCTAAGTTGAACATACTTATAAATGAAATACCTTCTAGCAGCACTGGTAATACAAATGAAGTATGTTACATTCTTAAAATAGTTAATAATACAGAATTACAGATTCCATGGTTCTATGATTCTTAAAACAGATAATAGTATAGATAAAAATAAGAGCTAACCTTGTTTCTAATAGGGAATACAGTCATCTGTAGCATCTCTTATTCTATCAAGTAAAACATTTAAATTCTGGTGGATGATACCTTGAGGAACAGAGGTTAAATTATGCCCTCTTTTTTTTCAGGATACCGAAGGACAGACAAGAATTTACTACGTCAATTTCAAGCTCAAGTTGAGAACATCTTTTTGAGTTAAAAGTCAGCATTTGCCCCCAGACAATTTAATTTATCAGAATGTCAGATTTGACATAAAATTTGATTACATAAAATTACCAACAAAATCAAATTTTTCAAATTCTGTGTTCAACAGGAGATTGGAAGCTGCACCATACTAACAGGAATTAAGAAAGAGAAATTTGTTTAAAATTCAAGTATCTTTGTCACTGTTTGCACTATTATTTTTCATGGTACTAAAGACATTTATAAAATGTATTCCTTTTATCATTAAGGCTCACAACTTCAGAACCTTGAATTTTCAAGTAGATTTGAAGTTGCAGTAATTGCAACAGAAAGAAGGGGTTATCAATCACAAAAAAAGATTGAGAGGAAAAAATAAATTTTGTTTTGCAAGCCCATTCTTTTATCTTTTCAGAATGTTCATCATGTAAACACTGACCTCTATATTTCAGTGGAGGTAGGTAACCTAAAGACAAGCTGCCAATGTCTAGCTGAATGGCAAAAAGGCCTAGTAAGCAATAATAGTCTGAGTACCGTATGAATTTTTGATTTTTGCCATAAATCCACATAGTTATACAGACAAACTTACTTAGACTAGAACTTGAAAGCAGGTAAGGTTAGACTGAGTGAATACAACTCATTAGAATTTTTCTTAAACATCGTAAGTAATCAACAGCCTCATTTTTTTTCAGTATCTTTATCTTTGAAATATGGTAAATATACTTTGTCTTTCTTATGTGCCTCTGTAGTTTCAGGTAGGTCATAGTATTCCATCTGTGACTCAGAGTCCAGTTCATTATGATGGAGGGTGCCAATCACCACAACTGTGAGAAGAGGTCCAGATGCCTGCCACTTCAGAAAAGTTGACAGTACTGTACTATGCTACTCAGCATTACTGCACTGTTGCTACAGTTCATGTTTAAAAATTTATATCGATATGAATGTATTTGAAAGAGACTGAAGAAAACTCACACCTAGCAGCAGAAGTGACTAAACCTTCTTTAATGCATTGTTTTCCCTGAGTGGTTTTAGCTTCTGGACTACACATGCTTGCAGGCACTCAAATGACATTTCCTGCAGCTCCCTAACTGGCATATAAGAAAACTGCAGATATCACTTCTGTTGTGATATAGCTCTTCTATCTGAGATCAAAGTAGAATGACATACTATGAATGGGAAGATGTATTGTGATTCCATGAACTGGTCTATGGTGAGCCACTTTGGAATAAACCATCGAAAATCAGTTCATGATGGAAATTCAGTTTCATATGAGATAAATCTACCCAGCTAGAAATTACGAAGTTCAAAACAAAATAATAATTGCATTCTTAAAAATCACATTGTTCAAGAAAAAAGAAAAAAAACATGGCCAAAGCACATGATATTTCTGTCCTCCCCTTAACACAACTGCCATAAAAAGCTCAGTGAATTATCTATGTTGAGGATAACTGCACAAAAAAAAAAGTGAAAGAAGAGAATTCTGAAGTCAGTATGTACTGTATGGAACTAAGATGAAAATAGCCTGCAAGCATTTACCATAGAAATGCTATTTAGTATGCGTAGTCTACTAGGCTTTGCTCATGCTGAGGAGACAAAAATCACCAAATCCAATGGGATCTACAGTTCTTTTATAATAAAATGAAGCAATCAATCTGGTCATGACCCAGTTAAGACAGAGACACAGAAGCTTTTGGCAGAATTTTCTGACTAGAATCAGAGTTATTAACCATCCAGGTATCTGCTGGAGGGACAATACAGCAGGACTCAAGCCATCTGGGAGACTTCTAGAGTGCATGGCCCAGGTGATCAAGAAGCCAATGGGTGCAGGTGCTCTGCTGGACCCAGAATCATAGAATCACAGAATCACAAATCATAGAATCATAGAATAGTTTGGGTTGGAAGGGAACTTTAAAGGTCACCTAGTCCAAGCTCCTCTGCAATGGGCAAGGATATCTTCAAGTAGAACAGGTTGCTCAGAGCCCCATCCAACCTGAACTTGAATGCTGCCAGAGATGGGGCATCTACTACCTCTATGGGAAACCTGTTCCAGTGTTTCCCCACCCTCATTGTAAAAAAATTCTTATGTCTACTCTAAATCTACCCTCTTTTAGTTTAAAGCCATTACCCCTTGTATTACCTCAACAGGCCCTTCTAAAAAGTTTGTCCCGATCTTTCTTATAAGCCCTTTTAAGAACTGAAAGGCCACAATAAGGTCTGCCCAGAGCCTTCTCTTCTCCAGGTTGAATAAACCCAACTGTCTCAGCCTGTCCTCATAGGAGAAGTGCTCCAGCCCTCTGATTGTTTTTGTGGCCCTCCTCTGGACCTGCTCCAATGGGTTGATGTCTTTCCTGTGTTGAGGGCTCCAGAGCTGGATGCAGTACTTCAGCTGGGGTCTCACCAGAGCACAGTAGAGGGGCAGACACACTTCTTTTGATGCAGATCAGGATAAAGTTTGCTTTCTGGGCTGCAAGCGGACATTCCCGGTTCATGTCCAGCTTTTCATCCACCAGTACCCCCAAGCCCTTTTCAGCAGAGCTGCTCTCATTCCCTTCATCCCCCAGCCTACATTGATACGGAGGGTTGCCCCGGACAAGGTTCAGGACCCTGCACTTGGCCTAGTTTAACCTCATGAGGTTTGCACACAGGCTCACTTCTTGAGCTTGTCCAGGTCCCTCTGGATGGCATCCCATCCCTCAGGCATGTGAACCGTACCACTCGGTGTCATCCACAAACTTGCTGAGGGCACACTTGATGTCACTGTCTATGTCACTGATGAACAGTACTGGTCCCAGTACAGACCCCTGAGGGACACCACTTGTTACTGATCTCCAGCTGGACATCTACTGAACAGTCCACCTATCAAATCCATACCTCTCCAATTTCGAGAGAAGGATGTTGTGGGGGACCATGCCAAAAGCCTTACAGAAATCCAGATAAACATCCGCAGCTCTTCCCTTGTCCACTGATAGTCACTCACAGAATCACAGAATCACAGAATGGTCAGGGTTGGAAAGGACCTCTGGACATCATCTAGTCCAACGCCCCTGCCAGAGCAGGTTCACCTACAGCAGGTCGCACTTCATCATAGAAAGCCACTAGGCTGGTCAGGCAGGACTTGCCCTTGGTAAAGCCATGCTGGCTGTTGTGAATCACCTCCATATGCCTTAGCATAGCTTCTAGGAGGATCTGTTCCACGATCTTCCCAGGCACAGAGGTGAGGCTGACAGATCAGTAGGTGCCAGGGTCCCGCTTTCTACCCTTTTTAAAAATAGGTGCAACGTTTCCCTTCTTTTTCCAGTTACCAGGGACTTCACCTGACTGTCATGACTTTACAAATATCATGGAGAGTGACAGGACTCTGGGATGCATCTCATCAGGTCCCATAGACGTCTGTATGTTCAGGTTCCTCAAGTGGTCATGAATTCGATTTTCTCTTACAGTGGGAGGGACTTCGCTCCCCCACTTGCTGTCTTGTGGTCAATCCACTCAAGAGGTGTGGGGAAGGAGGTTGCCAGTGAAGGCTGAGTGGCAAAAAAGTTGTTGAGTACTTCAGCCTTCTCCTTGTCTGTTGTTACCAATTTGCCAGTCTTGCTCATCAGGGTGTGTGTGTGTACACTTTGATCTTCGTTTTCTGGCTGACATACCTGTAGAAGCTCTTATTATTATTCTTTGCGTCCCTTGCCAAGTTCAGCTGCAGCTGTGCCTTGGCCTTCCTGACCTCATCCCTACACAACTGGGCAGTCACTATACTCTTCCCAGGATACCTGTCCCTGCTTCCATTGCCTGTGTATTTCTGTCTTGCCCTTTAGTTTGACCAGCAGGTCTCAACTCAGCCATGCTGGTCTCTTGCCCTCCTTTCCTAATTTCTTAGGAGGGATCGAGAGCTTTTGCACTGTGTGGAGAGTCCTAAAAGATCTGGCAGCTCTATTCTGCCCCCTTGTCCCTGTGGGCAGTTTCCCAGGGGGTCCTACTGATCAACTCCTTGAGGAGCTGGAATTTTTCTTTCTTAAAATTCAGGGTCCTGATTTTACTCTTTCCCTGACCCATATCCCTCAGGACTGTGAACTCCACCAGTCCATGATCACCCAGCCCAGGCTGCCTCCAGTCTTGATGTCACCAACTGGCTCACTTGCATTGGTGAGCTGATACTTAGAAGAAGAGGAAGAACTGTTTGGAGGTGTGAAAGTCAGAAGCAGCCTTGTCTATATTGACCGTGAGATGGTAGAATCCAGGATGCTAAGACGAGGGAGCAAAGCAAAAGGCAGGACCACAAGCCTGGACATCAGAGAACAGACTTTGGTCTCTTCAAGGATCTGCTTGGAAAAAAAAAATAAATGAGATATGGCCCTGGAGAGAAGAGTGGTCCAGGAGACCTGGTAGATATTCAAATATCACCTCCTATAAGCTCAAGAAAGGTCCGTCCCAACAAGTGGGAAATTAAGCAAATGCAGCTAGGAGGCCTGCATGAGTGAACCAGGAGCTTCTGATTGAACTCAGACATAAAACCAAAGTGCATAAGGAATGAAAGCATAGGCAGGTTATCCAGGAGGAGCATAACGTTGCTCTCTGATCTTCCAGGGACAGGGAAAGTCAAGGCTGACTTGTACTTGACTATGGCAAACAGGATATGCAGGACAACAAGAAAGGATTCTACAGGAACATCAGCAGCAAAAGGAAGACTTATGAAGATGTGGGCTCACTGCTGAATGGGGAAGGTGATCTGCTCACATAGGACCTTGAAAAGGCTGAGATACTTCTTTACCTCAGCCTTTACTGACAAGACTGTCCTTCAGGTCAAAGGTGGTAGTTTCCCCCCTCTCTTCTGCACTGGTGAGACCACATCTGGAGTGATGTATCCAGTTCTGGGCTCCCCAGTATAAGCAAGATATGGACTTACAGGAGCGAGTTCAACAAAAGGCCATATAGATAAGTAAGGGACTGGAGCCTCTTTCAGATATTCAAAATCTGAGTGGATGTGGACCTACATGGTCTATGTGACCCTGCTTGAGCAGGAGTGTTGGACAGAATGATTTCAAGAGGTCTCTTCCAACAATCATGTGATTCTGTGTTTCTGTGTTCTTAAGATACTCCTGTAAGGTCAGTTAATTTAAGAAGACCAAGTCTAAGCCAGACCATGAAGGGTACAGGAATTCAAACATCTGCTCTTCAAGTCAGTAGCTAATGAACTTGAATAGCCATAGCAGTACATTTTGTTGGCTTTGACAGATCACTGATGAAATACTGAATACTGTTGCTGAATGAAAGCAAAAAAAAGTGTTTCAGAAAGTGACATATGTTTCTAAACACACTGAAAGTTCTGTTCAAACACAAAATCTGAAACTGAAATGAGAACAAAAACTAATCTTTTTTATACTCTTTATGAGAATCCATTCTCTTATTTGAGTTATTGCAACTAGCAGGCCACACAGAATAATTTAACTAATTGATTCTAATGTTCCATCAAATGGTCAATTTTAATCACTTATACAAGAATTTATATGCATTAGTTTGATATAATGCGTGTATTATGGGACTATTTTTGAGACTGAATAACAGATGTAGTGATTTACCTATGTAAAACTGTAATAGCTGAATTGATAGAACTGGGATTAAGGTTTTCAGAGAACAAACATTGTATAGGCATACATTGCACAAACCTTCCTACCTTATAGTGGCAAATGTGATGATGATTTTATGAAATAGATATACATTGCAAACTGAACTGTGTCCACTACTGATTTTAGAAGGCCTGATAAATCATCATTAACTGCAGATAATTTCAGTGGAAAATCATCTCTATGAAAACCATTTTTAGGTTTTGTCCTGCTAAGACTTATGCTGAGTTATTATGATTTGCAATTTGTATAGAAAATGCAGTAAATATAAATACATATAGTTGTATATACAGTCCTTCTAAAATTAATTCTGAATTAAATTCACAAATTATTAGATCTACTTAATGTCCTATAGCATTTCCAGTTTTATGCAACACAACATCCTCATTGGTATGATTCATGTATATGCTGACTTAAAATACAAAATTAAAATATGGAGTATGTAAGATATTCCATTTCAAAACCACATATAGACGTGTTTTTCTTTATCTATTTTAAATTAATATGACAGAATAACAATTCTTAAATCTCTTCCAGCCTGCTTTCACTGTTAACCTTCAAAGAATTTTGAAAAGGGGAGGTGTGATAAGATGATGGCAATACTGTATCAAATTGGCTCAAGCTGTCTACCAAAACACCTTTCCATTTCTCATTCATTACATAATTGATTATGTAGGAAGTCCGTATTGCAAGCATGAAGCTTAGGAATACTTGAAGACAGCAAAATGTCTTCCACACATCACGAACTCAGGTTGCACTATACTCCTGTTCAGATACAAAGCCACTAATGTTTACAAAGAGCTGCTCAGATGTTTCCAATTCATCAAACAAAAAAAATCCTCTTTTCCTAGGTAACTGGCAATGTTGGAAACAATAGCAAAACATCAGAAAATGAATAATTTTTTTAAACTGATTTAATACAATTTTCAGTAATACTTGCACACTATGCAGAGCACCTGACACCTGTAAACACTAATAAAATGATGACTTAAAAGTATGCACCAATAGGAAAACATACATATCTCTGGAATGATGAAATGGAATAGGTAAATCCCATGACTCAAAATGAGTCAACAGATTGTATGGATGGTGATTTATGTATTCTTTTTAAAAAAAACATTTGCAGAATGCACGTGCAATAAAAAACTGTAAGATCAGTTCAAACAACTGCCACTTCCGTGGAAAAGGAAGAAGAGGAAGTGTAAGTAAAAACATAGATACTGATAACATAATCATGTAGTTTGCACTCAGTACATTATATCTTGCCAAAGTTTCCATGTGGAGGTACAAAAACATGTTTAGGACTTTCACAGTTCAGAACGAGCCATCTGCTTTTGAAGCATGAAGATGGAATAATAAACTTCAGCAGCTTCTGTAGAACTCCATGGTCTAGACTAGAGTTGGCCAAACAACACCAACTGAATAATTTATTTAACAAATAAATGCTTTTATGGACATCTAAAGGTGTCCTTCTCAGCCATGACTAAATGATTACATCCATACCACTAATTACAGTATGGCAGAAAACTGGAAACGACTACGTTCAATATGTTCACTTGGAAGATAATTGAAATATTAACGTACATAATACAACGATAAAGCTCCGTGGGGATGGGAACTATGGTCATGAAATTCCAGAGCAAAATTCTGACAATTCTGCACGTAAATAAGATGGAAAACAGTGACAGTATCCTATACAGGCAAGATTTTAATTCATGCTTGCCTAGAATCTTCCAAACAGAAGAGAATCTGGTGTCCCCTACCACTGGCTAGAACAAACAATCTAAACTTTTTAAGGAAATATAATTAAACAAAAATCATTTAGAGATGAAAAGTGTAAGATATCTAAAAAACCCCCAGTATTCTTACTCCAAAAGCTAAAATCCATCCCCCTATCTAGAAAAATCAAAATTCTGGTGACTTGATCATCTCAATCTCTCTAAACTGGGAGGAGTGGCTGATACGCCAGAAGGCTGTGCTGCCTTACAACGTGACCTGGATAGGCTGGAGAGTTGGGCAGAGAGGAACTTAATGAAATTCAACAAGGATAAATGTAGGGTACTGCATCTGGGGAGGAATAACCCCATGCATCAGTACAGGTTGGGGGCCGACCTCCTGGAGAGCAGCTCTGTGGAAAGGGACCTGGGAGTCCTGGTGGACAACAGGATGACCATGAGCCAGCAATGTGCCCTGGCGGCCAAGAGGGCCAATGGCATCCTGGGGTGCATCAAAAGGAGTGTGGCCAGCAGGTCGAGGGAGGTCATCCTCCCCCTCTACTCTGCCCTGGTGAGGCCGCATCTGGAATACTGCGTCCAGTTCTGGGCTCCCCAGTTCAAGAAGGACAGGGATCTGCTGGAGAGGGTCCAGCAAAGGGCTACAAAGATGATTAGGGGATTGGAACATCTTTCATATGAGGAAAGGCTGAGGGATTTGGGTCTCTTTAGTCTGGAGAAAAGAAGATTGAGGGGGGATCTTGTTAATGCTTTCAAATACTTGAAGGGAGGATGCCAGGGGGATGGGAGCAGTCTTTTTTCAGTGGTGCCCATTGATAGGACGAGGGGTAATGGGCACAAACTTGAACATAGGAAGTTCCATCTCAACATGAGGAGGAACTTCTTTACTTTGAGGGTGGTGGAGCACTGGAACAGGCTGCCCAGAGAGGTTGTGGAGTCTCCCACTCTGGAGACATTCAAAACCCGCCTGGACGCTGTCCTGTGCAACCTGTTGTAGGTGACCCTGCTCTGGCAGGGGGGTTGGACTAGATGATCTCCAAAGGTCCCTTCCAACCCTGACTATTCTGTGATTCTGTGATTCTGTGATTCAACCACTGAATTGAAGAAACACCATCCCAGTGACAGTCACATCACTTTAACCACAAATAACGTACAGTAAATTTGGCATCAGGCAACATTTCAGAACCCACACATGGAATGAAATGTGTTCGAACTAATGTTCTTTGAATAATTTTAAAGAACAAATCCATAAAACAATCCAAGCTACATCTAAAGTATGTGCTCAAAGCTTAACTGAAAAGATCAATACAATCTCAGTTATGAAATCGCAAAAAATTAACCCCCAAAAATGTACATTTTCAAACCCAGCAATCAAATAATTCTAAAATAAACAGAAATGGAAACAGTGAATAAAACTGGATTGAAACAGGTCTCTAGTTTCTTTAGGCAAGGCAAAAACGTAAGCAATCAAAGTTTGGTGTTTTTTTTCTATAAAGCTGTTGTTTCACAAGAACCATAATGACAATGACTGAATGTTTAAAACTCATTTAATCTTCATCAGGCTTGAAAGAAATGACCATATCTAAGGAAACTAATCATATAGTTAACAGAAAGTAATAGCTGTAAACTATGGAGGTATCTTAGCTTCTTGTATATGGTAGATCTAGAAAGAAAAAGTTTGAGAAGATGATATAGATGCTCTTGGCCGAGTTAACTATGCTGTTTATCCACTGGAGCCATTTTAGCATCCAGAACTGGGATATCTGTCAAATACGATCTTATAACCTTATTCAAATCTTATTTAACAGAAATATTGTCTCCCAGTTTGAGCATTTTCAAACAGTAACAAAAATAGTTATTTATTCCAGTCTGTCTCTTTTCCTGGATTACAGGGAAAAAACCTTATTAATTTTGCAGGTAAAACATACAGGTAGAGTTATCTACCTTCAACAGCCACTGAGAGAACACAAATCAACAGTTTTGTCATGGATTCATATTTTATAGCCTATGATACAAGATCCTGGGGGGCCACAAATGCCTTGTCAAGTTTGTTTTTTTCTTTGGCAGAGGTTAAGGATGATTGCTGAAGGATTACAATTTTATTGCTGCTTGGTGAAGGATATACTGCTCTCTCTACATTTTAGAAGGACTCACAAGAAAAATCAGTAGTCATTTTGAAGGCCAAGCCCATAAACTCAGATGCATGTAAATCCCCACCAGTCACAGTCTGCAATCACACCTTACAAGTTTAGTATGCCACTGTTTTAAAGATAGAGTATAAATTCCAGTAAACAAAAATAACGTGTAAATTGAACTGACATTATTTTTGGTATAACGACATCGAGAATGAAGCCATAAATAAAGAGGTGTTAATTTTAAGGTAAAAAAAGAGGGAAATAAATTTATTTTTCAGTGTGAACTTGAAGTCTATAACTAGAATCAATCTTTTAAATGCCGTTTAGCTGCATTTATTGCTAGTATATTATTAGGCTTTGAAATCTGTATAGCATTTTATTGTCTTAATCTTATGAAGCGGCAACAACGCTACCACAGCTGCTAATACACTGCAATTAGCTGACCAATGTCTCACACAAGAGTAGTCTCTGAGATGAAAAAAAAAAATTAGAATATTTTATTATTATTGAAATATATACTGCTATGAAATATCTTCTAAGAGAAAAAAAATCTTTATCTGCTGGGTCATAGGGAAAGGAAGGGATAGGATTTTCTTTGAAATTTTACATATATTTTCCATTTGTACAAAAATCCTAAAATAGATTAATACACTGTCAGCTAACAAGTAATTAGATTTGAATGTATGCTATGTGACTTTGCTTCATTAATACTAGGCATTAATACTAATATAGAATAAAAGGGAAAAATAACTGTTTGAAATGGAGCATAAGAGAAATGTACAGACCCGTGGCTAAGAAGAAATATAAGACGTAAGATAAATAGGTTCTTAAATGGTAGATCCTTTCATCTTTCTATATATCGAAAAGAGGTCACATATTTATATTCTAACAAGTTTGTTTCTAAAAGAATATGATAAAGCCTATGGGGTGAGCATAAAATCTAACCAAAAAAAGCATAAACAGCCTCTTCTCCCCACACCAATCTACTCTACATACTGAGATCATAAAACCTCCTGGCATGAGCAGCATTTTAGAATTTCATATCATTTACATCATACAGAAACAGTTCAGAAGGCAAATACAAAAAACTTCAAATGATGCTTTTATTTTCCTTTTTTGGTAGTAAGAAGGTAATTTTGAGAACTCTGATGTGCATGTTTCAGAGAAACTTTTGCAGTCTTCTTCGTATACCATCTTCTAACAACAAAAATGGTCCTAGTTAAAACTACCTTTAATTTAATAACTTGTGCAGTATGTTCCCTCACATAGCAAATGCTTACAGTTCAGATGCAGCAATTAACTCCGATACTTTACCTATGTAATAAATAACATAATACCTTAATCACAGTAACTTGAAATTTTACATGGGCATCACAGTGATTTCTAAAATATTTTTAGAGTAAATATTAAATACTTTACCATTATTTTAATGTTACTAATATAAATATAACACAACATCTATATTATTTCATTCTTACCTTTTTCCTAACTTGCACATATGAAATTCCATAATCGGAAAAGAGTTAATCCATTACCAAGACATGATACCAATACATTTTCCAAACTTATGTTAACTATTCTGTGAACTATTCTGTGTACCAGATGAAAAATGACAGTACTGGTCAAACACCATTGTATACTGCTGACAGTACAGTTGCATAGGTAAATATGACATCTTACTGCATTGCGAGATGTTATTAGCATTCCCGTTTTTAATTTTTCATCTTAAAATTAAACAATAAATTACTGCTATATTTAGCACTACAATTCTGATGACAAGTCTTATTTATCCAATGTGTAAATTAATAAGCATAAACAAAAGCTACCCATTTGTAACCTCCAACGCTATGTTTGAATTGTTTCAGTTGTCAAGCTGACTTCAGCTGTATCTATAAAAGTGTCTGGAGTTTGAATGATTCATATGTTCTCCAAAGGACTAACTAATCTGTGTGAACTAAAATGTATTTTCAGTCAAGGACACTACCTTATGAAAAAGCTTTCCAAGTATGCATACAGTTTTGCTTTCCAATATGATTTGTCTTTTTATTGTCAAAAAAAAAGTTAAGTCACACTGTAGCTTAAAATATATGACTAAAACTCTTCAGTGTAACACAGTGGTAAGTTCTTACCTTATTGTGATAGGGATGAGCATACCCTTGCTAATGGATTGATTGACAGATACAGTCAGAATGTTCTGAGAGTTTCCACAGCCGAATCGAACTGTTGGTCTTCCCTCCACAAGATACAAGTGAAGGAACTGGTCTCCAAAATTCCTTTCACTAGCTTTGAAAACAAAAATGGAGACAGTCACACTTTTGAAAGTGTAGGACCTTCCAAAAACATTCTACACTACTGGAACGCCATTGCCAGTCATATGCCTATGTGACATTGAGGAGTCTTCTATCAATATACAGGACTCTGCTTGAGTGAGAATAAAATTAAGTCTGTATCAACAGCTGATAACAGGTCAAAGTAAAAGAAAATAACCAAAAGACAAAATTTACTTTTATACCACTGCAGTTGCATAAACTCTGTGGAGATCTTTACATTAATTGAAGATGAACTTTTCTCTACGTCCAGCAGTATCTTTAAGGCAACAAAGGTAAAGGTAAAAAAAACAAATCACAAAAATACTATATCATAATTTACTATTTAATTCAGCTTTTCAACCATATTATAGAAAACAAAAATTATGAGAACATGTCCTCTTTTTTATAATTTCTGTAAAGATTATGAACAATCTACCATTCCCAATTAATGATACATTTCAGACTTGATGAGAAGATTGTTAGCTACAAAACAGCAGACATACTATTACTTGCACAGTTCAAAGTAAGAATAAAAAGATATTTTAAAAAAATCTTTCAATCTTTGTTCACTTCCACTAAATAGTATATTGTAAATATGACAGCAAAATATTCCTACTTAAATGATGGATCGCACATGCTTCATCTACTAAAAAAAGAACTGACACCTACAATTGCAAATTATTTTGGATGGGTATTTTTTAATGAATTTGTCCTTTGAATTTGACTGTATTTAATTCTCACAGAAGGTAAGACACAGTTGCTGTTTAGGATTTTTATTCCACTTTAAGATAAACTGCTAAAATGTTAATCTGTTTTTTGCACTATATTTTACTGTATTTAACTGAAGTTAGCTAGGTCATGAAATTGAATTTACTGCACATATTTGTTCAGCAGTATTTGAGCATAAGATTGCTATGTTCTTAACTTCCAGAATCATGTTTGATGAGTTCCAGTGTCATATCCGTATGCAATTGCCCAGCTTGCCTGGAGCACATCTATCCATTGTCCGTGGCTCGAGTTGAGAAAAAAACACACAACACATACACTGTAAAATAAACTTTTTATCAGGGTACGTGGTAGGTAAGAGTATTTGCTTCCTTAACGTTATCTGATCATCAGCCTCATCAAATGGGATGACAAGGAAAAGGGGGAAACCAAAACATGCAGAGGCACAAACCTGACCAACAAATGGAGATGGTAACAAGAACCAAACCTGGTCGGTTACACTAACTGGTATGGGCCTGCAGAGTGTCGGAATACTTATTTCAGTAAGATTATCTGATTGAGGACCCTGTCAAAACAAAACGGGGTAAGGGGAAGGCAATAAGCAAAACACAGACATAACAAACAAACAGTAACAGAAACAATGACAAGAAACCAATCTTGTCAGTCACACCAATGGATGGGCTATCAAGAAACTTCAGGCATGACTTCAAAGAGTGCCAACCTGGACTTTGCAACTGAGAATGGTGCAAACCTAAGGGTCTGGGATACTGGGGGAGGGCTGCGTTGGTAGAACTATGCCAACCAATGTGGCAACATGTACAAAAAGGGAACTGGGGAGGAACAAAGGAGAAACAGACCTGAAGGGGTATAAAAGAGGAGGGTTGCATGTAAAATGGTCAGCATGCTTGTCTGACTGAGCTCTGTGTCTGATCGCCACAGTCTGTCCTGCCTTCTTATGAAATCCTTTCTTAACTATTTCTCTATGGAATCCCACTCTCTATCCCACATGTTAGAGTGCTGAAAGGATTAAGTGCCAGCTGCTGGGGTGACCAGTGTGAGTGGGTTTGGTGCCAGCTACTGGAGTTACACTGGGGGTGTAGGCACTCTGGCCTGTGGTGTCAGCTAATGGAACCAGTGGGAGTCACAGTGCCAGGGACTGGAGTAGATGGGAGGTCTCAGCCACGAACTACTGGGGTACTAATGTTATGCATCCCCAAAACCAGCTGCTGGCAGAGACCAGGATGTGTGTTTGGGGTGTGTGTGTGTGTGGGGGGGGCTGCAAGGACTAGATGACAGTAATTGATGAGAGAGGTGTGAGTGGATCTGGGGCCAGCAACTGGAGTCAGACCAAGGGTGTAGGCACCCCCGGGCCCTTGCTGCCAGCAACTGCAGCCAGTGAAGGTCTCAGCACCGGTGTGGGTGAGGGTCTCAGCTGCCAGTCACTGGGAGTGACCGGTGTAAGTAAAGTGAGCAAGGGACTCAGTGCCAGTGGCTGGAGTGGGACCACCGCTCCCAGCCTGTGTGCCTGGTGCCAGCTTCTGGGGGTAGGTGAGTGTATTCATGAGCAAACTTCAAGATGTGCTGCCTGCGAGTAGGAGGCCCCAGGTCCAGGCATGGGTATCAGACAGGTAGAGAGTCCATGCTGGTATCTGGGGGACCCTTGAGTGTGGAATGCCTGGGAGACGGGAGTGTAACTGCATACATCTGTCCGTGAGCTAGCAAATAGGAGACCCACGGGGTGGATAAGAAGATCTGGGATCTGGGCAGGAGTGGACACAGGGGCCTGTGCTGGCACTTGTGTGCATGCAGTTGTGAATCTAACAAGTGTCATGCGTGTGCCTTCACTAGTGAACTTCTGTCTCTACCAGTCAGAGACGAGGAGAAGACTTGGCTTTCTACAGTCATGTTTTATGTGAGTCCTCAAGGCACATGCTGTTGAAGGCAGCGCCTTGCCTGTGGCAGCCTGTGTAGCCAGCCGTGTCATGTTCTGTGTGTGTCTGCATGCGTGCACGTCTGTGTGTCTCTGGGATACATACTTAACTTTGCATGGTTTAACCTGCAAATGGGAAAGCAGCAGCCTGGGATGGTGACTCCCAAGTCTCTGAGCTGTGTCCCAGCAGCTGGGCAGGAGGGAGTCCCAGGCCTGCAACTGTTGGAGGTGGCCACAGCTTAGAACATCCCTTAACATTTTTATTCAGGAAGGTAAAAAGAATGTAGGTGTACTTGGGGCAGCTCCTTGCTGGAAAATCTACTAATTTGTAAAGAGAAAATGATCAACTTTAATTTGGAGGACAAAACAGAGGGAAAAAGGTAATATATTTTAGCAGATAGAGAGAGGGAACAGATGCTTGCAACTTCATGATCATTTGCTTTTATATAGTTCATAGCAGAAACAGTTTGCAATGTAAACTCCCTCCTTGAGAGCAGCTTTCTAGTCAACACAGTGTTTCTTCAGTCTGTTACAAATCCTGATGACCTAATGGAAGTCTTTTATGCTTAGACATATTTTGTATTTTGAATACCTAATTAACTCCAAAGCTATTTTAAATTGACTGTATTTTATGCCTTTGGCTTTTATGATTTCCTTCTACAATAGTCTGATAATTGTCTTTCAAAATGTATTGCACTATCACTGTTAAAAAAGTCACTGCTTTTTAACCCTAGCATAACTGAAACACGCACGCATTGCACCATTTGTTTCCTTATCTTCTTCTCCCTTCCCTACACATGTTGTTCCAGGCATTTCCAGTTTCTATCAATAAGTAAATCTGTAAGTTACATTGAATTCAGTTACATTGAACTGGGGGAGCATTGTGAATGCATATACAGACAGCATGTCTTAAAGAAGGGAAAGTACAGATGAATAGCGTATTTCTCTTCTTCCAGTGACTCTGTCTATCCATTCACATTGCCCACTGGTAAAAATTTGGAAGAAGGTCCTTATTATTACTTGTAAAGCAAAAAATTTGGGACAGCTCCCCCAAAGGTAGCATTACTTCTTGAAACCTCAGCGAGTGTTACTGCTTGAACTTCAGTCTAGGGAGTGCTTCCAAGTCACACAGGTGAATAAAAGCATCCTTCATATTATCTGCTAAATGGTATGAGATCCTTTGAAAGGACAGTCTTTTAAATCTTTCTACAGTGCACATGAGGAGGTAGACTGTCCCTCTGAATAATTTTGTTCTGGCAATGTAAAAGAGCATATGCTACCTAGCATATATGGTGGGAGGTTGCCTTCCTAGGAAAAGCTTGAGTCTTAAGCAAAACAGACAGGTTCCAGAAACAGAGAGAGATCAGGAACCATCTGAGTAAAAAATCTTGTTGGATATTAGGGGTAACTTGTCTTGACCTTAGTAGAGATTATGTGAGGGGATCAGGTCAAAGAAACCACATCTCAGCAATCATTCTTTCACAAGAAACTGCAAGCTGTAAGGCTAATTTTGTATATCAGCATGATGGCAAGCAAGTGGCCACTGGGCTCAAATGACTGCGTATCTAGAAAAGACAGATTTCAATTCCCGTTAAATAATGGGATGAAGCTTTATTAGGCAAAAACATATTTTTTCACAGAGGAAGGATACTGTGAAATGCTCTGCTTGAGAATGCCAGCTGAAACAACTGACAAATAGACTATGACTGAGTTGCTTGAAAGGCCCATCTTTAGTTTTAGGAGGGTAAGTACAATATGGGTAGATCTGAGCAATACAGCTTCTGAGAGCACAGGAAAATTATTTATGAGCACAACTCATGAAAAAGGAGCCAGTGTCCATAAGGAATGCTATAAACATGGGCTGTGATATCTGAAATCCAATTGGCAGAAGTTATAGACTACTATATATAGTAGAAATTAAACAATATGTCCTTGAAGGGATTGTGAACAGCATTATGCTGTCTCTCTTAAAAGTGAAAATGATGAAGTAAAACTTTATAACTGTATCAGTTTTTTATGACCACTTGCAATTTATTTTGCTTTGTGTCTAAATATCAAAATTTGCTTTGACATTTTGATGAAATTAAAGCACGCAAACAAGTAAAATCAGTAAGGAAGGAATAGAATAAAAAATTGTAAGAATGCATACTGTATTCAACAAAGGAATATTTCTCAAATGATGGTTAATAAGCGTAATAATTGTGTATATTTTCAAACTTTTTTCTCCTGACATATTTACAGAGCAATCTCCTCACATTCTGCCAATAATTTAAAGTAACTGCAAAAAGTCCAGACATTTTTAGTCCATCGACTGTTACCATGTGTATGCTTCTTAAACACATACTGAAAATAATTAGGGAAAATGTCATTATTAAGAAGGGAAGTACATTTGTCTTTGCATTAAAATGAATTATGGTTTATAATCTATTAAAATGATGTGCAAACCAGTTGTTCTTGGATTAGTTTCTTTACCTCTAACATATGTAGTAATTTTCTATAAATCACTTGTATCCTATCTCTTTTCCCATGTTTTTAACAGACAATCCATTTTTTGGGAGCATCTACAAAAAAGTTAGTGCTTAGTATTTCTTACACTCAACCAACCATTGATAAAATCCTTGCTAATAAAGGCATTAAATAGGAAAATGCTTTTCAACAGCAGCATGGTGCGATTTAGTAAAGTGACATGTCCGGCACAGTTACTGATTCTCATATTCTGCCTATTAGTTAGCCTATAAGTAGGCTTGTTTTATGCATATACATATTTTTCTTATCTATATTTTTATGTATGTATTTACATTAACTGCTGAAAGGTATTACAACAATGCATTGGTACATTTAAGTGTTCACTTCTCTTTATTTTAAGATCCATGAATATAAAGAAGTGAAGAAGGCACAGATCTTTTTGGATCCTCACTGGCTGGTGTACTTGGGAAAGAGATATATGTTTTAATCATTTTACGTTTTCTCTTAAGATTCTGAGTTAAATATTCTTCCATGCATACTTTCTGATTCAAATCCATTTTTATATCAAAAGCATCTTGTCTGAGATTTCTCAATGTATTTAAATGTTTACTAATTATCAGCCAGAGAAACAGATGTAACCTCATCACCACCTGGTAAAATCAGGTGTGTTTGTAAAATGAATGATCTGAAAGTGGACTAATTTAAAAAAAATCAAAATGTATAATTATTTTCTAGTAAAATACACCTGAAATGAGCAGATCACTGTGATTTTCTTCCTATTTTTAAAAATGCTTTTGACAATGACAGAGAATTTTTGCCTTGTGAATGTGTGAAACTTATTACAACCTTAATTATGGAGTTATTGCTAACATCAGTATATTAACAGAATATGAAAATTTCAGGAATATTAACCCTTTTTTGTAGTTCTGAAGTTCTTGTACCTGGTGAGTGCACTAGTCTCAAGACGACTTTCTGCTGACAGTTCATTTCTCAGCTGTTTGATGGTAGCACAGCTTCAAAAGAGCAGCAGCAGAAGCAGAAGTTGCACTGTTATTAAAAAGAGCACAGCTGACAACAGCAGCTTCTCTTTTGAAGTCAGTAGGAGGGAAAAAGAAAGAGCAAGGAGCAAAAAACAGGGATGAAGGAAGAACAGAGGGAGCATATGAACTCATGAAGGATATTATGTTTATCTGACAGAAGAGCTTGGTGGCTGCATATGGAAATAATAAATTAAAAAAATCTGGATAATCTGTATATGCACATAGTATTCTTGCACAAAACACTGGAGAGACTTTTATTTTAGAAATGTATAATTTTTACAATGCATGTGGTAATAGGATATGGGGTAATGGCCTCAAACCGGAACAGGGGAGATTTGGAATAGATATTAGGTAGAAATTTTTCAGTACGAGGGTGGTGAGGCACTGGAACAGGTTGCCCAGGGAAGCTGTGGAGGCCTCATCCCTGGAAGTGCTCAAGGCCAGGCTGGATGGCAACCTGGTCTAGTGGAAGGTTACCTTGCCCTTGGTAGGGGGGTTGGAACCAGATGATCTTTAAGGTCCCTTCCAACCTAAACCATTCTATGGTTCTATGATATAATATTGTATTTTACATTGATGTAAAACTAAATAAGGATATTGATACGGATAATCATAGACAACATTTGTATTATTTGAAAAGGAACCTAATTACCAGAGACAGAACAAAAAAGAAAGAACAAATATAAGAGAAAGAAACTGGTGCTACAGAAAGGGGAAAGAGCCTCAGGAAGACTAAGTAGAAGTGTAAAGCAAAGACGTAATTAACATTATATACAGTATCAGAGTTCTACAAGACATGTAGTCCTTCAGTACTTTCTGTGTCTGTGTTCAACAGCCAGAAAGAGATCCAAATATTTTTTTTTTAATCTTAGCAGAAATCTAACCTTAGAAGAAAACATAGTGGTCACTAAAAGAATCTTGCAAGTCAGGTAAAGCCCCATTTTAGGGGCAACAAGGCTAATGGGAATGCAGGTATGATGTGTTACTGGGAACCAGTGAAGAAAAAGCAAGTACAATGACTGCTAGAAATCATGTAAAAATTATCCAAGCTCCTGGAGCTGTCCCAGCTCAGTGTCAGGGTGAGAATCGAACTCACACCATTACATCCTGACCTGGCCTTCTTCCCTCTCTCTGCGTGCACGAAGAGACAAGAAGGGAGCTGTGACACGGTCCATGGAGGTCTCAGATATGGACAACTGGAAAGCAAACAAATACATAGTTCTCCACTAATACCACTTTTTCTTTCCAGAAAGTGCAAAGGTAAATGTTCTAATGAATACGAAGTCCGCAAATACTGCTGTAACAAAATACCTGTAAACACCCCAAAAATACTGTATTAACAATTTTCCACAGAAAGTATGAAATAATAGCTGAACAGCTGTTAGGTTAGATGCAGGATGAGTGCAGTATCTGGAAAAGAAAATACCTTCTATGATGAGAATAATAATTCACATCAGATAATCAAAATCAGAGAAAATGTTTCAGCTGTCTGAAATTCCAGCCCACCATTTTTAATTTAGTTTTTGTTGCAAGAATCTGGAAAGTGAAACTGGAATGCAAACATTTCTTCATATTTCTATGGAAGTCAAGATGAAGGTATATGTCAGTGGGAAATGGAAAGTGATGTACTCTTACCTCAGATAATGGAAAACTTCAAAGAAGTTTTTTAAGGCACACACATACTGTGTCACACATGTAAGAGGAACTAGAACCCATGAAAACCTAAGTGAAAAAGAATTTCTGCAGGTGCCAAAAACTAGAGTCTCTTAACTAAGAATGCAGAGGACTTCTGTGCAGGGAAAGTATGAGAATTGAGATTAAAGAGAAAGATAAATTCAAGATAAAACTGAAGAGTAATAATTCTATGTTATTAGGATCAAATTAATTTAGGTAAAATGGAAGTAATAATTATCGTACGATAGTGAACGTTAAATATTTATAATTTATATATGCATTAGTTCAATTACTTTACAAGCTGAAAATTGCTCTTTTTTTGGTTTTCTGTGATTTAACTTCATGGTTATGATATACCTGGGTGTATATCACATTAAAAATTAAAGTGGATGAAGATCAAAACTCTCAGGCAGGACTAACTTAATAACTTTAAACATCTTTGATCAGATGTCTATGTCTTAGGTAACTGGTCTATAGGGTTTCTATTACCAGCAGTTCTAGATTTTTTGAGGGAAGAATTAATTTGTATAATTTTAGAAGTCTATGTTCAGATACAATGAAATATGCTCCAGAATCTCCCCTAATGGGAAGGAACATGAGAAGTACTCAGACAAAACAGACACAGAGTAGGAGAGAGTGTAAACAAATGAAGGGTTGGCAGGATGCGACTCCAGGGAAAATGACAAAGTGCCATGTGTAATGTTTCTACTGAGCACTTATTTCTCACACCCAGGAAAATCAAGAAATCAGTTCTCTATATATCCTTTAATAAGAAAACTGAATTTGAAAAATCTGGAATAGTTTAGATTCTACTAGACAGATCTTCTGCTGAAGAATTCAGTGGTAGTATTAAAACCATCACTGATTCTACAGTTTCTGTAATTCCTATAAAGAAAAAACTAATACCCTCCAAAGTTGTAGACATTCCTGTAGTGCAGAAACATGATATTTTCCATTTATATCCTTTTGCCAACTGATTTATACTTCTGGGTCTCTTTTGTAATCAGGACAACAAACCAATGCTTTTTAGCTGTCTTGAATAAAATTATTATTATTATTATTATTTTTAACTGAAGATCCAGATATACGCTTCAATTAACAGCATTAACAGAAACACAGAAGTTCACTGAGAATTGCACCATCTTTATAATTATTATTAAATGCCACCAGGTAACAAGTCAGCTGTCTCCTCTAAATCCATAAAGAATATGTATTTCTGTGACACGTCCCTGTTTCGTTTCAAAAAAAGGATTGAAAGGCATTTGTAAATCCACACTCCATAACAAAAGAAAGTTGTACTCATTTTTTACTGCCTGAATCTCGTAGCACACATTCATTTCCCTTTCCTTATCACAGTCTTTTTTACATAAGCCACAGAAATCCAAAGGCTTGTTCAGACAGTATAGAATGCCTACATTTTCTCCTTAAATACTGATTTTACTTCTGTTCTGCTGCCACTCACAATCTGTTGCATGTTATTGTTACTGTTAAGATTTAGCCTTCTTGTAAGAGCAGAACCTGCCCTCCGATGGCCAGCCTTACCTGCCGTATGTATTTTCCTACATGAGTCAAGGGTTCAGATGCAGGTAAATAGAAATCTGCAGATTTTAGTAAGAAACATGATACAAACCCAACAGCAATTGCTAGGCAGCTTGAAGGAGTTCAACAAACAAGACAAGTATACACAGTAAATATAAATATTTGGGAGGCCAGTAAAAAGAAGTTAAGACATAAATATGTTTTCTCTTTGGAATATTTTTTAGTCTTTAGCTTCACAGGTAATTGTTCTACCCACATCAGAGAATCAAATTTATAGAATCATAGAATCACAGAATGGTTTAGGTTGGAAGGGACCTTAAAGATCATCTGGTTCCAACCCTCCTGCCATGGACAGGGACACCTCCCACTAGACCAGGTTGCTCAAAGCCTCATCCAACCTGGCCTTGAACACTTCCAGGGATACACCTGTGTAAACATTTTTTGGTCTGGAAAGTGAATATTTTTGCAAAGATATGTGGGACAATAAGTGAAAATGGCTTCATGGCTAATATACAAATGACAAATTTTGATATATAATTTCTGTACATTATGAAAATGTACCAATTTTTAACTGAACTATTGGAGCTGAAATATTCTTGGGAATGTCAACAGTTTCTTAGGTGCAAGTTCCAGTAAAATGGAACCTTGTGATTGAAAACTTGATTTCAAAGCATCCATCACAAAGTCTTAAGATCAAAACCTTAATCCTTACACTCATTAGAACCCAGGAGATAAGGGTCTAATAGGAAGCCCATTTTCTTGCTTCTCCTTCCACTGTATATCTACTGTTTATATAAATTATAATAATGGGATGACAAAAAATTTTTACCAGCTGGCGAACACTTGCAAAAATCATTCCATCCACCACTGATAGGAAATTGTATTTCCATACAGAGTCATAAACAATTTTTTATGTAACATATGTTACTGGAGAAGTTGAGAATTGAAGTAAAGAACAATAAATTGAATAAAGACTAGGAAAAAAAATTACATAGGCTAAACACATTTTACTCTGGAACTGTATAAAGAAGGCAAAACTAAGGTTGGCATACAGAAAAAACAACCCTTCTAGAATATGGTGGGAGCACTCCATGCAAATCTTTTTAACGCAAGTTCAAAGTTTTTTTTTCTCCTAAGATATTTAAAATTCTGTCGTTCACTAAGCAAAGGATATGATAACATCAAAACCACTTTAATTTTAAAAAATACTCTTACTCAAAAGAGTGATTTCGATTGAAATCTATGGGAGGACTTATGGGAGTGTGGTAAGAAGGAACTGAAGGCCTCCAACCACTGCCCCTTCCTCAGAATTTCCTTAGACCCTTCATGAAGTGTATGTTATGTGTTACTTTTCCCTCTAAAGACACAATGTACCCTTTTAATATGATAGTATTAAACTGGTTAAATAGTGGTACTAGCTTGGATTTATGAAACACAACCTTGTGCAACAAAATTCTCTAAGTTCTACTCTTCTTCCTGACATTATTTTTTTACTTTTGAAAGAAAAGACATTTGCCACAAATGTACACCTGCTACTCCTGCAGAGCTAGAAGAGTGAAAAGCCACAGAATCACTTTGGTTAGCAGTTTAAAAATATTTTTTTCTCTTTGTCAGTATTCTTTTTGAGATTTTCTGCAATGTGTGATTGGCTCTACGTTTCATGGTGGACCACTAGCTTTTAAATTTAATGTGTGGTAGGAGAAAAAAGCATTAGTTCCTACTTCTGGTACTGAAAGATTTTGTGTACTTGTACCCATGAAAGTAACTTTTATGTGTTTATATATGACCAGGAATATTAATATTTTCTCTGATATCCAAAAGCAGAAATTGTTTCAATTATAAGGTCATAATCTGAGAATGACTACAGAATTTATTTTGAGGTAGGAGGATCTTGAATACATTTGGTATGATTTTGAATATTTTAAATTGGCAGTCCTTCCATCTAATTCGATGGGGTTTATTTTGCACTGATTAAAATACAAAGTAACAATGTCCCTAGAATTATCCAGTATTTGTATCCATATAACTGAATTGGGCATAAGGGAACTGTATTTTTGTTAAATTTTTGGATAAAAACAATGGTAGGAGCAGATTGACTGGGATACAGGGAATGAAATTAAGGAGCATAATATATCTATCAACTATGCCCACTGTGGTGTCCTCCCTTGGTACACAAAGAAGGCATCCACACTCTCTCTTCCTTTCACAGCATCATTTCAGCTATGCCTAAACTCTCAGTGTGTAACGCTGAGGCAGTCTGCACACTTCATCCCATGTTGCCTAAAATACTTAGATCTCGGCACTGTCTACCCAAAATACTCAAGCACACTTGTGAGAAGTATGTGCAGATTACCTACCTTATACCAGTTGGTCAGAACTAAATATATCAAATGTGATAATTTCTAGGTTTCTCAAAAAATTTGAAAACTTAGAAGTAGCAAAGCAGAAATTCCACAGCCTGCATTGATTTATATCATAGCATGAAAGCTCAAGATAACACTCATCTCTGATTCTCAACACTACTCTAAGGGAGACCATTAATTCCAAGTACAGGCTAGCTCTCACCTTTTAATTGAAGAAATCTAAAAAGAAAAAGCAGAGACATTGCCTAAAAGATTACCAAGTTTAATATGCTTTTCAATGCACTTTCATTTAAAATTATGATTGTGAATGAAAGTGTAGAACACCTGCTACTAACTAAAGCTTAGGTTGTAACTGCCTTGTGTAGCTGGATGGAAATAAAAAGGACTGGATATACTGTCCATCTCTGTGTAATTTCTGTATGAAATGCAATGGAGAAGTAAGTAGCTTATATTTGTAATTATGAAAAGGCATAGATAATGAAAGAGTTGAAATTTGATTTTCAGTTACAAATTTTGCACATCTGATGTTTGCAAAGATAACCAAACTCACTATGTGTAAAACAGTTGAGTTGTAAACTAGGCAAACAGCATCCAGTATTGCAAATTCTGTTTCAAAGCTACTCCAACCACCATCACTTCCCAGCTTCATAAATTCACCACTTTCAGATCAAAACCTTTTACAACAAGTAGTGACAGAAACAAATTTGTCTCTGGTTGCAGGAGTTACAAGCTTGAACATAGGAAGTTCCATCTTAACATGAGGAGGAACTTCTTTACTTTGAGGGTAGTGAAACACTGGAACAGGCTGCCCAGAGAGGTTGTGGAGTCTCCCACTCTGGAGACATTCAAAACCCGCCTGGACGCTGTCCTGTGCAACCTGTTGTAGGTGACCCTGCTCTGGCGGGGGGGTTGAACTAGATGATCTCCAGAGGTCCCTTCCANACAGCACTCCTGAGAATAGCAGAGAAACTTCTATGTATTATTATTATTAACATATTATTTATTATTTTTATTTTTAACAGACATGTTTACTCACCAGGGCTTATGGGTACATAGTAATCTTTACTTTAACTTTGGCTTGAAGCCAGCTATTTTGCAGGGATGAGGCAAACAAAATCATTAAATGCCGAGTATATTCAAAGTATTTCCAGTGACCTTCCTTGAATTCTTCTTAAAGGACAAATAACTCCTCTTGAAATTGAAATAACTAACAAGTATAAACCACTTCAACATAAAGAACTGCCACATCACCACTTATCCATGATTCTTATCAAATTCTGCAGCTATGTAGCTTAGGCAGTTGCAGCAACAGGCCAGCTACAAGGATTTCAGATAGCATTTTGAAAAACAGTAAACATAAAAGTTCAATTTGGGACTACAGTGTTTTGCAGAAAATAATAAAAGGCATAATTAAATACTGCCACAACACTTATACTACTTTTAACCCTGGCTTATAAATATTTACATAGCACAGGTGAATTCACCTATATTCTTTCCAGATTAATATAAAAATAACAAAAATTAATCAAAGTAATTTATATTAAATCAGCAAGATTTCTTTGTGTAGACAAACCCTGGGAAGCTGCAGTGACCAGAAAATGCTCCTAATGGTTTTGTCTTTGTGGAGTACATCTATCACAGAAATGATTGCACAAATATTTATTTCTAGATCTTTCTGGGTTCAGGAAGAAATCACCTCACTTTCCACATTTTCCTTTTGGATAGAAATTACAAGCTGAAATATATAACAAAATATTCAACTGGCAGAGAAGCCAATTTTCTTGCTGACTAGTGAAAAGCATGCTGTCTCAGAAGTTCGTACCATATACTGAGGAATGAAATATGCAGGTGAGAAGCAACATTCTTATGTAGTATTAACAAGTATTAACAGATATTAACAAGTATTAACAAGTCCAAGTATACTCTCCAGGGACCACAAAAGATTCCTCTGAAGTGTGAAATCACAGTAAATACTCTGAAATGCAGCAAATTTTCAAAACCTAAGATACTTCTGCAAGTCAAAAAACCTTTAGAACCCAGATCACAATTGTAATAAAAAGTGAGTCTCAACCCAGGTGTAGAGAAACTCTTTCTCTGTAATAAATTGTTCAAAACTTCTTCGAATTTGTAGTTTAGAACTGTACCACTTACTACTGGAGTCATCTGCTTACTATGTTCTTCCTTGTCAGGAAGCAGCATTTTCAGTTGTAAGTTATGTTTTGCTCAATGAGTCATAAATTAAAGAACTTTCCAGAGTAACAGAAAGAACGATGGTTCACATTTAATGCATCGTGCATTAGAATACTAAAAGGCTTCTACTGCATTTTAATGACTCATTTTGCTGCTGAATAGAAAATGCCATCTGATGTACACTAACGTTAATAAGGACCTGAAGGAGCTAAAACTGATACTTAGCTTCAAGTATCATTGGTACTCACTGTAAAGAATTGTGCCATTTAGAGCAGTTGTTTTCACTGTCAAGTAGAGAGTTGTCAGATTGTTTGTTTCCTGCCCAGATGCAGTCCTGGTCTCAGATACATATGCCAGAGAAGGTAGTTCCAAGTAAGAATTTCCAGTGAAGGATGGAAAAAACAGGGCTGTGTCTGAAATGAATAATGAAAACCCAATTTTATTAATTTATTACAATATAAAATAATAAAATATGATATAATCAGCAAAGCGCATTTAAAAATATCCATTCTTCTGCATACCTGTGAATAGCGTAATTAACTCTATTATTTGCAGACCACACATATAAATTTATTTAATTTCAAACATTCACGTTAAATATGCAGAAAAAGAAAATATTCTAGCATCTGCATATTACCAGAAGTGAAAAGACCATTGTAGGAGGGACTACTGCTAGAAGATGCAATAAAGTTCAAAAGATTGTCACAATGTTTCATCTTTAAAGATGTGTCCATGCAGAAGTTTTGTCCTATGACATTCCTGTGAAGTACTTTTGGTTTATAGTTGTAGGTAAGAAACATAGGTTTTCTTCATTTTGAGGATACTCAAATGTTCTGCATTTGAAATTATGATGCGGATGCCATTGGGCAGTATATACATTTTTCCACTACACTACTCCTGTCTTGAAAATAAATAATGACAAGAGAAAAATTTTAACTACAAAGGCTTAACATTTGCAACATTTATTGCATTAATTACCTTTGTCATTATGTTTTGGGGTTGTTTTTTTCTTTTTTTCCCCTGTAGCTATGATAATAATACCACTGAAGCAAGAAAAAATAGAGTAAAACTAATTGAGGTTAGGTCGAATGTCTTCCTCATGCCTTAAGCACCCTAGTTAAGCAATGCTCCTTGAAGACGTCCAAACTCATCAGCAGGAATATGAATAAGGAATGAGTAACAAGAAAAGCAGTCTGAGTTTAAGTAGTATTATTGTAAAGGAATTTTTAATTTAATGAACTAAAACTATACAATGGATTTGTGACTGATGATTATACATTGGCATGACTGGTATATGGGTATTATTTTTCAAAATTTTTATTCACTTACTGATTTTTTATTTGTTTGTGAAATCTGCCCATGGCTTATCCTCTGCCATTTTTATTGGACTTTATAAGAAAGAACAAAATGAAACCCCTTGTTAAACAGGCATGTGTTGAAGAGCATTCATTAAAAAAACCCCCACAACCTGACAATGAAAGAAAGGCAGGATGGTAAGCAAGAAGTAGTTATGTTTCTAAATGGGAGGTCTGGAAAAATCAGGATTGCTGGAGAAAGTGGAAAAAAAAAGGGATGAAATTGCCTTGGAGGGTAAGGTAAATCATAGAATCATAGAATCATTAAGGTTGGAAGGGACCATCATCGAGTCCAACCATTAACCTAACCTGACAAAAACCACTTCTAAACCATAGCCCCAAGTACCACGTCTACCCTTTTTTTAAACACTTCCAGGGATGGTGACTCCACCACCTCCCTGGGCAGCCTATTCCAATGTTGGATAACCCTTTCAGTGAAAAATTTTTTCCTAATATCCAACCTAAACCTCGCCTGGCTTAACTTGAACCCATTTCCTCTCGCTTGTCACTAGGGAGAAGAGGTCAGTCCCCATCTCTCTACAACCTCCTTTCAGGTACTTGTAGAGAGTGATAAGGTCTCCCCTCAGCAAAGGCATTGCAAAAAAATAAAAAGTCAGAAGCAGACCTACACAATGAGAATGCCATTTGTCTAATTAAATTCATACTTTCAAGGGAAACAGTACTAGCAGATCCAGCTACTCCAGTGCAGGGCCACAAACATGATTAAGGGAGTGCAGCATCTTTCATATGTGGAAAGGCTGAGAGCCAGGACTCCTCAGAATGGAGAAGAGCAGGCTCAGGTGGATCTTATCAATGTCTATAAATACCTTACTGGAGGGGAAGGAGAAAAGAGAGTCAAACTTTTCTCAGTAGTGCTCCCTGACAAGCAATGAGTACAAACCAAAAACCAGGAAATTTCATCTGAACATATGAAAATGCTTTTTCACTGTGAGAGTGGTCAAACACTGGCACGGTTGCCCAGAGAGGTTTGTCAGTCTCAATTCTTGGAGATTTTCAAAACCTGACTGGACATGGTTTTGAGAAACCTGCTCTAGGTGATCCTGCTCTGCTTGAGCAGGTGGTTGGACTCTCAAGAGGCCCCTTCTAACCTCACTGATTTGGTGATTCTGCGATCTTTCATAGAGATGCTCTGTGCAGACAACATTAATTCTTATTCTTCAAATGCAGTGCCCTCAGAAACCTCGGTTTAGTACAGTACTCACAATATAGTGGTATGTCTTGAAGCTAAAGCTATTAAAAGGTCTTTTATCAGGCAGTTTTCAAAAACTACTCAACTTTGCGATTAACTGTCCACAATTTAGTTTCTGCATTAAAAATAATATTTTGCGAAGTTTTTTATCAGCTAGCCGAAGGGGAGGGGGAGGAGAGAGAGAAGGGGAAGGGAGCACAGGATGTCTGGGCAATCTTGAAAGGAAGGACAACCTCATCAGTCCTGTAGCTGTGAGAGTTCCCTTCAAAGGAGACATCTTCCATAAAAACCTGTAACTTTCCAGGGAGTCCAGCACCCTGCATCCAGAAGTCTATGCACTAATGGATAGCCAAAACTACTGAGAAAAATATTACTTCAACTGTAGTGACTACACTTGCACTGCTGCACTGAAAGCAGCCTGGGTCTCCATCACCAATGCAGTGAAGTCCTCTCCAGAATCAGCAGAAAAGATATAGCAGAGAGACTTCACTAGAGACTTAAGTCATAACCAGCCAACAAAGCCATCCAGAACTGTAAAGATGCAGAGTACACCCTCTTCCCTGTGGTGTGCAGGCTATTATCCTGCTGATCCTTAACAGCCATTTTCTGTCCTAAATCTGTTCCACAGCTGCAATCTGTCACAACTGTACATCAGCAAAGATGTCACTGAGAGCACGTGGTTTACTTCCCTCCTTGGATGAAGGGCCTAAGTAGCAGAAAACTAAACAGAGCATATGTCCTTGGGCTTTCATCTTCACAAAAACTGAGACTGATTATCTGCAATGTTGATCAGAAGAAGGAATACAACCTCTACAGGTAGCACAGTGAAGCAAAGAAGCCACCAAAGGCTTCTTAAGCACAAGACACCAAGAAAAAGCTCCTACCCAGCAAAAGGAATCAACTGTGAAGCAATTCAACAGCTGAGAAGTACTGAAACAGGACATGGTCAGCTGTGCTTTCTATGTCCTGTACTGCAGGGGAGGGAGATATTTGAGTAGCCACAAATCCTGCAGGGAATAACTTACCAGCGCCAGGGAGCATGGTCTAACAGAACATTCTCTCTACAGGAAAATGTTCCCATGAAAACTCTCTAGGGCACTCTCCTCTGCATGGCTTAAAAGCTAACTTGCAAACATCACAAGCAAGCTGAAGTGCTTGAATAGCAAAGGAAAATCTCTACTGTTAATCCTACTAGTTTGTTTTATCTCTTGTAACTTTGTTCCGTAGCTACAAAACTGTTTTTAAGTATGCATAGTCTCTTGTTCCTCAAATCTTGACAAATAATAAATGTAATTCTGAGCAAATTAATACACAAATGAGAACTCAATTCCAAAAGAAGGTCTGGAAAGGAAACTAATTGGCATTAGTCTAGAAACTCACTGGCATTAGTCAAGCAAGTAGTCCAGCATATGGCAAGACAGTGAAGAGCATGTAGGAACCTCAGCATCCCAAGGGCACCTGTAGCAATATCCACTAAATCTATGTATTCTTGTCTTATCTTGCAGCAAGTGGAAACACATTTTAAATACCCTCAATATTTGTCAAGAAATATTTTCAGTATTGCTGGATTTGGCAAAAGTAGCAGAATCTAAACCCCACTTTTGAATCATTATTCACATCTAATATTTTATCCTTAACAGAATTCATACATACAGCTAACTGTAGACCCAACATTTGAAATTAATTCAGTAACAGCAGCAAACAGTTTGATAACAGGGAATAGTCTGATGCAATGCAAAGAGTTGCCTGTACCAAACTGCAGCCTCGCACACAGTGTTACTCTTCCTAAAACTTATCAAGATCAACCTAATGATGCTCACATTATTTTTGGAAGAACATAGTAATAACCTTTGAGAAATTTCATAAAGATACGAGTTAGGAGATCTCTGATAGTGGAATATTGTTATCAGCATTGAAAGAAATCCATAAATAAAAGAAATATCATCATTCTAAGTGAAGATCTTGTCAAGCTGCTACATTATTCTAAGTGAAGATATTTTCAAGATGCTACATTATACATGTAACTACAGATTCATTCCACAAGGCTACATTAAATAGTAATGCAAAAGTCCCTGACATGGGATCCTGAAAAAAAGTGACATTCTACAGATGATAAAAAATTATTGTCTCAAACATATTAATGTTTTCAATTTATACATATAATTGGTAATGACATACAGTGAAAAGACATCTTAAATTATGTTTTTAGTATGCATACATAGTACACAAAGATGGTTACTGTAAACTTTTTCTAAAAATTAACAAAATAATAACCTTGAAACCAATACTTGGAGACTACAAGTAATTAAAGATACAATATCTGCAAAAATTCATAACAGACACTACGGGGTTGGGTCTTGGATTCCCTGAACAGCACATATAGATTTATATTAGATATAAGGAAGAAATTTTTTACAATGATAGTGGTGAAACACTGGCACAGGTTGCCCAGAGAGGTGGTAGATGCCCTATCCCCGGAAACATTCCAGGTCACGTTGGATGGGGCTCTGAGCAACCTGGTCTAGTTGAAGATGCCCCTGCTCATTGCAGGGGGGTTGGACTAGATGACCTTTAAAGGTCCCTTCCAACCTAAACTATTCTGTGATTCTATGATTCTATGTTGCTAGGAATTATACTTTAATGGTTTAACTGAAGGCTCAAAATTTCTACTAAAATAAATAGGTTATTTGGGATATTATTGACTACAATTTTCATAGTAATACACAGTATAACAAGAAAATATTGAGAAAACTTTAACAAGTTTCTATTATGATCCTATTTGACTTTGTCTTAATTAGAAAATAAACAGCAGTAAAGGGAAGAATACAGTTTTCCACTGGTAGTAAATTGGAATCAGTCTGTTTCCACTCCTATCTCTAATTTTCTATTTGCATTGTTTGCTTTTTGTGACGTTTAGCTTACTACTGAATTCTATTAAATTCTATTAATAATTCTATTGAATTCTATTAAAAATAAACTTTTAATCTTGAAGACAGTAAAACCCATAGAATCACAGAATCACAGAATCACAGAATAGTCAGGGTTGGAAGGGACCTCTGGAGATCATCTAGTCCAACCCCCCCGCCATAGCAGGGTCACCTACAACAGGTTGCACAGGACAGTGTCCAGGCGGGTTTTGAATGTCTCCAGAGTGGGAGACTCCACAACCTCTCTGGGCAGCCTATTCCAGTGCTCCACCAACTGCTCCAGCCATCACTAAATAAATTCAAATGAGAAATAAGTAACACTTTTAATAGTAAGGATGAGTATCAGAAAAATAACCACCACGAAACCCTAGAAAGGGAATAATGCATTTGTCTTCTGGTAGGACAGATCTGACCAGACATCTGACCAAGCTGTCTATAATCTACAGGGTAAATAAGTTAATTGAAAGTCCTTGGCCCTCTTCAATAATGAAGAGAAATGGGTAATCCTAGGATGTGATTCTCCTCACCTTATAATAAACGTCTAAAAGGGCCAGCTGAATCACGACGTAAACCCACCTATTTTCTCTCCACTTGCTGTAAAAGGACTTGAGGGTCACTAGCTTAGCTGTAAACACGTACTTCGGCAATATCTGAAGTTAGATGAACAATTCGCACTCTTGATATCTGTGCATCAGAACCAAATGGCCTGCTGGAGGGTTTCCTTTAGGCAAAAACAAGTTAATACAGTAGTTCTGAGTTGAAATGTTGGAGATTTGAACTGAACCAGATATCAGAACAGTTAGTCAGAAGCTTAAACTCTGATTTTGCTGTTTGTATTTTTCAATTACAGTGGTAAACAGCCTATGACAGAGATCTGAAATTTAGGGACAGATTCTGTGCTTATGCTTCTTTTCCATCACTCAAAGAGTATTGTAGAAGCACAGATGCCAAAACTTTTGCCGACCAGTTCAGCAAACCTTTTCCACGTTACTGAGAATGGAGGTGTTCCCAGCAGGCAAAAAGTCAGTTTACCAGTGATATCAAGAGACTGATAAATATGTGACTTGCTCTACCCATGTCATGCTCACAAAATATTCCAGGGAACCAAATTTAACTACCTGAGAGTAATGCATTCTTTTATCTCATGTTCATGGTAGGAAGAAAATCAAAGTGAAATAAGTATGATTCAGAAAATTCCTCGGGATTATGTCTGGTACATACAAAAACTGACTTGGGTATTTCATAAAGCATCGCACACCTACAATAATACAGAAATACACTAACCGCTTTCTCAATGACTGTAACTTTAGAAAGCTATAAAATAATTAATTAGGTGAGTTCAGCCGCTTCCAGACAACAAAATATGAAACAAAATAAATCTCACCCTTGCTGCTTTCATTCGTTTCAATGCTCAAAAGCCTTTTGCTTGCTGTAGTTGAACTCCTACATTACGAGGCAAAAAATACATATGGAATAAAATACACAAGTTTTTCTTTATCAGGGCAGCCTGGTGCCATGTTGATAATGCTTGCTGCTGACAACTGAATTCAGATCACTGACTTAATCTCTTTGCAGATTGCTAGGGGCTTTGAATGGCAGAAAGACAGTGTATTTAATCGTGAAGACTCAGAGGAAGCACTGAGAGGCAATGGGTCAAACAAGCAATCCTTAAGAGCAGGACATCATTTCATTTTCATTGAAGGAAACTGCCATACAAGTGGAGCAGTATCAGATGAAAAGAGTTTAAAATTTTCTGGGAAAATCAAGCAGGTGATGCCACTAAAAGTCTCCAGAATTTTCCTGCAAAGGTACAATGAAGCACAGAACAGAAGCAGGGATGATTAAAGGGATGGTATGGCTTCCATAGTGAGAAACACTTCAAGCCTATTCAACATGGATAAAATATGCAGAGGAAAATGTGAATAAGAAATGACCACTTGTGTCTTGTGACACAAAGACTAAGCACACTCAATGATATTGTCAAGTCACAGGCTTGAAAACCAGAAGGAATTGATTAATAACTATTCACAGAATTCATATTTGTTTTGGGTAACTTATTGCCACAAAACCTTATGTGGGTCAAAAGTATTTAAAAAAATATCATGAAGAAATAAGAAAAATACAGGAAAACCAGTCCACCAGACTAGCAAGTATAATGGAATCACAGCTCAGGAAATCCTAATCTCACTGATTGGTGGAAGTTGAAGCAATGCATTTTGGGAAAAATTACACCTGTTCTGTTTTTTACATCCCTTTCAAAGTATTTGTGACTGGTTTTGCTCAGAGACTGAACTAGATGACCTATTGGCTGATCCAGCTGGTAATTTTTATGTGAATTGTTCTGCCTTCCATATCACTGCTAAGACTGCGTGAGAGAAGATAAGAAATATGCACACCATTTAAAGGAAATTAATGATTCCATAGTTATCTGAAACATAAAGCAATCGTCATTACCTCGTTCCTAGATATCAAGTTACCTTCCTCTTTTGGCAGCTGCATTGTAATAAATAGATCAACCCAATGTAATCATGTTATTAGTTTTCCTTCAGGAAAAATATTTGATATGTTGATAGTTTTAGCATTCCTTAAATACTGAGAAGTTCAAGAGTTAGCTGCATGTCGGACAAAATGAAACCATAGTAAAGCAGTTTGATGTTCATATGCTTTGTGAAACAAGGAGACACAAGAAGAAGAAATTATTTTCATATTCCTGTTTTGTAACCCTCATTATTCCTCTTCTGACCTCAAATTTTAGGAGGAAAGAATCACTTTCTTTTTTCCCTAGACCATCAGTTGCTGTACATCAGGTAAATTATAACTGCAAGAGTTCAGAGCACATGAGAAATCAATATTTCTGGCCAACTCTTGTGTATCTATAAGAAGGAAGAAAATAACCTGTTTCACAGAATAATATGAAGCCATGAAGCATGCTAAACTGTCCAGCTGAGAGATGATGTATAATTATTAAATTCTGGGGGTTTTATGGCTATTACATAGACATGTAAGGTAAGACCAGATGTGTAAACAAGTGGACTAGGCAGACATGAGAAAGGAAAAACAAAAATTATTAATTCATATTTAGTTCAAGATTTTGTGAAAACAGTATGACAGTAGTATCTCAACAGAAAATATAAAAAAAAATCAAGAAGTTGTGTGTTAAAAAAGTCCCAAATAGTCTAATTTTTGTTAGTCTGAATCCACAAACAAAATTAACATTTTAGTACTTGTTTTTAGTAGTTTTGAAAACAACTCAGTCATTTATTTATTTCTATTTGATTAGTTTCATCTCCAAAATTCATTACTTTACTCCTAAGTGCATTCGATTTTGAAGCAAAAAGAATGTTCCCAATTGATACTTGTACCTAATCAGATGTATTTTACCACCTGCATTCAAAATGATGCATAAGTGCTTACTTCTTTTCCTGAATTTGACATAGAGGAAATTGGGAAGCTATTATCTAGTATTTTCTTCAAGCTCAACATATTTGACAGGAAATATGATCTTCCTGCAAAAACACCAGAGTTTTATCTATTAAAAGAAAAGTCCTATCTAGGAGGGAAATGAAGGTCCTTTATATCTTCATTTATATTTTTCAGTCTCTCCCAATTATGGGAAAAAATCTGAGGTAGACTTTGAATATCAAACCATAATTTACACTGGAGTTGTCATAATGCATTACTATATTTGATGTTGAAAAGCCGGTTGCTTTTAAGGGCACTGTGACACATATTATGGCAAATTTTAATGAAGCAAGAACTTGTAAAAGCCTTTTGAAGTTCACTCATTAATATATTTGTTCTGTAAAGTATCACAGAAGGTCTACCTGAACATTAGCTTTCACATCTTTGATTCAAGTCTAATGAACTTCTAAAAAGAGTGAATTAAAGAAAGTATTGGTGATTTTCAGGGGTAAAAAGCAGCTGTCAGAATACATTTGGAAACTCAGACTTTTCATAACGTGTTGATGTACTAGAGATCACATATTAGTCATTATAATGAGAACTGTTTGGTTACACAAATGAATGTGACCCAATAGCTTCATTTTCTGTTGTTTTACAGTGACTCTCAGCTAAATGTGTACATATTTTATTTGCGTATTTGAAGTTCTTATGTTTATCAAAATTCTAAGGCCATCTTTCTGCTTTATGAGATATCAATGTATTTTTAGTCATTTTAATTTTATTTCTGACAGCAAAGTTTAATTTTATTCTCTGCAATGGTGCTTGAACACATAAGCTAACATTCCTATCCCAAAGGATCAGAGAAATACTTGACGAGTAATTGGCTATAAAAATTTAATTTGGACAAATATTCAGACTTTTTCAGTGTGTGTCATATTTAGTCAGTTGAAGAGGAATCTTCCATCTGGATACCTCTGTAGACTAATTTGTCATCTGGTTGGCACCAGAGAATAGATGATCAATATTATATGTCAAATGCAAGCTGTACTTTTAAGCACACTAAATTTAATGTGCTCATATAAATAATACAGTTTATGTATTGCTACATTGTGTATGCACCAAATTCTTATTACTTTCCCGGATGTTTTAATGAGACTAAATTTTCCTATTATTATTTAGACATACAGATGCATAATTTACAGAATTGTGTACATCTAATCTGACTTGTAATCTGAGTTTGTTTTCATAGGTTTAGGGTGCAAAGGTAGTTCCTGAAATTTCTCATTTTCTGGTGATCAGTACCTTCCCTGTAAAAGTAAGTTCCTCCTGCATAAATGTGGAAAGAAAAAGAGTAAATAGTGTGTCAGAGGTACTACTACTGTGTTCTTATAAAACGAAGAGGTTTCCTTATCTTCCTGCTAAAGTTTTGGTAATACACTACTGAAGTTCATTTGACTTATTTATAGATGATCTCCTAATCTTTTAACAAATATTACATAAAATAGAGAAAAAAATTTGGTAGGGTGTCAACTGGTTAATCAACCAATGATCAATTGACATCATTCTACCAGTGCTTTTCATGCAGAAAATATTGATTTGACCTTTTTAGATTACTGTTTTGAAATTAATTTCGTATACTTCTTCCTAGGACGTCGCAAGATTTCTAAACCATATTTATACGAATATATTTACATTCTGTTTTTTATGCCTCTCTTTATTTTGATGCACAATAATTTGTGGTCAATACATTCAGTGTTTCTCCAGAAAACTGGTCAAATTTTATTGTTAGAAAATACTTTTTGTTTTGGTTTGTTGCTGTTTGGGGTTTTGGGGGGGAGGGGGGATTAGTGCATTTATATATATGTCTTAGTTAAAAATATGAATATATGAAACAGTCATGCACCTGCAAATAAATGAATAGAATATTGTTCCAGCACAACAAGTGGTTAATAAGCTACTGGGACACAAAAAAGAGAAAAAAACTAAACAAACCAAGACTTAAGAGTAACACCACACTAAGAAAAAGAAAAGAAAATTATGCAGGTTGTGTTGCAGTAAAAGTAAATATATGCTATTCAGTGGAAGATTGGATTTCGAAGGCAATTTCATAACTTAGGCTCCCATTTATAAAATTAATTATGTGGCTGGACAATAAAGTCCACTAAACTGCAACAGAATTGCAAAAACAAATGCTGTATTTTTGCAAAAGCATACTAAAATCACAAACAGCAAGTTCATCAAGAAGTCCTTCTGACTTCTTGAACCAGAGACTATAAGCTTTTCTATATCATAAGCCCAGAATTGATATATTTACTTGAGTCTACTTCTTAATTACAGTGATCCAGTGGATTGGTTGCAATATTTTCATTTGTTTAGGAGAGCATCTTACAGTTGTCCCTGAGGCTGGAGGCTGGGTTGGGGGCTGTTTCAAGGCCTTGGATTCAAATCATAGAGTTATGATCTTATTCTGAAACAGACTGTTTTGCTGTATATGGTAAGGGCCTGAGATTAGCCAGTGACAATGTCTGCAGGTGAGAATGAGCAAGGTGAACAAAAATATTGGGTGTTCTGTGATTCTGTGATTCTGCTCTTTCAAAATGTGCGGTTTTAAAAAGGAAAAATGAGAGCCACAAAACAGGAATATGGAAACAATTTATTCTCCATCTCCCAATTATATGAACACAAAACTATCTTGCCATGGCTTCTTTTGGGAATCATGTAGCTAAGTCTAGGGTTTGGTGAAAAAAAAAACAACAAATAAAAGACCAAGAAGAATATTAAAGGGCTAAAATTATTAAAAAATTAAGGTAGATTAATCTTTGTTTAGCATCAGAGCAGGAATTAGAAAAACAGACATTTCAGTGTATTTACTCATTCCTTTGAGGATTCACAGGGTAATTTTCTGCCCCCTCACAGTTTTGTTAACATAATTTATTTATTTTTAGCCTGAATTTTCTGATAGATTACAAAAATATAAAATGGAGAAGTATCTGTATAGACATCTTGCCTATTTTTTCCGTTATTTCCTAACATTTACCACTGTTATATTAGTGAGAAAGTACCAAATTAGAATTGCCAAAGTAAAAGTACCAAATTACCACTTGCATGTAATGATCAGTTTAAACATTTGTACTAGATTGTATCTAACATTGAATGGTCATAGAAAAGTATTTTGCAATTGATTTTTAAGGTAATATTTACTGTGTTAATATTTATTATTATTACTAATAACAACAACAATAATAAATCTGAATTGCAGTAACAGCAATAATTTTAAAGTGGTTTAATTGGGCTCAGTGTTGTAGGCACGTCACCAGTTCACTCACATGATATTGAAAGAGAATGTTATGACGAAGTAAACAAACTTACCTGGATTAAACTAATGAAGTCATCAACTGAAAAATCAGAAATGCATAATCTCTTGCACAATTCTTTATTTTTTTAGCAGCCTTATTCAGCCAAGATGTAAGCAATACTATCTGACATTACCTTAAGACTGAAATGAGAAATTTTATTGGCTTTATCTTGGCTATCTTGGCTTTAACTGTAGTACCATCACTCTCCCCTTCCAAAACATAACCAGTAGAAGTGCCAGATGGGGTGGATGTTCAGTTTTAGAGCTTTCAGCTCATCTGCATGCTTTTTTACGCTGATTTGATGTTACAGTGATGTAGGAAACTGCTACTGCAGGCGTGGGTGAAACAAAGAGAGTAACTGTTCAGTTTACCTGTACATTACTGGCTGTGTGCAGACTGCCATGTGGATTTTGTTAAAGAAGAAGTGACTGAGCAGTAAAGAAGAAAGTTACTGCCTAGCCGTAGCTGTTGTATTTTAGGTCAATGTAAATCCTCTTTAATTAGGAAGAAAGAGGGGGAAGACTGCTTCCCCGTGGAACAGCTGAGCAAACTCTGGCAATGGAAGAAGGCTGTAAACACAGACATTCCCAACCTCATCTCTTCTCACTCCCCATTCTGCCCACCCAAAAAGGCCTGCCTAAATTTAGTCCCAAATGTAATAAAAGGGTCTACGGGAGTTTCAATAAACATAGGAAGCAAACCTTCTTGAACAGCTCTGTTTTCAAACCTTTTTATTTCAACTGCTTTGCAGTGCAGATCTGACTTTCATCTACACAAAGGGCTATTTTGTTCTAATTTAGCGTTTTATGTTCTATGCAGGATGACTTTAGACAAAGATTCCTTTCATGTTTTGGGGTGTTCTCTCTGAAAGAAAAGGAAAACAGTATTTCAACTCGAAATTGTGGCTAACTTGGGAAACTGCAATGTGGTTTCTCCAGACTAAAAGCTCTTACTCCAGAACCGTTTCTGGCACAGTTTTCCAGTTACTGCAAAATACCACACACCTATTGATTTCACCGAAGCATTACACACCACCTAACATAACTTCCGTTTTGTTTAACTGTACAGCAATAGACTTTAGCACTACTGTAAGCCCCTTTGTACTGGTGTAAGTAGGTCTGCTCAAACAGGTTGTTGATTTGATTTATAACATTAATTTGTAAACATGCATAGTTAAATGAATAGCAAGGTGGTCAATGAAAGAATAGAGATAATTTTATCCTACAGAAAGTATGTGTAGGCAAAAATTTCCTTTTCTCCCTAGTTTTACCGCAGAATTCAAACACATTAGTTACAAGATAAGCAAAACTTCTGCTTAATAATAATTCAAGTCCAGGTGGCCAAGCTACACCACCAGAATACAGTTTGGAAAGTACAGTAAGTGAAATGACAGAAATGCTGGAAAGCAAATGGCAAATGATTTCCCAGTGTTTGTCAACATTTAAGAAAGCCTTTCTTGTATACACAGATATTTCTAAAAAGGATCCCAGGAGGAAAATAATTGTTTCTTCCAGGCAAGAAAACAAATACAGTACCATTTGTCATGAGCTAAAATAATCCCCGTAGCTCAACACAACACGAAAGAGAATTTCTAAAGCAGGGTATGTAAGCAGCAACAGATCTCAAGTATACTTGTCTTGATTATGGAAAAAGCACAGGAACTATTAAAAAAATGTTTGATGCTCTCTGATGCAAAGAACATGAACTAGAAGATGTGTGAAGGTTACGTGGCAATAAAAGCATAAAACATATAAATGTTAGACAGTTTCTCAGTGAATCAGGAAATCAAGCCCTTAAAATATTGTTTCTGTATGCTTTTTTTTTTTTCTTTTTTTTTTCTCAGTTTAGAAGCTACACTTGTGTTACTGGAAGCTGGTTTGTTGTAAAGACAAAAGCAGGACACTACTGTGGAAGTAAAAGGGACTCAGTTTGTAAGCCACTGAGCTCCAGTCTGTTCTCACACTATGAGAGTCTATTCCATCTACACACACACTGAGGTAGATCTCTTTGGAGACTGCACTGTACAAAGTAAAGGGAACTGGGGTTGTTTAGCCTGGAGAAAAGGAGGCTCAGGGGAGACCTTATTGCTCTCTTTAACTCTCTGAAAGGAGGTTGCAGAGAGGTGGGAGTCGACCTGTTCTGTCAAGTAACAGGTGATAGAACAAGAGGAAATGGTTTCAAGTTGCGCCAAGTGAAGTTTAGATTAGATATTAGGAAGAATTTCTTTACTGAAAGGGTCATCGGGCATCGGAATGCGTTACCCAGGGCAGTGGTGGAGTCCCAATCCCTGGAGGTATTTAAGGGTTGTGTAGCTTAGGGACATGGTTTAGTGGTGGGCTTGTCAGTGTTAGGTTAATGATTGGATTAGATGATCTTACAGGTCTTTTCCAATGTAGGAGGTTCTGTGATTCTGTGTTTTAGGGCATCAACAAATAGTGAAATACAAATGATACATTTAACAGAAAATTTTCAATTAAACGTTTTCCAAATTAGGTTGATTCCCATTCACTTTTACATCTCTAATAAAACAGCTCTTCTTTTAATCTCAGGATTTGGTGCTGCTACAGTCAAGCAACTAGAATTTATGTGAAGATTGTGTCAGTTTTTCCACTGCTACAGGACTCACTGTGCTGCACAGGTTTTGAGTACTGTGCCCGGAGGATGCAGAACAAAGACAATAAGCTCTATCTTAGGAACCACATCCAGGTTTCCTGCATTGTGCTGTTGAGCTGTTTAAAATTTAATTTTAGTAATTTTAAAAATTTATTTTTAGTAATTGTTAACCTAGGGAATTAATCTTGTGTTATCTTATTTTCAATTCATTACCTAATTTTAAATAGTGTGTTGCATTCTTTCATAGATTTTCAAATTGTCTATTTCTTTCATTGATGTCAACGATTTTCTCATCTAGTGGGATGACTTTCACTAGCAGTTTTCCATTATAAGACCTGTTTAACAGCTGAGTAGTAATTACAAAAAATCAGCACTGGGAGGCTGATACTGAGCTCTTTGTGGCACAGACAGTGAATCTAAACTGCTCCATTTCAGACTTTAATGTAATGTAATGTAAAATCAGGACAGTCTTCCCTTCAAGTCAGCGATGAAAAAGATGGAAGGGAAGCAATTCTCCTTTTATACAATTTAAAGTTTTATACATATTTTGGAAGTAAGGCCAAAGTAAATGGATAGTGTATGTGAGAAATGGATACATTTGAAATACAGAACCCCCTTTCCACTGAGTTGCCAAAATAGTCCTCCTCATGTTAGTACAAATGTCTATGGATGGTCTAAGAAAAAAGCACATCATAATATGCACACTTTCCTATATGTAAAGGTCAGAGTGAAACTCGTAGAACAGAAGTATGTTTGAGGTAGAAGGCACTGAAATACTGATTTACGCCACCTGAAGGAGTTGTGCTCCCAGTTAGAAGGACAGTTGGACTACCCAAGAAAAGGGAAAATAACAATAATTACAAATAAAACATGACTTTGTAAAAATACAGTATGTCCTGAGATGGACTTAGGCTTTCATCCTTCAACACCTGTCCTAAAATGTGACCTCCACCAAGCTTTCAATCTCGGTTTCCCTAGGAACCTAACACAGAACTTGGAAGCATCGTGAGTCTGTGCTGTTAACTAGGTCAGAGCTCCCACTTCCTTACTTAGGATCTGGAAATCTTCAGATACTCTGGTCTCCAGCTCTGGGGAAGGAAATCCTGTAGTTCAGGACACCCCTCAGATAATCCAGGCATTTCTACATTATGGAGTACTGGGTCTGGAGACTGATGAATTTCTGCAAGCCTGATGAACCAGCTGGCTCAAGTTTGGAAAAGCCATGACGAGATTATAGTGGCAGAAATCTCAGAATCCTAGGTCCCAGTAACCATCACTTTTTTTTTTTTTTAAATGTTCCAAATTAAAATAAAAAGAAAAAACATCAAACTCCTGTTTTTTGATTTTTTTTCCCACAGCTGCAGAACCCATTTCCTAAGCAAAGCTTAAAAACTATTGATGAAACACACTGTGCAAACACTAACTTTTTTGCTTGCAGTAATTTATGATATTTAGCATTATTTATTACTTTGTGACACTGCACATTTTTTTATATGCTGCTTCCAACAACCAGGAGAAGATATCTAAAATAGCCTACCTTTTCCTCATGCTTTTTTTAAAAGGAAAATTTTCAGGCCAAAATTTTAGATATAAAATATAGGCATAAACCCATCTGGTAAATTCCAGTGTTAAAGACAGGATGGAACCATATGAATTTGTATACAATATATTTGTTTACTTTCCATATTTAGCCAGAAATGTTTTAGCAACTGCTAGTTATTAATTATTTCATGAGGAAATCTTTCTGAATAGCAGCTTCTCAAGGATATCCAGGGAGGTTTTATCAACCTAATACATTTTGTATCCTATGGGACATCCTCAAAGACAATATCAAAAGGTATCAAATGGCATAAGAAAAATAAAATTATGATCACTGCAAGGAGTTTTGAGTCCAGAAGCATTTTGTAGATGTGATCCAGAGACAGAAAAGTGATGAAGATATGGGGGAGAAAACCCAGGCCGGAAGAGAAGTATTTTTCACTCATGGGTATAAAAGGCAGGTGGAATCCATCTCTCAAGTCTGAAGGGGGGGGGGAGGCGGGAAGTTACACTTGAGTGAACTGCTTAGATCACAGCCAAGTGGCTATTTTAGAAGTACAAATCATGTTGTACACACTTATTCTTCACTTCGTATGACCCTACGGAACTGCAGTTCAGAAGAACAGATCTGTATTAGGATACAGTACCAAGAATCCACATCAATTCAAGGACTCAGAGAACTAATTTCTGGTTACAGGTGAGTGGAGCAATTGTCTGCTTGAAGCTGTTGAAAACTACAGAGCCTGGATTCAGTAAGAGTGTTCTTTTCTCTCCTTTTCTGATTTGGATCAATGCTTTGTACAAGCAAAATACTGTGGCACACAAGAACACGTAGTTTCAGGACAAGTAACTTTATATTGTGCTTGGTATTTGCACGTCTACCAATTCATGCATCTTCCTTGGCAAGCCACAAAAAATAATTTTATACGATTTATTATGTCTCAATTAGAGGTTTAATGTTTGTACATCAGCTGTTCTTTTCTCCCAGCAAACTCTGAAAGGTCATTTCAAAATGAAGCTGCTGATGTTGCTGTGGCAGTTAGGTTGTTTTCCCCCTTTTTAATAAAATCATAGACAACTCAGTAAACAAACCCCATTTTTATGTTAGATATTTATTTCTTTAAAGCTGAAATAAATCCACCTATGTATTCCATTGGAATATTACTTCACTCTTACACATGAAGCTGGGAAATCAGTAAGATTTAATACAATGATAAAAGCAATTTCTCAGACTGGAGAGGCGAACACCCCTGAGAGACAAACACTAACTTTTCATTACATTTTGTGAAACTATTAAAGCTTCAATTTGATTCAGATCAGAATAAGAAAAAATGAATTAAGTAATGCTTGCTTTTTAAAGGTAAGCATTTCTGATTATCTTATCTTCCCTCCATCCCTCATGTTTTCAGAACATATATTCTCATCAACTCCAAGATTTAGAGATTAATATGTTACCTCACGTCTGATATCGATTTTAGATTTAGCTTTAACAGTCTTTCAGTGAGCAACTGCTAAAATCAAAACCATACTAAGGCAGACAGGAATGCATAAGGCAAAATGATAATCAGGATTATGTGATTTCAGAGATCCCAAACTATCAGAGCTAGAAAGTCTGCTGCCCTCACCAATGGAAAGCTAAAGGTGCTTCCAGCTTTTCAGCTGGTGTATTTCTATTTTTGACCTTACAGTTGCTCACGAAGCACTTACTATATCCAACAGAGCTGGGCAGTGTTTGTTTTACTCAAAACAACTCATGCCTATGCTACAACAGCAGTTAATTTGCTGAACAATTTCAAAACTCAAATACTTTTGAGTCTAACTTTGTAATATATTATTACTGGCATATGGCGAAATAAACCTACAGTCTGATGTACTGATAGTGAAATAACCTAACTTTTAGAGATTGCTATTTTCTCCTTTGATCCATTTATCATTGATCTGTGGCCAATATATATTAAATAACAGATTATCAACCAGTTTGCACTAACTTAATTCTATTACCTATAACATTGGAGGATACTGTCAGAATATGAAGAGCTTAAATTTGCTTTTATGTAGCTAAAATTAACCAATAATCTAGAAGAGTATTAATTGTTCAAGTGTTCAATTGTGCCAGTCTTTTGCCATGTTAATTAGAATTTCAAGGGCTACTTCAGGAAGTTCAGTACTTTTGTTGTTGTTACAGTGTATAATGTTATTCTTTCAGTTTTAAACTCTCTGATGTTCCACAGTAATTTTCAATAGCATGATTGTACTGGTTTTGGCTCAAATAGAGGTCATTTTGTTTCACAGTAGCTGTATGGTGCTATGTTTTGGACTTGTGATGAAAACAGTGTTTCTCACTTTTATGCTTCCAGTTCTCTTCCCCATCCCACTGGGAAGGATTGAGCAAGAGGCTGTGTGGGTCTGAGCTGCCTACTGGGGTTAAACAACAACACTGTTCCAGAAAAATACTTCCAGGCCATCTAGAATTCTTTGTAATGCAGTTTGCTGTCATTTTTAGTAACCAACTATTAATAGCTCTGAAAAGCAGGTGAAGCTTCTGGCTCAGCCTTGGATACTGGAAAAAATACCTGGGAACTACACATCTGCCTAGAGTCCTAAGACTAAACATAGGTCTTTCAAAATGAACATAGAAGATTCTCATTGACTGGCAACTGCAAGAATTTCTAAAAAAAGATCTGAAATGTCTGAAGTAATAGAATTCAGAACAATAATTGCTGGATTAGAAAAAAGGAGGTATCACTCCTCCTTTGACAGGCCTTTTTGTATACCAACAGTTCTTTTCTTCCAGCAAACTCTGAAAGGTCATTTCAGAATGACAGGGTTGGCCAAATACAATGCAGTGGATAGAAAAGGAGAAATAGAGGAGATAAATAATATCTCTAAGAGTCATTGCAAAAAAAACCCTGAACAACCACCACACCATTTTAACTGCATCACTGGCACAACCCAAGAAGAATAGGTAGAGGTTGCACCATGAATTTACTATATTCAGTTTTCGTTTCACAAACACAACTCAAGTAACACTTCTAACTCTTTGCCTCCAGATGCTATGGGCCCAAACTGTGTCGAGTGGAACCTCTCCCAAGATCTGCTCTTATATAATAAAACACAGTTGCTAACAATTCATTTTTAATATGACATGGTACTTTAGGATGGGAAATTTTATTTAAAGTCATTGGCAGGGCTGAGTTAAGTTTCATTTTGAGAACTACTTGCACTACTGTAGTATTTATTTTCTATACGTTTTTCCCACTCTGATGAGCAACTGCAATTGTGAAACAACCTTACACAATGCCACTGCTCTGCCACTAACACCACATGGTATTATGGTTCTCTACTACATGATGAAGAAAACAGGAAAGCAGTGAATATAACAATACTTAAATCATATTTACTGCTACTTTTAAATACACGTTCCCCATCTGCCTTACTAATATCTGCTTGGCTATACATAGTCATCTATGAAATTACTTCTTTTTCAAATCATAAATGAAAAATTAATACGGCAGGAAAAAAACAAGGCTGAAATGAACTACCATTCAGCATAGCAGTAGCATGGCTGATTATTCTTTTGAAAGAAACGCAACCTCAAAACACACTGAAGGGGAGATAAAATCAAAATATTTTCACAAGAACATGTCCTAGGAGAAGGAACACCTGCCTTTTTAGATTGTGGTATCTAATTATTAGCAAAGGTATAATCTGCATTTTAGTGCTGTCTGATCTTTCTTCTTTGAACAATATTTTACCCTGAGTCACACCTCAGATATTTTCTTCCTAACAGTCTCAGTGCTGACGGATTTCAGATTGGAAAATATAATTGCTTTTCTCGTTTTTTACTACATTCATTTGTTAACAAACCTACTAAAAAGTATCACAATGGATGAACTGCAGGTAAATGATCCAAGACAGATTTAATCTAATTTACTTACTAAATCACTTTAATTAATTTTGGACTGTCAGCTGTTACTTCTAGATTTTTAAAACAAAAGATCTCTTTTGAAAAAAAGACTCCTACGCACTTTCCTCAAGTCAAATAACCTCCCATAAATTAAAAAACAAATAGAGAAAAAAATCCATGTCATTAGTATACCATTTCCAGTTTATAACTTGGATGCTAAGACCCAAAATTACTAACAGCTGTCATCTTGAAAAGTGCTCTTTACCTTTATTATCTAATGTCTAACAGAGTCACACACTGAACAGTCTTATTTAGACTGATTTAAATTCACGTTTATTTTAATGCATGCCTATAAAAATTGAAATTCGCCATTTGGTTTGTTTTTCTACATTGCTTATTGATGTCAGATACAGTAGTATAAAGCCAAAATAAAGATTCTGTAAACTAAGTATGGTAGCAACTGCTACCACGAAGTGTGGACAGCTGTTATTAACAATATAAATTATCATTAAAATATACTTAATATCTTTTTGTATCTTAGGCTAACAAAATGAAATCTTGTTCATTTCTTTCCTTTTATGCACAGCATGTAAATAAACAATAGATGTTTAAAACCTCATTAAATAGTGTGTGTTCCTTTGTTCCTGAGCAGCAACTGTTGTGAAAGAAGCTTCATACTGATTTTAAAGAACAAATTTTGTGAAATAAAGGCATTATTTCAACAGTAAAACATTTTCAAAATTAATGTGAACATGAAATGAATTTGTAAATCAAGTTGCCATTACTAAGAGCACACAGTAGTGGTCTTGTTCAGTTACCATGTGGGTTTTGTTAAACTTGTTTAAAAATTTTTCAATGTAGAAGAGCAAAAAGGGAGAGAATATAACAACATGAACATAGACTGATATGCTCTCCAATCACCTGTCTTACATGCTGACATATTTGCTTCTTAATCTATAGGAAATTTTCATTTATATTAAGAACCGTGTGGCGTCCTTTCTAATTCTCTGGCAATAAATTACTGTATCTGCTGCTATGGCATGCAATTCTGCCATGGAACAGAAAGTGTGGCAATTGAACTGATCCTACTGCTGTAAAAATGTACTGCCTGGTCTTTAATTAGATTCACATGTTTGCATAAGGAGGTATCTGGAGACAAAACATGTTGATTCTTCTTTGCCTATGTTTATGTATCAAGGAGACAAAAACCAAAGTCTTGATAGATGAATAAAATAAATTAATAATTTGTTCTCTTCAATTGGGGAAGTGATCATTCTGTTTTCCTAGGCGGGCTGGGAAGGGACCAAAGCAGCAGCTGGTGCAGGTCATGGATTAAAGCTCTACTAAGAGAAACATCAGAAAGGAAACTTCCAAACAGGGCAATATGAAGGATGGATCTGAGATAACGTTATCTTCACATATGAGAGATTTGGGGTCAGCAATGTCAAGGTGGTGAGTCTGTTCTCAAGAGCTGACCCCACTAACTAGGACTTCCATCTGGAAGTCCGATATAACCATTATAACTATCCCATTAATTTTTGCTGCTAGAAATAGCCAAATTTTAACACAGATGAAACTTGCATAGAAGCTGAGCTGTTGTACAAATAAAATCCTGGTGTCGTAAGAACAGGTGGTCCAACCACAGCCTAGCCCAGGATTCTGCTTATGATAAGGGCTATGAGGGGATGCTACAGAAGAGGATGGGAACATGACAAGTATATAGTGATGCTTCTGAAAAATACTCTTCCAGCCTCCAACTGGAAGGATTGGATTACAACTCATGGACTTTATGAGCCAGATAGAGTCTTCGCATTTAGTATCTTTTAATGTATCTTTATTTCATTAATTTATACATGTTGCTTTTTGAACCCATGTAACTTATAGTATCCACAATATCCTACAAAAAAGTACCACTGCTTAATTACACTACATGAAGAATACAAGCAGAAGAATCCCCAGTGATTTCAACCTGGCTGAAGGTTTCTTTCTGCTCAGAAAATACAGTGCCTTAAAAAAGACAAAACGCCTAAAAGCTGTGGGAAAATATAAATTCCATGAAACAGTTCTTTGGACATTCTGCAAGAAGTTCTGCATTACCCCAAGAAATTAGTTCCAGAACTGATTCCCCCCACCCCCTGCAAAGGACTTCATATTTACTTTCAGAATCTGAAAACTAAGAAAACCTATTTCAGCACATTTGCTGGGAATAATGAAAGCAACTGATTCTACTATTGCAGATTGCAAATAAAAGAAGTCTTGATGACTAGAAAGTATATAGGCATAACAAAAATATAACAAACTACCATTCCTAATGTCAAAAGGAATAAGAGACTACCTTCTGTTAATAAACTAGTTTCTACCAGCATAAGCTTACAGGGAGAGCTCAAGAAGCCCTGAGTCTTCAATTATTTCTCCACACAGTGTGCATTCTGGTGTCATGGGAGAAATTCTTGTTCAAAACCCTCATGTTCATGCAGGCATGTCTATGCCTCATCTCTCTATCTGTAAAAGTAAACAATTCATGCCTGAATTTGTTGGTTTTTTTTTCTTCTCACAAATACTACCATCTAATGAAAGAACTGAAGTTTAACTACCTTATCTGAAAAAGAACATCATAGGGCATACGACAGAGCAAGAAGAACTTGCTAATTTGAAAATGAAAGCAGGAAAATCTTTCTCTAAATGAGCTACAATTTAGAAATAGGGGAAATGCTGAGACTACACTCATGTTCGTTTATGAATTAGATGTAGTAGCTGCTCATTACTGTGCCCTCAGATAAGATCTTCTAATCATATGAATTGTGAATTCTTTCAGTACATTTGGTGCACAGTAAAACATGTTAGCTTAAATCATCTTACAAATGAGAGCATTACAGAATCAATTTTTATCACCATGGATTACAATAATATCCTAAATTAGATAAAAAAATAGACAGTAGACTCATGCTTTACCAAGCCTCTGAAAAAAACTCTAAAAATAAGCCTTTCACTTCATGCATTCAACTTTGTGCTTCCAAAAGCTAAATAAGCATTCAGCTTTTTAGAAAACAGAACACTTCACAGTTTTAAAATTTTGTTAGCTCTTACACATATCATGAAATGGGTAATGCCTCAGGGCAGGCATGTGGAAAACACAGCTTTCTAAAGCAGCAGAACACCCTTGATAGCTTAATTATCCCAAAATATTAATAATACAGCCCCAATACACACTTGGCAGAATCTTTTATTGTCTTTGTTTCCTGTTCTTATTTAACTGCATTAGATTATATTTTATATTAGTATACTACAATGACCATCATTGCTAAACTCAGTTTTTTGAGTTATACCTTTCTCCTGCGTATGGTATTTTGTCATGATCTTGTTCAGAATTTTTCATAAAAAATAAATATCTCCCAAGTATGAAAAGAATTTTGTGGTGGTTATATTTCAGATAATCAAAATGGTACTAGCATTGCATAAAATAACAGGAGCAAATTGCAACGTTTTTTGCTCAGGATTCTGTGTGTCATTGAGGATTTTTGGCAACATCACCTTGTGTGAGAAAGTTTTTGTCATAGTTATGGAACAGCTGACATGGAGCTCCAGCCTCTATAGGTATGACATTGAATATTGACGTAAAATCACCACTGAAATTTGATATAATAAAGTTGGTAAAATAATATTTCTACTTCTTTAGCTCTGCTACACATAGAGTAAGGCTAGATATTGTATCATGGTATCAGAGGGGCATTATTTCACATTTCCTTAGAACACAGTTTCAGTTGTTCAACACTTGGTTAAATGAAACACATTGAAATTTTGACCATGTAAAGTCTGGCTCACATCCAAAAGATGTTACTGGAATGATAGAATTTAACTGTACAGATTGAAAGGAAAACAAGAAAATTAACATTCACAGAGTAATTCTGGCTAAACTCAATTGACCTTTATATCTCAGAAGAAATGCCCATCATCCACGCTTAGATTCATAGAATGGCTGGGGTTGGAAGGGACCTTTAAAGAACATCTAGTCCAACGTTCCTCACTTGAGTGAGAACTGTTAAGGGATGCACAGACAGTGGATATTTCCACACTGTATATGAGGCAGCTGGGAAGTAGCCTGGACAATGTCACACATTCATGCTGCTGGGAGGTAGAGCTCTGGTTACCACACACTGAGAGCACCAACAGCTACCCAATCTCAAGCTGCTTCTGCACACCAATTACCTGTGTAAAATGTGGCACTGAGACGAAGAGGTTGTGAACTTTCAACGATCTACATAAAAAGACTTGGTGGTGCTATCCTATTTCTGATTCAATGTCATTACCATGTCATAACAAGTTGTAATATGAATAATTTAAAACCCATCAGTTAGCTTGGAGGCAGGTCTGAGATCTAGAGATAAATGCTCTAAATGTGTTGTGGTTTAACCGCAGCCGGCAGCTAGAACCACACAGCTGTTCGCTCACTCCCCCGCACCCCCCAGTAGGGTAGGGAGAAGAGGGAGAAAAACGGAAAAAAAACCCTTGTGGGTTGAGATAAAAACAGTTCGATAGAACAGTGATGGAAGACAACAACTACAGCAGCAACAACAACAACAACTAATAATAATAATAATAATCATAATGGTAAAAGAATCATTACTGTCTTCAACTTATGGACAGATACCCTGAAATAGAACATAACACTTAACTATGCAACTGGTAGAATGTGTGTTAACAGGAATTCTACTTTTCTGTGTATACATTCTACTGCTGATGATCTACTGCAGTATTTTTTTTAATAGAAACTCTGACAAAAAAAAAATAATACCTACACAGTGACTAAAGTGTACCAAGTTTTGTATCATCAAAACAAGGTAACAGGAATGCATTTGGTGAGAGGACATTAAAAAAGATGACTGTATCACATTCCCAAAAGTATCCAAGCTAAATAATTGCCTGTGCCCGATGTTAATTTGATGGGCCTGAGTCCTAAAACAGCAAGTTGCAATTTTGTCAGAAGCAGGAAGTCTTTCAGCGACGTGATGATATAACCTGATACATTCCACTGTAGATCCCTTCATTAGTGATGGACCTGTATTCTGTTCTTCAACCATATATTCCCAACTGTCCAGGACATTTTCTAAAATGTACTTGTCTAGATAGAGTGAAAATTCCCTGCAAACACACAGTATTATGGTCTGTGTTCTCCTTACCTGAAAGTAATTTGTAAATGCTGGTGAGGGGATAGGTTCATTTATGAAGTGACACACAGCTAACTTTGGCATGTATATAAAATGCAATTTAACAGCAACTTTATGAAATAGGGCAGAAGATTCAATTATCAATGTCTGTTATTCATTTCTTTCATGGAGGTGTTGCCACTAGTAATGAAATGCAAAATAGCCATAAGTTTGAAAAGTGGGATCATGAGGTTTGATAAAACCAAATGTAAATATAAACTCCGTGCACTACATCCACTTAATGGACAATTTTATTTAAATACTTTGGAAAGGCTGTCATTTTCTGACAAAATGCTGAAAAGCCCTGCAATAGATGATACATGGCTGACATAGCAGCTAAATATACCATTATCAAGTCCAGTGACAGGCACACCTGCTTAAGCAAATAGTTTAGGATATCCAGAATCTGAGATATTTTTAGTAATCGATGTTATTGTGGAGAAAATGACAGATTTTTTTTTTTTCACTTTGCAGGTATCTAGGTCTGCTAGAATTGCTTCTGTTATGTTCAGACCCCTGTGGTACTTCTGAAGCATGCACCTTGTCTTGAGGAAATCATGCACTGAGCCTCTAGTAAGGCAGTGTCCTGGTTTGAGGTAAAACAGAACCAATTTTCTGTTCAGAAATTTTACTTTGTAGTTAAGCCTCTTCTAACTAACCACACTCTCTGAAATTAACAGCGTATTATCCAGACACTGTTCACTCCCAGAATGATAAGACCTGGTTGGTTCTAATTTATGCCAAGGAATGGTATGCAAGAGGCTCTTGCTTATTGCTATAACACCCAAGGCCAGCTAACTCTGTTATTTGCCCCGTTGGAGGGTTGAAAGCGGAAGAGCATAGAGGGGTTGCACCTGCGGGAAGGAATGGACAGGACAGGTGACCCAAAACTGACCAACAGGGTATTCCATCCCACCTACATGATGCTCAATATAAAACCTGAGGGATCAAAGGGGTCAGCCTCTTTCTTCAATGGCCAGCGTCCAAGGAGGACTCTGTATGCTTATTTACCTTTGACCCTCATCTGTGTGTTCCTGAATCCAGATCCAGACTCCAGTTCCCATCCATCACGGGTTCGAGTCTGGGACTTAGCCAGTGTTATTTTCTTTTTATTATTTTATTAATATTTTCATTAAAGTAGTTTAGTTTCTTTTCTGAACTCATAAGTCTCTTTCTCTCTCTTCCTCCTTCCCCTTCAGCGAGAGGTTGGGGAGAGCATCTGTCATTCATTTCAATGGCCAGTCCATCCCAAACCATGACAGGCAGGCTGCAAGATGAGCTGAAACAAGGCTTAGGTCCATTAAATTACCTTTACCTTAAAAAGACTGTGTTCTGAAGTATATGAAGTATGGGTGGCCTCAATAAGCAGCTACTCGCAAGCTATTTAATCTTTATTATTATATTTCAGAACAAACACAAGATGATTACACTGCAGATACTGCTGACCATGTATAATGGCAGCATGCTTTGAGCATGAAAATGAACAAAACTAGCAAAACCTCGATTGTCTATGAAAAAGCAGAAGATGTGAGAGTCTCCTATGCCCCCAGAGGGAAAAATGGCACAACCACTGGAAAGAGAACAGTGGTCCACAGGGGTTGAAAGACTTCTGTTTTGTTTGGGCTTTACAACCATGTGAAGATTGGCACTTAAAATTAGTCAGAATTTCCCAGAAATGAAAATGCAGCAACAGCTGCGTCACCACGGGATAAACTAAGCCTGCTGTACTTGACAGTTTGGGTGAGAGTGCCAACAAAAAGAAAGGGTGGAATGAGTGGGAAAAGTGATTTTAAAAGTTAGGTGACACTTAAGAATCTGGTTATATGAAGTGGTTATAAGGCACTTCTAAATTGTCCTATTTTTGTTGTCATAAATTAAAAACTTCAATGTTTAATCAAACAATCAGAAATGTAAGATCTACCCTTACGCACCCCTCAGGCAGTTCACAACCTTTCTTGCTCTTTAATGCTTCTGTACATCTCATGTCTTTAAAGAGCATCTGAGGAAAAAATTCTTTTTTTCCTGTATCTCTGCTTCTATTCAGAATTCAGAGTGTTAGATTAAAGTAATAACAAAAAAATGCTGTTGTTGCCTTAGGGTGATGTTGCAGCCTCAACTAAATGAGGGCTCATTATCAAATTTCCTGTTTTTCTATTATTAGTGTTAAAAGAATCCAAATAATGTCAATATGAATTATATGCCGATCCTAGCTAAACAAAACCCAATGAAATACAACAATTAACACCTACATATGAGTTTACCATTTCAGTGCCATAAAACAATAGCCAATTGTCTAATAATCCTCTTAAATAAGAATTAACTTCATTTTATAGAGGAAAAGCAGTGTTCCTGTTCAATTATTTATACTCATGAAGCATAGTCAGTCACACACATTAAGGCAGTTAGGAAACCTGCAACTTCAGCAATGGTCCAGCAGGCTCAAACACAACACACTGTCAGGACGATAACCAAAATTCAGTTCTTGGCTTTGGGGTCTGAATTTAACTCTCTGTTTACTGTGCCGTAGGGCTGGTTAGACCTTGTTGATCTTCAGGTGACTTCCATGTGACTAACTGCTAATGGCGGCACTTACCCGGGCGTGGAGAATCTTCCAGAGCAACAGGTGGGGAATGCCCATACAGCAGCAGCCAATCGCCAGGCGCTGCAGGAACTTGGGCCAATCAGAACCGGGTATTACCCCTCTGCTCCTATGACTGACAGAAGCTGTGGTCACTGAGGGAGAGAGCGGGCAGAGGCTGACGTGAAGTGGCTGGAGCGCTTTGGGGCTGTAATGGCCTCTGGCTCTGCCCAGCCCGCGTGGCTGGGAGCACTGCCCTGACCCGCCTGACCTCCCACCACAACAACAACCACCACCGCTGCTGCTGCCACCGCCAAGGGATGGGGACGCTGTGTGAGGAACCTTTGCCCTGATCTGCCTGGCTTCTCTCCCAGGCTGTCCCATCTCCCTCACCACAGGCCAGGAGGCCTGTCATTTGTTAGCATTAAATACATATTATTAAATTATATTAAATTATTAAATTATATTAAAATTAAATTATATTAAATAGATATATTATTTCAATACTTTCAGGGTTTCAGTCTGATTTTTTAATTTTGAAGTGAACTTGTCTCCCATTCTCTTTTTGTAATTTTCTGTACGCTTCCCTCACAATTGCCTTCCCTCAGATTGTTCAACACAAGAGACATCTCTGTCACTGAAGACTCTGGTCTAGATCTTAACAGTCAAAGTCTAACATCTCCTGGCATAGTGTTCAATGTCTTTCACTGTTACAGCTGAGTTACATTCACAGCTTCTGTGTTTTCAGATTTGAAAATAATATGTAAACAGATACATTTTACTCCCACTTTTTTGAGTTATAATGCCCACAAAAAGTAGACTCATGGTGATTTACGACTGGACATCTTCATATTTCCTGACTTCATTTAGTGTCTTAATACTCTTATAAAAAATACTTTCTTTTACTTCTCTTATATGCCTTTAGGGTACAATACAGCTAATGAATCCTTCCTACCCAGTGGCAAGTAGTGACAAGGGTATCCAAGCAGGCAAGCAAGCAAGCATGTGAGAGGATACTAGGACAGTTCCTTCTAAAACCCCTTCAGTTTTAAGGATTTTAAAATTATACTACTTCCTGGAGTTGCACTGCATGCACAAGTAAAGAAGGAGGGAGAGAAGGGAAGAACTGTATTAACTGATATCCCATTTCTGATGTGAACTGATCTGTTCAGAAAATTGGCTCTGCGCAGTTCTGTTTGAAGTGAAGTCAGGAACACTGAGAGTTCACAGAGGCTCCAGAACAAATGGGACTGCAGTTTTGGTGCTGCAGTGACATAGGAAGGGCATATAGTCCAGAAGATCAATCACTGAATATTCTTATTAGCAGGTGAGACCTCACAGGCATATAATCGACTACACCTGGCTTCGAGCTTGGAGCTCGGTATGGTGGAAAAAGTACCTATGTACCTGTGTTCAGGTATGATGGATAGAAACCGTATGTTCCTAATCAATTAAAATCTGACTTTTGGCATTGTATAAGCAGTAGGAGTAAAATCTGTGCAAACTATCACTCAGTGAGGAGCATGTTTTTCATGTATTGGAGGAGCAGAAAGAATTGGAAGAATCAAGCCATTGTTGTTGTAAAAAGTGTCTCTGCTCACCGGTGGGGTAGGGTGTATTATCAGGCTTGCGTGTGACAAGCCAAGGGACAACACACCAAGGTTTGAGGGATGCGGTGCTAGCGAGGCCCCTCAGCCTGTTGCTCCAAGATGTGTTGGGTACTCTGCAGCACACTGGAAGTTTTATGGAGATGATCCAGGGGCTCCTGAGGTAGTAGAGAGATAGAGGTAAAACACCTCAAAGGAAGGCCACCTGGAGAGCAGCACAAAGGAACTGCAGCTACTCCAGCCAGTAAGTCAGCTTCATCAGGGGAGGAGGTGGAGGGTGGGGGCTAGTTTAAGTGTCTCTATGCACATAGCATGGGGAACAAACAAGAGGTGTTAAGAGATGTGTGCACACCTCCAGGGCTATGATCTCACTGGCATCACGGAGATGTGGTGGAATGGCTTCTATGACTGGAGTGTTGGAATGGAAGGATACAAGCTTTTTAGGAAGGACAGGCAGGGGAGATAAGGAGGGAGTATTGCCCTCTATGTCAAGGACCAGCTGGAGCGCATGGAACTCCACCCGGGGATGGATGAGGAGCTGGCTGAGAGTTTATGGGTCAGGATTAAAGGGAGGGCAGGGACATGTGATGTTACAGTGGGGGTCTGCTACAGGCCACCCAACCAGGACGACAGAGCAGACGAGGCCCCTTAATGACATATTGGAGCAGTCTCATGTTCACAGGTCCTGTTCCTCATGGGGGACTTCAACCACCCCAATAACTGTTGGAGGGACAACAAAGCAGGACATAAGCAATCCAGCAGGTTCCTGGAATGCATCGAAGACAACTTCCTTCTCCAAGTGGTAGAGGAGCCAATGAGGAGAGGAGCTCTGCTGGACCTTGTCCTTACCAACAAGGAGGGGCTGGTGGGGAATGTCAAGCTCAAGGGCAGCCTTGGCTGCAGTGGTCATGAAATGGTAGAGTTCAAGATCCTTAAGGATGTAAAGAGGGTGTGCAGCAAGCTCAGGAGAGCAGACTTTGACCTCTTGAGGGACCTGCTTAGTAGGGTACCATGGGATAAAGCCCTGGAGGGAAGAGGGGACCAAGGAAGCTGGATAGTATTCAAGGATCACCTCCTCCAAGCTCAGGAGGGATGTATCCCAATAAAGAAGAAGTCAGGCAAAAAAGCCGGGAAGCCTGCGTGGATTAACAAGGAGCTCCTGGACACACTCAAAAGCAAAGAGGCCTACAGATGGTGCAAGCAAGGACAGGTAGCTTGGGAGAAATACCGAGAAACTGTCCGAGCAACCAGCAACCAGGTTAGGCAAGCTAAAGCCCTGATAGAATTAAATCTGGCCAGGGACATCAAGGGCAACAAGAAAAACTTCTGTAAGTATGTCAGTGATAAAAGGAAGACTAGGGATGATGTGGGTCCTCTCTGGAAGAAACAGGAGAGCTGGTCACCCAGGATATGGAGAAGGCTGAGGTACTGAATGACTTTTTTGCCTCAGTCTTCACTGGCAAGGGCTCTAACCACACCGCCCAAGTCATAGAAAGCAAGAGAATAAGGAACCGCCCAGTGCAGGAGAAGATCACGTATGAAACCACCTAAGAAACCTGAAGGTACACAAGTCCATGGGACCTGATGAAATCCATCTGTGGGTCCTCAGGGCACTGGTGGATGAGGATACTAAGCCACTTTCCATTATATTTGAAAAGTCATGGCAGTCTGGTGAAGTTCCCACTGACTGGAAAATGGGAAACATAACCCCATTTTCACAAAGGAAAGAAAGGAAAACCCGGGGAACTACAGGCTGGTCAGTCTCACCTCTGTGCCCTGCAAGATCATGGAGCAGATCCTCCTGGAAATTCTGCTAAGGCACATGGAAAATAAGGAGGTGATTGGTGACAACCAACATGGCTTCATGAAGGGCAAGTAGTGTCTGACAAATTTGGTGACCTACTGTGATGGGGTTACAGGGTTGATGGATAAAGGGAGAGCAACAGACATCATCTACCTGGACTTGTGCAAAGAGTTTGACACTGTTCTGCATGACATCCTGGTCTCTAAATTGGAGAGACATGGATTTGATGGATGGACCACTCAGTGGATAAGTAGTTGGCTGGATGGCCCCACTCAAAGAGTTGCAGTCACTAACTTAATGTCCAAATGGAAACCATTGACAAGTAGTGTTCCTCAGGGGTTGGTACTGGGACTGGTGCTGCTTAGCATCTTTGTCAGTGACATGGGCAGTGGGATTGAGTGCACCCTCAGCAGGTTTGCCAACAACACCAAGCTGTGTGGCATGGTCAACATGCTGGAGGAAAGGGATGCCATCCAGAGGGACCTGGACAGGTTTGAGAGGCGGGCCTATGCCAACCTCATTAATTTTAACAAGGCCAAGTGCAAGGTCCTGTACCTTGGTCGTGGTAATCCCAAGCAAAAATACAGACTGGGCAGAGAACAGATTGATAGCAGCCCTGAGGAGAGGGACTTGGGCATGTTGATTGATGAGAAGCTCAAAATGAGCCGGCAATGTGTGCTTGCAGCCCAGAAGGCTAACTGTATCCTGGGCTGCATCAAAAGAAGCATGACCAACAGGTCAAGGGAGGTGATTCTGCACCCCTACTCCATTCTGGTGAGACTCCAGGGAGACCTTATAGCAGCTTCCCAGTATCTGAAGGGGGCCTACAAGAAAGCTGGAGAGGGACTTTGTATCAGGGAGTGTAGTGACAGGACGAGGGGGAATGGCTTCAAACTGGAAGAGGGTAGATTTAGATTAGATATTGGGAAGAGATTTTTCACTCTGAGGGTGGTGCGACAGTGGAACAGATTGCCCAGAGAAGCTATGGATGCCCCATCCCTGGAGGTGTTCAAGGCCAGGCTGGATGGGGCTTTGAGCAACCTGGTCTAGTGGGAGGTGTCCCTGCCCATGGCAGGGGGGTTGGAACTAGATGATCTTTAAGGTCCCTTCCAACTTAAACTTCTATGATTCTATGATTCTCTTGAAACCTGGTAACAAGAGCTAACATAAAATGCATCACTAATTATGATGAGAATAAAAGAAAAATACAATCAGTGCCTACAACTGAAAAAAAAATTACTGATTTTAATTCCTGGCCTAACTGTTGGCATGAGCTGACTGTCTTTCTACTCTCATGCTCACATGACCCGTTATGAGTTATTCATGCAGACTGTGTTTCTAGTGAATTACTGGAAATAGGCACACAGAGTGCCTGATCCCTCTGAACTGTTCTAGATGGGTGAGATAACAGATGCCCAGGAAATGCCTGCTTCTCTTCACTGACTAAAGGAATCTAGAATGTCTAGCTTGGATATACACATTTATATTTTAAATATGGTTACGTGGGACAAACTCCAGTAGTAAGCAATGAGGTACCAAAATTAAGATAATTAATCATAAAGCAAATTTAAGGCCACCCTAGAGCTTCAGTTAACTTTTTTTTTATTATTATTATTAGGGTGGCAGGCTTACAAGCTTCTGTTTGCGTGAGTGAGGACTTACTTTTAGCTTAATATCACAAATAAAATCTTGTATAACAGAAGAGCAGAGGGTGTTCAAGCCTGCAAACTAGCTCCATGGGACTTCACTTCTTTTTTGAAACTACGGTGAGAAATTTGACAACATGGGTTAAAGCTCCTGGCAAAGTTTGAGCTGAGAAGAGAAGAAAATTATCCAATCTCTGGAGCTTACTTTCACAGAGGTACACCTTTGTGGGGAGGGCTTCAGTCCCTTAACTGCATACAGTTAATATTGATATATAGTTATGCACTGAAGTTTCTTATCACAGTTTGGGTTCAGTGCTACCACAGCTAGCTTGCTACTGGTAGTTGCTAGCTAACTGTGACTGCAACATAGGTATAACTTTAGGAATTACAGGTGAACTAATTAGAACTACAAGTGTTTTAAAATATTATTGCTATATTCTAGACCCCTCAATTGAGAAGGCTCAAGAAGATATTTTACGGGAGTCTATTCTGCATGCAGAACTTTCTGAAGAAAATAACATGTCCAAGAGTGACTCAACCATTTTAATGTACGTTTTGGTCGTATTAGAATGTTCATAGATCTAAGCAAAATAAGTAAGAAAGTACTGTCTGCAACTTAGCACTAGTGTTTGACTAAATATCATCCATCCAGCAGTTCAAGCTAAGTATTTCTATGGTAAGTCACACATTTGAACCAAAAGAAAGCAGCACTTATTTTTTGCACTGTTTGAAGTCATAAGTGTGTAAAGCCACCAGTGATTTGATGAAAAGATGTTTGTGGGGAGAATGTATGCTCATAAATAATTTGTCACATGCTTTATAATTTTATCACATTTTCTCTTACTGTCTATTTGGTACATCAATACAGATATTTACATCTTGTGTCCAAGAAGGATGCAACTAATATCAATGTTATGTTAAAAAAATAAAAGTGAAAAGTTGATGCATACTAGGGAAAAGTTACCCAATCGGGTTTTATACATGCTTTTTCAACTGTTTTTAAATATTGATTTCCTGAATCCTTCACACCCTGAAATACAAAGACTTGAAATTTTCTTCTCACTAAATTATTCTCGTTAGGAATATGATTAATATAGGAAAAAGTTGCAGTACATCGCAAAGTTAGCTTGATCAATTGGTAGTGCAAGCATGGTCTCCTAGCCAATTTTATAGGCTGATGATAAAGAGAGAGACATTTTTCTTTTAAAATTACACAGTATAACCTCACTGGATATCAGCCATAAGAGATAAGTCATGTGGGCACTCACAAAACACCTCATCTTAATTAGTAGTAAGGACACCAACACATATCATGTACCTTCACTCTTCGTTCACTTGGTTTAACTTAAAAGCAATGCAAGTCCGAAGTCTGTAAACACCTCTTATTTCATATGTAAACAATTTGAAAGCCAAATACTTGCTTCTAGAAAGCTGGGAAAATGTGTTGTCTGCTAAAAAACTATCCTTCTCACATTCTGTATGTTTTTTTTAGAAGATGAACCTTCCTTCCTGTTGAGAGAAAACTGGATACATAGCACTGTATATCAAATAAAAACTTAATTAAAAAGACAATACCAGGAGTGACAGCTCAGATACTTAACCTGCTGTCAAGTTATACTTTACCATCTTCAAACTGCTGTAGTTACAAAATTGCTGGAAAAAGTGTATTACTTTATCTAGCAGTGAATAATGTTTGCAGTGTTTTATTTCTCCTATGCTCATCCATATTTTTTTGCCTAGCACTCTGGTTAAAATAAAGCTCTCTTACCTAGTTTTCCAACGCAACTTTCCATTTTTACTAGTCTTTTATAAGGGTGTACTCTCTCAGGCAATGGATTTAAGTGATTTACACAGTGTTAGACCAAGGGGGAAGAAATGTCTGTGTCCCCCAGAGCAGCCACACTTTTAATCAAATATAGCTCATAAATCACATTTACAACTTTCAGAGCTCAATCAATAGGATACTTTATAGTCTGTAACAAAATTATCTGGAAAGAAGTAGAAGTACAAGAGGGATGTTACTGAGGGACCACACACATCTAGGCTCTGCACCCTGTCTGCCTTTAGGGATTAAACTGCCAATTTTAACAATGAGTGATCTGTCCCGGAACTCTAATGCGTTTATAAGCAACGCATAGATGGCTTATAATGAAGCATTCTAGGAGGCCATAATCAATAGTACCAAAGCACACCAAAGCACAAAGTTCCTGTTCCACTTTACCCTAGTTTGGGGACAATTATTACTACTTTTCTTATTAAAATTTAGTTAAAGACTTTCATTCTCATGGGCAGAAGTTTTCATGGCTTTGCTAACTCTGTGCTATTAAATCTCTCTGAAGTTCTCTCCAAGTAAATCACAGAATACCAGGGATTTCTCAGTGCTAATTCAGTTACATGTCTTTCTTAAATTCAATTTGCATATTTTGTATAGCAAATTCTTCATCAAGTGTTTAATTTATATACATAACAGTCTCCTTCTATAAAATGTAGTAAAAATTACTTCATTATGTAATTCATAGAAGTTGCTATTTGCACAGTGCTTCATCTAGGACTGACATACATAACACCAAGTTTATAAATTACTGCTAAAATACCCACATAACTTCAGTTATGTATTAGATGATAACTTTCTCATAATTTCTGGAGTATGCAATAGAAAATGTGAACTTAATTACCTCACATTAGGTACTTCTTCAAAATGTGTTGCCTAGTTGTATATTCCACAGGTGACACATGCATTGTGTGTATTTGTCGTGGTTTGGGTTGGACTGGCCACTGAAACGAATGATAGATGCTCTCTGACTTCTCTCCCTTCAGAGAGACGAGGAAGAGAGGGAAAGAGATTTATAACTTTAGAACAAAAATAAACTACTTCAATGTAATATTAATAAAATAATAAAAAGAAAACAATGAAATATATACAATATATACAAAACCTTATCAAGCTCCCAGGATGACAATCACATCACCGGCGGACACTGGAAAAGTCCCAGACTGGACTAAACGACAGACAGGAACTGGATTCCACATCTGGATTCAAGAATGCACAGATCGGGATCAAAGGCAGATGAACAGAGTCCTCCTTGGATGCTGGCCATTGAAGAAAGAGACCTAACCCCTTTGATCCCTCAGCTTTCATACTGAGCATGAGGCAGATGGGATGGAATACCCTGTTGGTCAGTTTTGGGTCACCTGTCCTGTCCACTCCTCCCCTCAGGTGCGACCCCTCTATGCTTATCCACTTCTGACCCTCCAACAGGGCAAATAAGAAAGTTATCTGCCTTTGGGTGTTACAGCAATAAGTATAAGCAAGAACCTCTCTGCATACCATTCCTTGGCATAAATTAGAACCAGTCAGGTCTTATCATTCTGGGAGTGAACAGTGTCTGGATAATATGCTGTTAATTTCAGAGAGTGCGGTTAGTTAGAAGAGGCTTAACTGCAAAGTAAAATTACCAAACAAAAAAATTGGTCCTGTTTTACCTCAAACCAGGATGGTACTTTGTGTTGAAGATCTATTTGAACTTCTTTTCCCTGCAAAAGGCATCATGAGAATTCTTATACTCTGTGCTAAGAGCACAAATAACAAAAAGTATTGTCTAGACCATCTTGAAGATCTAATGACAGCAGCTTTCATGAAATTATAAACAGATGCCTGCAGCTGTTGTATCAATATTCAAATTGCACACATTCTCCAGTGATAGCAGGGAGTGCTGGCTAAGTGACTTCTCAGTGATAGACTACTCAACAGCAAGTTTTCATTCAGATGAAAATCATCTTAACAGACTGAGTTCAGACAGCTTTGCCTTTCATTCCTTTTTGAGACATCTGCAGAAAGTATTGACAAAGATCTGGATGATTTCAGGTTTTGAAGACAGGAGACTGGAACACACTAAACACTGTTACCAGCTCTTACATCATACAAAGGATAAGAAGTAGGAAATAGTTCTGATACATTAAGATTTTGCATTAAAATGTATTTCCATTATTACTTTCAGCAACTTTGACGGAAATTGCTTGTAAAGACAGAAAACAAGGAAAGTGCCATCACAACTCAGAAGTCTATTCTCTTGCCAAACTGCAAGTGACTTTTAATAATATGTCTATTAGGGATCATGTTGCCACTGATTTAAGACAGCTCCACAGGCTAAAAATGTTAAATTAAGGTCTGAGATGTGACTGGGTCTTTAATTGATTTAAACACGTATCCTTTTTTAATCAAAACCTTGAATAATTTTGCTTTAAAGGAGGATGGAAGAAAGTTGTTTGACACAAAAAGTAAAGTTGATAGCAGCCAAATAACCTTTGACTATTTGCCAATTTAATGTCAAATTTCTCTATTTCAGTTTTAATAAACTCTCCAAGATGAAAGGTACCAAGTTCTCATTGGTATCAGAAACCTCCTGAGATATCTCCAGAAGGAACATGAAAAGTATACCTTATAACTGCAGGTTCTATGGCGTTCTGATGAAGACAAGTGAATCTGTTTGTGAAGTCTGTAAAAGATTTTTTATTTATAGAACTTTGTTTTGTGACTAGAGATTCAGGTGGAATAGGAAGATACTGGGGACGGGAGCTGAAAGGATTTGAAATCTAGAAACCAACTGTTTGAATCCTGCTTGACATCTGTATTTTAGGAACTAATCAAAACCTACGTATATACATGCTTAAAGCTAAGTCCGAGTTTTTAAGAGATATTTCCATAATCCCCCTTTGATTTCCCACATATGGTATGAGGAGAGTATGTCTGCTAAGGTTTTCTGTTATAGGGTTCTGCAGACCTGATGGGTGAGTCATGGCAAATATGATGTGGTGTAGGGTGCTCAGCTTCCAGACAAAACCTCTTCTTGTAGATGGACAATATGAAATATAATAAAATTGCCATATTTATCTATTCTCTGTCATTATCAGAATCTTCTGACATATAGCCATATATGAGAATGTTGGCAATAATATCTTTCTGGTATTCCAGGGACAGCAATTGGATGGACATACAGAGGCCTGTCTGCATGATCTTGTGCAGAAAAATACCTACTAATTCAATTTCTATACAAAGTTGGCAGGGCATGAATGAGATCTGATCTAAAAGGCATGATGCTGCACTAATGCACACAGATGGTAGTAATTTTCCCAAATGTGTGAATTCCCATGCTAATAAAATCACAATATTTACAATTTCTTCACACGCTGCTTCAAGACCAGTGATTTCTCAGATGAAGTTACACCATTACCATCTGTCACTGATCATCCGGACATGCATAGAGTAGTGCAATCAAAAAGCATCTGGTCAAAATATAATTCAAAAGGCCAATAATGGGAGCATTATCTGGAATATGACATGATAAAAGTTATCATATCATGAAACAGCTGTATATTCTAGAAACAGAAGTAACACTTATACTGTGGGGCCTGGATTTTCTTTCAATTGCAAGATCCTGAAATCTGTACCAACCCAGATAAACTACGAACTTAAGATTTTTCTCAAGAGAAATCACATATCAGAGCTACTATAGGTTTCTTAACATGCTGAATATATGCTGAGTATCCAATTTAGAAGAGGATGTTTTCTTGCATATCACCCAATCACTAAGGAAAGTTGCACCAGGATAAATTTTTAATTATATATGCAACTGATTCCATTAAAAATGAGGGTAATTGCCTTTATGTAGTTACTAGACCAATAATCCTATTTTTTATTAATAACAAATGGGTTTTTTTGCCAAGAGTGAATTACAGATACTTGATGTACACTGATAACTATGATATACAGAAACAGATATTTTAAAATTGGCCTGTGCAAATGAATCCTCAAGATTCTTTTTGCACATTAATATATTGAGTTTTCAAATCCAAGCAAATTTAAGCTTTCCCCTGAGGGAAAAAAAAATCTTCTGGGATAAGAAAGAAGAAAAAAACCCACTGATAATGTACACATGCCTGTTTTGGAAAAACAAAACTAAAAGTTTGTGTTCTGTGAAAATGTATGATGAATAGGGTCCTTGAAAACACATGGAGTATCTGTGGTTGGTCTTAAACTACTGGGCAGTGGATTTAAAACTGCTGATCAGAAATGGCTGCATCCACAATCTAATTCCCAAGCATTGTCATGAGAATGAATTTGTCTTTGCTGACTGCCCTGTACTGAGGTAAGGACAGTTGGTTCTGCCTATGAAAACACATTCTGGGGGGTCTGCTGATCCTTGGCAGAAAAAAAATGTTTAGGAACTTTCTTTTGTGGGATTTGATGGATATCAAATATTCAGTATTTAATTTGTGAAACCTGACAGATTACAGTAGCTGCTCATTCATTGAACCTCATGTCCTTTAAAATACTGTATTAGCTTTCAAAGGTAGCTGATCTGAATTATCATATATTCCATGATTAGAAAAGGATGTAAATAAGGACTTTTCCTGAGTCAGCCCTGGAAATCTTAAAAAACATCTACATAAAGAATGGAAGAGTGAATTATCACTTGGCAAGCAGAATCACATCATTATGATCCCACAAAAACTACAGACTTTCAGTGAGGGAACAGAAGTCCAAGGTCATTCAGTGAGCCTGAGGCTAATTCAAGAATACAGGAGAGCTTGATTTCTAGTCTCCTGTGCTATTTCATGGTAACAGTTTCTCTATCAAGCACTGAACTTATCAGACTACAATAGAAAAAAAAAAAAGTATCAGTTACTGGAAAATCAGTTTCTTGCAGGGCATGCATGGAGCTGCTTCTAGTCTCCTGAAGTGCTCTCCCTAAGCTACTCCCAGGAATAGGCTTTTGCTCTACTAAGTTATTGTAGGTTTACTTGGGGGTGGAGGCGGGGATGCTCTTTTCACTTCCTTATCTAATTGTTCTTTCACTCCTCAAATACACTCTGTGTTGACTGAGAAACAGTCACATTCTTTGATTTGTGACAGTCTATTCTACTTTTCTTTCACTATATTTGGCTTTGTTATTTTTTCCTTTAAACTGAATATTGTCTGTGAAAGTGCCTCTTCTACTGTTACCATGAAATAACTGAATAGTTGACTCCAGGAAACTAATTCTGCACAGCTATGTGACATCATCTTTCTCCAAAACAGATCTCTTTCAAGTCAAACTCTCTGGAAACTAATCTCTATGCTTTATTTTGGTGAGTCTTTATCTTTGCTACCTTTAATTCAGCTTTATAATCCACTATGTATAGCTAAAGAAAACCATTTCTGTGGTCTCACTAGAGTGATTCATTCAGACCATCTCAGAATATATGTATTATTCTTCCTCCCTAAATCCTTTCCCCCTTTCCTTTATTCTTGTTGTAGATCTGATGTGACATGTGCAGAGCACCAAGCTAAGCTGGGTGGTGGATTCTGTTCTTTGCTGTATCATATATGTGATGGTCCAGTGATCACAAAAGCAATGAAAAAAAGAAGCAAGCTACTGCAGATTTCGAGAGAAGGGCTTATGGAACCAGCAGAAAAACACAAAGTACAGGCCATGTGCTTTGTGGTCAAAGATAGGACAAGTAAAGGAAAGTATTCACTAACATCAAATTGTAACACACGTATTTGGATATACTTTCTGAAATAATGTCTGGCTGATTGCAGTGTCAGCTTATATTCAAATTCTCCAATCATTTCCTAACATTGTCTCTTTAGGTGACCAATATGTTAACAAAATTTCAACCCCAAAGTTTCATGAAGTTTTCCATTTCACCTTCACCACATTCTATTAAATTTGAAGATCACAATGGCTGCTAATTCAATTGAGCCTCATGTTCTTTATGATACTATATTAGCTTTTGAAAGCAGCTGATGTGAATGGTCAAACATCCAGGATTAGAAAAGGAAGTAAATAAGGATCTCACAATACTACATAGTGAAAAATTGATTGGAAAACTTACCGGTGTTATTCTATGTATGGTGTTGTCCAAAGACATTAAGGGCAAAAGAAACAATATTAATATTTACAAACATTTTAAAGATATTGGAAGGTTAATCTTTACTCATTTTTTTGTTTTCATCTGAGTTGTTCTTCTGAGTAGTTGCTCACATATGCTGCCATTCCTTCGTTTACTACAAAGTTGTCCATTTTTTGCCAGAATAAAAAATCTGAATTACAGCGTTGGAAATATGAATGGAAGGAACAAAGATAAAGATTCCCCCCCCAAGAAGATACTTCATAGCTCTGTTTTTATTCAGTGATGACAATAGGGAAATATTAATGCTATTTTAAGAAAAAAAAAATCTTACGTTGGCCTTGGTTGGACTAAATATGACTGGTTTTAGAATTGCACCCAGATTTCTACCAAGAGACAACTGAATTCAGATTTTGTTAGTAAGTATTATCTCATTTTCAAAGTTATTGTCATCATCATTTATAAATAACCACAAAGCACACTAAGTGTGTGCAACTAGCACATAAAATCAATGGGAAAACCATTTTTATATATATTTTATATTTTTTCCACTAAGCATTTATTAAAAACATCACTAGTACAAAACCTCGCTTTAACTTCTTGTCTCACCCCCGTTCTCTATGAAATGGTATATGGTACAAAACAGTTCTACCAACCTGACCTTCCCACCACAGGAGCCACCACATCTGCCTTTAGCCACAACCACTGTGAATGCCTTTACCACAGAACGCATCTCCTGCTGACCCCTCTGAAGTGCGCAGATTAGCTCAAACGCTGCTCCAGGTGAGTAAGATGACCAACGCTACGTGGCTCAGACTGCCTCACAGAGTGGTATTGTAGCTGAAACACAATATATTTGCATATACTTTGCTGTGTCTGTAAAACTGTCTTAGTTAAAACTGGTTTGGACTGGAAATCAAAAATGTTTTCCACATAACTGGACTATGAAGAGAGCAATGGAAGTTTGTAGTAGTGGGCAGACACCAGGCACCTTCCATCTGGGCAAGGATTGAAAACCCTCAGACCAGGCCTCCCTTCTTTTTGGCAGACTAGCATGCATGGAAGAGTGACAAGAAACTGTCAAATACAAGGAGATGTTAAAAACCTATACTGTGGCTCATAAAAAACAGAGATGCAGAGTCAGTCTTCTGTTATGTTCTCTCTGCACTGGGTGCATTTGACAAGTCACGAAGGACTGTAACAGCTACCCAAAAAAGGAGAATAAACAAATGAAAAAGAGTGACAGGAAAAGAGATAAAATTATTATGAAGTTGAAATGCAGTATTTCTATATGCTTTTTGTGTATTATGCACACAAACATAATAGCATATAACCATTTTATTCGGGGGAGCAAAGCTGGAAAAGAAATAAGGACATAATATCAATATTACATGGTCTGTAACATAACGTTGAGAAAGAAAAGGAAAAAATGAGTTGGTCAGGTTCAGTAAGAAGCATTTCTGTTATTAGCAAAGACGCTACTTTTCCATAGATGCCTTCAGCATTTTTCTCCCTCACCTTTTTTTTTTTGTAGACAGACACGGTCTGATTATATCCTCTCTTAAAGACTTATGAATCAAATGTTAAGGGGGAAGGTGCTTTTTTTTCAAGGGAGAGCACCATTTGAAGCAGAGAATGAAAATAGCCATGTTATGAGCAAAAAATCATGGCATAGATAAACGAAGAAATTGCCAAAACTTATAAAAATCCTAATGTCATGCATAAAGACCAAGCCTTATTGATTATTACGAGTAAGCCTCACTACTACTCATCAAGTTAGAGTCCTATATACTTTTGGCAGGTTGCTTATGAGAAAAATAAAATACAGCAATAAAATAGTATAGTATTAATCCACTGCTTCTGAAACTGTAACAATTCAGCAGGATTTCAGTGTACCACTGCTGGAGCCAGAGGAAAGAGCGAAGAACATCTCTGTTCTGGAAATGCAGAAAACACAATGTATTTTCAGAGGTAACAGAAAATGTAGAGAAATGCGGGGCTGGTAAGGGCCCTGTTGAAATCTCATTTTAACAACAACAAAGTAGTAGACTACCTCTGCACTGAGATAAGATGACAACACCACAAGCTGAAAGTGTTTGTGGCAAATGTCAAGTGTAAAATATTTATTTCCTTCCCTAAATAGTCATGAGTTTTTATTAGCATTTTCTGTGTCTGAGATTTTCTTTCTTTATTCTTGTAAGATACCTTCAGCTGGACTAAGTATGGTGCCGATGAATACTTTTCTTTATAACTCCTTATTTCATTTTTATTTTGCTTTTCTAGACTCAAGAATATTTTCAGTTTTGAGCTGCCCTGTCACACAACCTTAGAAAGCTGTCCTGCCTGGTGTTAAGTAACACACTATTAGTTCCTTTATGCTGTTCTGCTCCTTTCCTTAAATGTCATCAACTTTTTAACATACCTGAGAGGGACCAAGGGCTTAATCACCTTGTTAATGTACCTAAATCCCTGTGAAACTAACTCTTTGTTGTTTTATGAACAAAACAAAACAAAAAAAAAGCAAGGGTGACCCTTGCATCAAACATATTTTGAGCCAATATTTTGGATCACAATGTTCTGTTTTGGTAAAATTTATTTTTATGGTTCCTTTTAAATCTTTTGCCTCCCCAGCATCTCTGGATAAATTTCAGACCCTCAAGCATCAGCATGTGGATTATTCATGGAAATGTTCAGGTTTTAAATCTGGGCTGACATTCTTCCCTTTATTCGCAACTGCACCCAGTCTGCTCTCCAGAAATGTCAAAAAATGGGAGACTGATTTTCATCATCTAGAACTGAATTTCATCTTATCATATCCTGTCTTGGGTCTGTCTGGGTTCATCTTTAAAGGAAGAGATTTATGCAGCCTTCTGGATTTCAAAAAGCAGTGAATGAAATGTCCCTTCATACTCAAATTTTTTTAATGCATGGAAATCCTTGATTTTCTGCACCTTTTCTATGCATTAATATTTTTATGAGTGATTTAAAATACTTTTATATCAAGAGCAGAATTAACATAATAGGAATTCCTATAAAACTCCTATATAATAGTCTCCAGGAGCAGAGAGGGTTGCACACTGCTTCTACTATGCTCTTAACAAGACATTTAATGAAGTACACACAAATTTAGTAGGAATATTTCCATTTTATGGGGTTTTTTTTTGCTATTAAAATAACAACTCCACAAGTTAAACCTAAGATAAACCTGCAGTGATAAACCTTTTTTGTTTTGCAACCGTGCTGCAAAAAAACCCCACTAGCATACTCTCTGTTATATGAGAAAACGTAAGTGAAGAGACAGGTGTCCAAAGGGGACTAGGCTTCTGCTATTAAACTCCAAAAGAAACTTTACTGTACTTTGCCACATCATACATATTTTATTCACATACATTTTTGTTTGATTCATGTTCTTTATTTTGTTGAAGTTGACCAGTTGCTGAAACAGATTGTTCGTATGAAGAAAATAAACAGTCACTACAACTATGATTATTTCCATAAGATAGTATTAAGAATAATGCCATGTGTTGGAAAAAAAATTTGGAAGTCAGACGAATCTATGGTTTTCCACTATGATTGGTAGAGGCTAATCAGATGCTTGCCTTCATTTTCTTTGTTTTATTTCACATGTGTGCATATTTCCCATTGTATTCAATATGCACGAGGATTTTTATTATTTATTTATAATACAGTGGTTTTATTTTGTCTTTTAGAGAGCTAAAGAATTCATTAAGGAAAATTCTTGATACAGGGCAACACTATTCACATAGGATTTTTTTTTTCATTTATGCAATTTCCTGTCTTAAATATGAATCTAAGAGAAAGTAGGAATCTGACAGTAATTTGAATTTCTGTTCAGGCAATGCTCTTTGCTCTGTTTGATGATGTATTCAGTATTTTCACTAATTCCACTGAAACACGGGGGAACTCTACATGGTCCTAAGCTTTCAAATCTCCCATACATTCTGCACAGAACTGCTCTACATCCATGTAGAATGTAAGTATATAAGAATACTGTGCTACTAGGAAATTCACCTTTTGAATCCTGAATTTTCTAGGTAGCTAAAATAGCTAAATAGCTAAAATATTTTTGCTGTACAATTACTTGCATATTTTGTCTTCACAACTTTTATTATAAAAATGTAAAGAAAGTACAATGGTGGAAAGAAAAAATAGCTTTTCATATTATATAAGAGAAGCTGACTTCTTTTCCTTAAAGGGAGGTTTGTTGTCTTGAGAAGCCTCAAAACAGTGGCTTCCAAACATTTATATCATAAATATTCCTCCCCTTTAAACAACAATAGTTTGAGATTTTATGTCAACACAAACACCAACACAAGTTCCCTGAAGATGCGTGAAAAGGAATGTGTCGGGCACTCTTAATTAGAAAGAACGTGGGGTTTCATGCTTAAGTCAGAGTTTCATGCTTGGGCCAGGAAACAGAAAAGACATTTCCTCTGTAACCAGATCATGTAAGTAGCTAGTGTCCTTCCAAAATGACTACTCACTTTGGGAGGTGACATGAAAAGATCTGCCATTTGGCATGTCCCTGAGCAGGATGCTTTAGTAAGGTTCCTAGAGAATACTGAGGTTCGCTTCACATTCTCAGCTAGCTGGAGCTCCTGAGAGTGGTTTAGGAGAGGACCAGCAGCCGCACACCTTTGTATCTAGGAATGAAAGAGCCCCTCTGTTTGTAGGACAAGAGGTAACAGGCACAAACTTGAACATAGGAAGTTCCATCTTGGATGTTAGGAAAAATTTTTGTCACTGAAAGTTATCCAACATTGGAATAGGCTGCCCAGGGAGATGGTGGATTCGCCATCCCTGGAGGTGTTTAAAAAAAAGGGTAGACACGGTACTTGGGGACATGGTTTAGAAGTGTTTTTTGTCAGGTTAAGTTAATGGTTGGACTTGATGATCTTAAAGGTCCCTTCCAACCTTAACGATTCTATGATTCTATGAGGAGGAATGTCTTTACTTTGAGGGTGGCAGAGCACTGGAACAGGCTGCCCAGTGAGGTTGTGGAGTCTCTGACTCTGGAGATATTCGAAATCCACCTGGATACCATCCTGTGCAACCTGTTGTAGGTGACCCTGCTCTGGCAGGGGGGTTGGACTAGATGATCTCCAGTGGTCCCTTCCAACCCCTATCATTCTCTGATTCTGTGATTCCATGATTCTTTGATTCTGTAATTGCAGCATTCTTGAAATCAAAATGTCAGAGTAGCACAATATACCACTATCTTTACTCAGTAATACACATGATTTCATTGGTAAAAAGCCTAACTAACTACTGATTATTCTGTGCTATAAAAGCAAACCCAGTCTTCTCTGTCTCTTTCTTACAGGCTATGTAATAAAGCTCAAAGACATTATTTAATACCTCATCTGTTTTATTACATGGTATTTCCTGTGGAAGAACACAAATGAGTCAAGCTCAGAAAATAAGCATTGCCGTACTGCCCCGGGGAGACACATAACATTTCCGCAGATGACTTGATTATCAGCAAATTAACACCAAGAGAACAAATGGCAGCAATTCAGGTGTTACTGAACAAAGGTGTTTCCAGAAAATGCCATAAATGGAGAAGGAAGAAAAAAAGCAAGTATTTATCACCTATGCAACAGTGGTTATCTTTGAATGAAGAATGACTCGAAGGAGCTGGGAGATTAGCAGCTGAATACGTTACGATCTTTAGAAACAATCAATTTTTATACGAACATTTTCAAGCGGAAAATGTAGGAAAGAAAGCTTGTTTCCTACAAATTCTAAACTTGCCATTATTTAATTTTCTGTTATCTGTTCTTGTCCAAAATAGTGTTTGTTATAAAATTGTTTCAATTCTCCTAAAGATTAGTATGACAAGAAAACACTCATCCATATTAAAGAAATAGTGATTCAGATGCCTAATGGTAGAAATGCCAAAATTTCACAGGTCTGATCTATACGAGGAGACAAAGAAGTTTCTACTGCTTTTGTCAATGTTTTTTTCCCAGAAATAAAAGGATAATTTCTTAAAAAGTTCTTATCCATGCAAGCCTTTATAAGAAAATGCTACAGCTATCTCATTTTTAATAACACCCAAACAAAAAAATAAATCTTTAAACAATAGTTAAAAACAATACTTAATTATTTTAAACAGCTCATGACTGGGTGTGAATGAATGTGAATACAAAACAGAGAATGTACTAGCAAACTGACAATTATTTGAAATGTTTCTATCAATTTAACTGTTTTCACAGTAATCTTTCAAAGCCACTAATGCACAAAAGACTCTATGATGTTCTTTCCCAGAACAGACCTCTGAAATATATTTCAGCTCTCTGTTCAGTAAGAGAACACTATAGCTCTATAGTATACCCTATAACAATAGACCCTATAGCTGCTCTGAAGGTCATGTTTTGAGGGGAAGTGGCAGTGCAACGGTAAATAGGTTTACAGAGACTGGAACACCAGTTGCTAGAGTTGGTTGGTGCTTTGAAGAGCTCTTTCCCTAACTCAACTAGCTCACTCTTTCTCATTATCTTCCCTCTAGGTATAACTAAGGTGTATCTTAGACTGCCATTTAATCTCGTTTTTAATCTATTCTTAATAATCATAGAAAGCTGACACATTCCTTTACAATTTCATGAAATCTCCTAGAGGGGTTTGAGATATAGGTTGTTTTTAACAGGTAAGTTACATAAATGACCAAACTAGGAGCACAATGGGTGGGTTCTAATTCAGGATCTGATGTAGCAGAATACCTACCTGCATGCTTAACATTAAGGACATGAATCACACAGATTTCTTACACTCTTACAGTTAAATACATATAAAGCTTACACACTCCACTGCATCTGCAACATACTTTATAAATTAAAGCTCAGGTACACTGACATTTGCTTTTGAGGTGGTAAAATTCTACAAAACTGTTCAGAAGGGCGGAAGAAGGAATAGTTGAAAATTGCTTCACCACTTCCTTGTGAAGCCAGCTGCTGTTCCCTCAAAATCCTCTTTTCCTTCAATTTCAAAAACACTTCATCAAATCAACGCACACTAAAATAAAAACCTGATATATAGTAAATGATAAAACAAGATGGCATTGGATTGGAGATATTTTAGACATCTTCAAAAACTTCTCCATAATTTTGTGAACTAAGAAGGAAAAAACGTAGGGACCATGTGCTAAGCCCAGGTGCCTGTGCAGATAATGTGATTACTCACAGACGTAGGGTATTATGAAGTGTTAACAAGTTACAGGTCACAATGTTTGTCCAGTCATATCAAACTGCAAGATTATACCCCTGAATGAAAGTGCAGAGAAGAACGTTAAAGTTAATTTAGATAATTCCTGTTTGCATTCCTCACCAAAATAGTACTTCTGTTGACTTTTATTGTAGTACATAAACTGTAAGGGAATGGCTAGCTATTTCCTACACACAACTTTAAAATTGCTGTGATGGCAACCAGTGTATCAAAGCCAATATAAAAAATTATTTGACTTCTGACTAAATCCTTGTTTGTTCTTAACTAGCATACTGTGTTCTTAATTTTTAAAGTCATCCTCTAAAAAACCACTCTAAATCTGAAGGGAAAACATTACTTTTTTCAAATCTAGCCCAAAAGCTAGAGAGTTTATGTTTATTTTGTGGAAAATCAGTAAGTTTAGAGTGAGTTTAGACATTGGCTATGTTTTATGACATCAAATTAATTACTGAAGATAAACGTATCTCTAAACACATTATTTTTTCCTCCTCACAGAGTCCTAAAACATTATGAATCATCTTGAGAGAGGACAAAATGGGAACACTTGAATTTCAGAAAAACAGAGGATATGGGGTAACAGTATCCTGTTTTTTCTTTCTGGATACATGAAACTGAGAATTGAATGTGAAGACGAATGCATGGTTACCCTTCCTCACCCACACCTCTTTATATGATTCCCAGTTCCTCGTCCTTCTTTTTGATGGAAATTGTCACAGAATTGTTTTAAGTCATACGAACATAGAATAAACATTTTTAAGGTGATAAGTAGATCTATGAGACATGAGAATTTATGCTTCTAAATATGGCTGAAATCACAGAAATTTGACTAATTACATTTATTTTCAAAACCAAATACATAAAGACAAAAAAAATTGTCATAGGTGAATGATACTTGTTAATGACTCAAGTTAGAAATGTTAAGTTAGGAACAATATCTAGAAAAGCTGCTAGCAGAGGAAACCACTAATGATCGGGGTGATATTATCAAGTATTTCTCAACAAATCAGGAATTCAACAAGTGTATCTCAGGGAAAAAATGTAGCAAAATCTCCAGGTGGGACTGTTGCAAGATAAATGCTTGTAACACCCTCCCATTTTACTCTTGGTTTTGCAGATTTGTCAAAGGAGTTGACCTTTAAGTAATGTAGAGAATACACACAGGCAACATAGCAAATTAACGGGATTTCCTGTTTTTAACACATGACATTTAAATATTCTTTTCTTTGAACAATTTAGAAAACTTTTACAGAATACTAAAAATGTTGGAGACTTTAAAAATGTTAATCTTATAATTAACAGTCAGGGATATGCTTTCTTTGCACATGCAAGACAGTGATATTATAAACCTATCACTATGAACTTTACAGTAATAGACAACCATCTGCCTTCATGCTAAAGCAGAAGTGTTACATTTTTTCCACTCGTGTGTAGAGATTTCACAATGGAGCAGATAAAACAGCTTAGCTAATAAAGAATTGTTTAATGGAGGAAAGAACAATACATTTCATATTAAAGTCAAAAAGCTTATTTACTCAGAAACGAAAAGTAAAAAAGGTAGCTCAGAATACACTATCTACCCTTCACCATATTCCCTATCTACACAATCCTTCCTTTCTGTTGTTTGACCCAGCACTGACTGCTCAGTAATAAAGATTAAATTTACACTGGCAGCAAATTTTCTATGCTGTATTTAAGGTTAGAGTTTTTAAAATAAAGCTTGTAACAATTTCTTATTTCCAGATAACTTTGGTAATTTGTAATAAAAAGAAAAAAAGAAAATACTGAAAGCAATATTAAAGGGAACGGAGGCTTCAGATGTTTGCACATATATGCTTTAGACTAAATCCTCACTTTGTATATTTTGGCATATATCAGTGTTGATATTTTCAGTTTGACTTCAGCAAATACACTCGTTCATATCCGTAATTTTCTGTTTCCTTAGAAAAATCGAGATAGATTTCCCCTTTTCAAAATTGTCATTTAAGGACACTTCAGATTTCAGAGGTATCTGATTGTTTAGAGTAAATACACTATGTATTTAAATAAACTGGCTTGGCCCTAATATATCCATTATGACACTTATGACTTGAACATATTTCTCCTAAGAGCAAAACAAGCTGCTGGAGTTTATTAGTTAAGAAGCAATCTGATAAGAAAATGCAGTATTGCACATAATAAGATGCTATCAAGTTGAACCACACAACTGAGATAATGACATTCGCTTGCTTTCACTCTAGAAGATGGTCTTATACATTGTCAGAAATATACACCAAGAAACTAAGTGGTGTCTCTTAACCTAGATATGAAATAAACAAATGCACGCATTCTAATGAAGCCAAGATATCTACACAGGGTTTGTATATAAGACCTTGTGGTATGCCATGTTGACTGTTACTATGCCAGTTGAGCATATGATATATTTTCTTGCTGAAATTTAGTTACTTGTAGGTACAGTACAAGGTAGACCACTAAGATGATTAATAAGCAAGCATATATTACTGAGAAGTACAGGTACACGTTACAGTATGTTTAAAAAAGATCACAGATAAGGAGTCAAGAGACAATTTCCTTGACTGGAACAAAGTTCCTGGATTGCATACATGATAATTTACTTTCTCTTCTGCTAGTAAATAATCACAAAACAATTACAGATGCCCTTATCTCCTGTAATTATGAGTTCTCTCCAGACTTCTTGAAGAACTGGCCCCTGACTATCAAAGGTTTATAATGATAGTTCAGTTGGGCAATTTCTGTTCTCATTACACTAAATTATCAATCTTGTTGAAACTTTAGGGTTAAATAAAATCACATTTCAGTTACTTTTCGGCCAGTAAATACACAATACACCAAATCTGATCCTGACTTATATAAACAGGCATTGTGATAGCACATGCCCAGGGTTGTAGCTGCCCCAGTGAGCTGCCGATGAGCCTGACACCTACTGCAGCCCTGGCTGACCTGGGAGTGCTAAGCATGGAGGAGGCTGTTCCCTGTATTGACGGCGAGGTTGTAGAGGCTAAAAGCAGAGGTCTCCATCTTAACATGAGGAGGAACTTCTTTACTTTGAGAGTGGTGGAACACTGGAACAGGCTGCCCAGACAGGTTGTGGAGTCTCCCACTCTGGAGACATTCAAAACACGCCTGGACACTGTCCTGTGCAACCTGTTGTAGGTGACCCTGCTCTGGCAGGGGGGTTGGACTAGATGATCTCCGGAGGTCCCTTCCAACCCTGACTATTCTGTGATTCTGTGATTCTGTGAAAAGATGAACTCTTTAATTCATCTTCTCCACACAAAGGGGAAAAAAAGAAGAGAATCGTTCCTCTTACAGTGCCAGAACTATTAAAAGACATCCTATGCAGAAAAATGGATCGCTGTTAAAGTCTCATCATGAAGCATGCCTGCAAGTTCAGCAAAGCAAATGGCACCTATTCCAATTTTAGAAAAAAAAGAGAAGATATCTCATGGAAACTAGATATTCAACCATTAAAAGGATGATATGATTATACAGCTGAGGTTATATTCTCAAAAGAAGCTACTTATTTCTGTTTTTTTTTAAAGCTTGTATTCTGGTTTTATTGAGTGAAATAGTTCCCAGTGTGTCTAACGTAGGATGCTTCAGTCCTAATCATTAGAAATTCGGTTACAACTGCAACTTAGTGTAGTAATCCTCTACTTTTAATTTGGTTTTCAAGTAGTCATAATACAGTCATGTTTTCACCGATGAGTTTTGAAACAGTCACAGAAAGAGAGAAGGGGACCCCTTAATTTACACAGGTAAGATAACATGTGAAATAGCCTTGGAAATGTAGTTGGAAGACAGTCAACTCATCCCATTGTATGAACTCAGCAGGCCTGTACTGGTTAAGCTTCAAAGGAGAAAACAGTGTAGGATGATGTATTTTTGAATGCGCAAATCAAAAATAGCTGTTTCAATCAATGGACTGGAAGGTACGTCTGTGGCACAGGGAGGTAAGTACTCAGCCCAGGTAATATGATTCAAACATAGATTATGGCATTTTTCATTAAAAACACCAAACTGTAGAAGAGTCCTGGAGACTGACAGATTAACTGGAAGGTAAGACTAGGTCAGTAGAAGTCACCAGAGGAGTCCAGACAAGGTGTCACCCAACAGAGTGGTCATGCGTATACACTGATATGGCCTATTACAACAGGATGTCTGTCAAACTCCTGCTTAAATTTAACATTGCTTACTCCTGGCATAACCCTTGAGAAAAGCCAAAACCTGCTCCCATCCAAAATACTGCAGGTGACGGTGATACAAAGGATGCCAACCAACTGCATTCTTTGGAAAACAGAAGTGAATTCCAGCACATAAATGTATGCAAATAAATAAAAAACTTTACTGAAATATTGAAAATACTTTCTTGAAACACACACTAAATGGTAACTAAATCTGTTCTCTTTGAAGGAAACCCACTTTTTTTGGTTCTGCTATTTTATGTATTGTAGTGCAGTTTGCACAGCTGCCATGTATTGAAAGCAAGTGCAAATAGTAAGCTCAGATAACAAATGCACAGAAGATATTTGCAGAATTCAATTTTAACACTGGCAACGTGAAAATATATGTTTTACTTTATTATAAACTTGGGAAATACTGAAAGGTAAAATAATCTCTGATATCTCAGCAACACAAAACAATTTTTTTTTGGAACTCACAGTCACTGATTACTTTCACATATAGTAGGTGTAATGACCTAGTTTCAGACAGTAATACAAGGTGATGTTAGCTCAGATGTACCGGCAGTCTAGCAAAGGCATTTTTAACTCTAGTTACCTGTATTTCATACGATGGGAAGTTCATTAGGAGGATGTTACAGTTATGTAACTATAATCTAGATGATTTTTTTGTTCTTTTCCTGTATACCAGTAATGCCCTTTAATACTACAAGAATTATCCACTGCCATTTATAACCCACTGTACCTTAAAAGCTAAAAAGGTTTTTGAAGCCAGCTATAAAATCTGTCATTAAAAAGAACTTTCTGAAAAGAAGTAATGCAAAATGATTACAATTACAAAATAGAAACCCTAACAGTTATTGATCAGTTTGCCTTATAGCGTTGATTCTTTTCACAAAGAAACCAAAATTGTTCAAAGAATCATTTTTTATTCAAATTATGTTCATTTGACTAATTTGTGCATTATAAGCAACAGTAATACAATAGAAGTATAAATGAGCCACAGAGTGAAAAAACTTTTTTCGACAAAGGACAAGACACAGTGGCGGAGAAAAGGGAAAAGAAAATGTAGGAATGGAAAACGTAATCTTTTGAGGAATTCTCCTCTTTATTTTCATATGTTAACACTAGGTTGCATAATGTGCATGAACACTGTGCACAGCAATTTGCACAAATAAGCCTTTTTTTTCATTAATGCAAGCCTGCAACTCCTACTATTGTGCCTGAATCATATCACCCATCTTACCCTCCAGTTATTCTATGAATCTGCTCCTGAGTTACCAACAGGAGCTGAAACGGAAAGCAGAGAAACATGATGATCATTACTTCTTCCCCTTTTCCTGCTCCAAAGAAGCATAAGACTTGTATTTCACAACCAGTAGAGAAAGAATGAACCACGACTACCTTTTTCGCAGAACCGACCAGTGAAGTGTAGTGGGCAGTCGCACTGAAACGAAGTGGCCCCAGTAGGCAGAGAGAGAGCATGACAAGTCCCTCCATTATGGCACAGTCCTTCCTGGCATACAGACGGCAATTCAGGGGAAATCTGAGAGGGCACAACAGGATCAGGCAACTCAGGCATATCAGAAGAAACCATAGGGAATGCTGTTGACAGCTGTGTGGGTACAGGAATCCTGGAAGGACAGAAACAACACATCAAAACAAAAAATCATGAGACTTAATTTTGCCACTACACTTAAGCTTCATTTAAAAACAGAAGGGTTTTTTGTTTAGTAATTCGGATTATATTTAAGAAAATGTGAGTACAGTTGTAATTCCCAAATCAAGTCCCCATCCTGAAATCTAGCAAAAAGATAATGAAGATATTCTTCCCTGTGAAGGAGCAAGAAATAACCTCCATGCATGTAGCACAATTTGTACATGCTCTCATAATTCCTTTTCTGTGGATGTCAACAATGGAGTGATAAATAAATGCAGGTCTGTATTATTAAATATTTTATTGCTTGACATTACCAAATCTCATAAGGCTGTTCTAGAAAACATGACTTCCATACAAGTAGATTAAGCGTGCGTACACAGAAGGAAAATGCTGTAGTAGAGCAATACAGTATCTTTTAATTCACAGAAATAATATGGGGAGGGAGGGCAGATAGATAGATATGATTTTATTTTCATTTTTCCCTACAAATTTTCTTGTTTAGAGTGACATTATCTGTCTTCTCAATTTTTGAGCTCCCACATTAACTACTAGACTGATATGTTAATAATTTTCCTCCTTTTTAATTATTTTCTGTCTCAAAGTTGCAAGAATTAGTTAGCAATACCACCTGTTTGTCCTAATTATCAAATCAGTTTATTATTGCTTTTCGTTTTATCCAGAGAGACAAACCTGTGACTCACTAAAACCATACAAATTTAAGGCTACTGATTTACTAACAAGAACAACTTATATGCATCACACAAATTACTACAATGAAGGCAAAACAAAAAGAATCAAAAGTCACATGAAGATTCATAGCTATTTAATAAGCTTGCACAATTAAAAAAATAATTTTCACTAAATTTTACATGAACAAGATATTCTTCTTTCATTTTATGAAGTTCAAGAGGTTCTACTTTATTCCAGAAAGCAACTTCTAATTCAGAAATTTGGCAACAGTAATCTAATAAATTATCTTACTATTTTTACTTCCTTAGTAATTTATACTTTCTGAATATTTCTCTTACATCTTAATGTTGTGCAAAAAAAAAAAATCATATTGGAGAAACGGAGACTAGATTGAACTGAAATGTTGCTAACATTTTGGCCAAAACAGAACATAGAAATTACATACTTCACACAGCGATTTCTAGGCATCACAACCAGTGAAAGTCAGCATTTCTGGCAATGTATTAAACTTTCTTTACAAAAAATAAAAGTGGTGAAAGTGCTGTGATGCGACCCCTTCAGTATGACTTTACATTCTCTACTCTAGGCATTTTTCATCTTAAATCTCACTTCCAAATATTTTATATAACCCATTTAGTCATGACAATCTGAAAACTGATTTTAATAATTTACTTTTTGGAATGCATGTTTTATAAAGTACTAATAAGCTTCATAATATTGTGAAAAAATGTGGTATAACACATCCCAGTTAAGTATTGCATGTGTAACTCTCACTAAATGGACAGGCTGGACGATGGGCTGAGACCAACGGTATGAGGTTCAACAAGGCCAAGTGCCGGGTGCTGCGCTTGGGTCACAACAACCCCATGCAGCCGTACAGGCTTGGGGAGGAGTGGCTCGAAAGTTGCCCAGGGGAGAAGGACCTGGGGGTGTTGGTGGACAGCCGGCTGAATATGAGCCAGCAGTGTGCCCAGGTGGCCAAGAAGGCCAACGGCATCCTGGCCTGTATCAGGAATAGTGTGGTGAGCAGGACTCGGGAAGTGATCATCCCCCTGTACTCAGCACTGGTGAGGCCCCACCTCGAGTACCGTGTTCAGTTCTGGGCCCCTCACTACAAGAAAGACACTGAAGTGCTGGAGCGTGTCCAGAGGAGGACAACAAAACTGGTGAGGGATCTGGGGGACAAGTCTTATGAGGAATGACTGAGAGAACTGGGGCTGTTTGGTCTGGAGAAAAGGACGCTGAGGGGAGACCTTATCACTCTCTACAAGTACCTGAAAGGAGGTTGTAGAGAGATGGGGACTGACCTCTTCTCCCTAGCGACAAGTAATAGGACGAGAGGAAATGGGTTCAAGTTAAGCCAGGCGAGGTTTAGGTTGGATATTAGGAGAAATTTTTTCACTGAAAGGGTTATCCAACATTGGAATAGGCTGCCCAGGGAGGTGGTGGATTCACCATCCCTGGAGGTGTTTAAAGAAAGGGTAGACGTGGTATTTGGGGATATGGTTTAGAAGTGGTTTTTGTCAGGTTAGGTTAATGGTTGGACTTGATGATCTTAAAGGTCCCTTCCAACCTTAACGATTCTATGATTCTAAATGAGAAAACAAAAAATCAGTTCTCTGAATCACCCATACAGCATGTGTAAAACCTGTACAAATACAATGATGCATGCTGAGAGGCAAGTAGGAAGGAGAAGAAACTGGACAGAGAAAAGACAGAAATAATTCAGGACAAAGTAAATACAAACTTTACAGAGTAAAGACAAAGGCATAGTAATTGAGAAAGGAATGGAGCCCTGGGAAAGAGCAAAAAGGACACAGGTATTATGTGACAGCAAAGAGACTTGCAGAGCAATAATGGTAAGGGAACCATTAGAGGCGGATACTGAAGCAGGGGCGCAGGCTGTGTGCAAAATGTAAGATAGCCAAAACACACACATTATGGTAGTTAAAAATGAGAATACAGGGTTTTCAAGGCAGTTAAAAGCTACTCACTTTATAAGAGAGAAAAGCATCCAAAAAGATCGTAGAACCATAGAATGGTTTAGGTTGGAAAGGACCTTGAAGATCATCGAGTCCAAACCCCACTGCCCTGGGCAGGGACACCTCCCATTAGACCAGGTTGCTCAAAGCCCCGTCCAGCCTGGCCTTGAACACCTTCAGGGATGGGGCATCCACGACTTCTCTGGGCAACCTGTTCCAGTGCCTCACCACCCTCGTACTGAAAAATTTCTTCCTAATATCTGATCTAAATCTATCCTGTTCCAGTTTAAAACCATTCCTCCTCATCCAATCACTACATGCCCTTGTGAAAAGTCCCTCCCCAGCTCTCCTGTAGGCCCCCTTTAGGTACTGGAAGGGTGCTATAAGTTGTCCCTGGAGCCTTCTCTTCTCCAGGCTGAACAACCCCAACTCTCTCAGCCTGTCCTCATAGGAGAGGTGCTCCAGCCCTCGGATCACCTTCATCGCCCTCCTCTGGACCCGTTCCAACAGGTCTATGTTGTTCCTATGTTGAGAGCTCCAGAGCTGGACGCAGTAATCCAGGTGAAAGATGGCAGACAACAAGAAGGCTGAAAACAAAATGCTAAAAGAATTTGGAGGCTGAGGACTTGCTGATAAGAGGCTTTTTAACACTTTTAGGAAAGTAAGTGACTTCCTGTTTATTTCCATTTACATGAATAGAATAAAACCATTTCCATTTATATGAATGGAATTACAACAAACAAATTGCTGGGTTTATAACCATCCTTTTCTCCCAAGGGAAATAAATAACATGATCTTCATATGGACTGTTCCATTCATAGCAGCATTAAGAGTGCATTAATGTGAGTGTTATCTTCTAACAGGCTAGCACAGCAAATTAAAAATGCTTAGACACCTGCTGCTGAGATTACAACTACTGATTAAAAAAAATATTAAAATCTTAATTTTCTCCCCAAACATAAACTCTGGACTAATAGTAGGTTTATGTAAAAATCAGACATATACAAGAGAAATTTATTGGGAACTATTACTGGTATTTCGAGTTGACTGAAAAAGAATCAACAACATAAACCAAATAAAACTTGGGGAAGAATTAGGGGATAAACTAAACTCTCACTACTAGCTACTAGAAAGGCCATTTCTCTAATGACAGATGTACAACGACAATTGAAAAATTATTCTTCTGAATCTGGTCACAGCTACGTTTAGGGGTAAAATACTGAATGAGAGGGATATCTGCCTGACTGGCAAATTGTGCATTCTTGTACCCAGCGGAAGCACTGATTTCCAGCTGTGGAATTTCACATCCCCTTTCTGGCAGGAAGCTATTGTCTTTCTCTAAAATTTTATGAGCGCAAGTAGTGCAGCCTCGCTTCATTTTTTGGTTGACATTCTAATCTGTGGAGAAGAAAGAAAGAAAAGCTCCTTGGCAGGTTGATTTCTCCCTGGTTCATTTGCTAGGCTTTCACAGGGTGTCAGCCTTTGTAGTTTTGTTCTGGATGTTTTGCTTCTAGATGGTGCCTGACTGCTTACGTGCCAGCACCGCTTCCAGGCGCCCTGCGGCTCGCTGCCTCACTGCAGATGTGGAAAAGAGTTTCCCTGGGCTGGTTAGTGGTGCAAACCTCTGCAGCTGCACTCACAAGCCATTTAAGCTGCTGTTGTGAATAAGTAATGACCTCGGCTCAACGCAGTTTAACTGAAACATTTATTTGCATAAAGAACCAGGAAGTGTTTAAAGTAATTTAGTAACTGAGGTGTTAGAAGTTTTGACAAAGTGTAACAGAAGTAAATCAGGCAAAACTTGATTCACTGATACTACACAATAAGGCCACAGTTTTCTGTTTTTTTTTCTTTCCAATTTCCCAGCCTGTCACTGCCTCTCAGGTCAATAATGCACATGAAGATCTTCTAACTTGCTGCAAGCATCAACACATTGTTTTTAATCTGAAGATGAGCTCAAACAGCTGAGTTTTAAAGGCTAGTGACCTTGTGTTTCATAGTTGAGTGCATGTAAGCTTGAAATGCTTGTCTAAATATAGATTTAGTGCATTTTGAAGTCTTGTTTATTTTATATTACGTTCTTTACCACTCAAGGAAATGTATGATCAGCTGAATGGCAGGAATATAGCATTTAGGGATCATGCTCGATGTTATGTTGTTAAACCAAAAGCACACAATACCCTAACCAGTGGTGCTTCCCTCTTGCTCCCCTGTGCTCTCCTCCTCTTTTCAAAAAGAGCCCAAAATTGTCAGTGTGTAGAGTTAGTTAGGGGCACTGCAGATTAAAAAGTTGACAAAACATCTAGAGGGCCCTGCCAGTGCAGGGACTGAGACTGGCCAGGGGCTGAGCTGAGTGTCGCTGGTTTAACCCCTGCGCTGGGGCCAGTGACCGCGGTGCAGAGAGCTGGGACTCCAGCCCCGAGAAGAGAAGGCTCAGGGGCATCATGTCAATTTATACAAACACCTGAGATGGAGGGCAGGAGAAAAGATGGAGCCAGATTCTTATCGCTGGTGGTCAGTGAAAGGACATGGAGCAATGGACACAAACTGGAATACAAAACATTCCACACAGATATAAGAAAAAACTTTTTTTTTTTTTCATACAGGTGATCTATCTGTATAATGGACTTCAAACTGAGACCTGCAAAGAGAGCAGACTTGTCCCCAAAGTAATTCCTTATCAGGCTGATGGCAGCCATGTCTGCAGAAGCACTCTGACATTTTTCCTGAGGCACGTTGATGAGACATGCAATGGCACGGGACTCCCAATGAGATGATAACATCTCCACTGCCGGTATCTTCTGGTACTTAGGCACTTAACATTTTATTACTGAAGTAAAGGATTTAGCCTTATCTGATATGAGTTTGATAAGGAGGTTTGTATTTTTAGCTTGTCAATAAAGTAATTTGTGCTGGGAAGCAACTGCTTTTATTTGCAATCTTCCTTGGTGGAGAACTGTGTACATGCCGTTTGTCTTGGGATATGACAGACTATTATTTTAAGCAAATGTTTTAGAATTTGGAGCCAAAAGAAAGATTTTTCAAGATCATTAGCATGCGTGGTAGAATATAATTTCAAAACCTTGTGAAACTGAAAACAACTGCACTTCATGGAAATGTTGGTTTAAACAGGAGTAAAAAACTAGTATCTTGTATGTAATTTGGCAGGAATGAACAAAGCCTTTTACAGACTGTTTATTTTACTGTTCACAACCATGTCAAGAAGAATACTTTAAATAGCATTTCACTGATTTTGATGAATCCACAGAACAGTATAGCTGCACACTTACCCTACTGGAGAAACCACTTAAATCACTTAACGCAGTAATTGAGAAAACAATTTAAGAGATTACCAGAGAGGGATTATTTTTGTTCAGCAGTTTATATCTGAATCTTATTTCCTCACCCATCGCAGTCTTTGTTTGATTTGGAAGAATCAAGTGTTATCTCTTTAAAAAATTCAAGTCTCAATGTACGTTCCAGGCTATGAGCCCAGCTTCTCCCTCCTACTAGGCACAACATTTGGTAGCAGAACTCAGTGATACTGTAGTTGCAGTTTTCCGTTTAAAAATTCACAGTTGGTATAACATCATTTGCAACTGCTTTTGCACACACAGCATCTCATTTAATGGTGCAAACTCTTAGCAATGCAAATAATATATTTGATATACAACGCAGCCGAGGATGTGAGAATGCAATTAACAGATATAATGAAGTTTATGAAAGCTCCGTTTAAAAATCTAAAGAAAAAAGCATGAACTCCAGGATGCATAGCAGTGCCAGATAAGGGAAGAAATGTCAGGTATGGAAAAAGAGGTGAAAGAAGAAAGAGGAAAATGAAATACATGTACTAAGAGGCGTATTCCTGCTCTGTTTGCTTTAAAGCATGTAGATTCCATAGCCTTCCTTAGATGAGTCTTGCTTAGATGATATTTGAAAAAAACCCTCTTAGTCCCTGAGTTTACGACATGACAAATAATGGTTTTGCTAGAACTGAATTTCTTTACCAAATCCAGTCCTCTTTTCACTGGCTTGGTTGCAGAAGTAAGTGAGCATTGAATCTCTCAATTGTTCACACTGATCTTTACTTTGGCTTGGTTTTGCTGTTTGATAGTCTTCCCCACCCTCCCTTTTAAGCCTCTCAACTTTCTATCATCCAAACATTAAGCTCAAAAAAAGGAGAGCAATCAAAACTAATGAGCACTGAAGTGGACCAACGTGCAAATCTTAAACCTTCTGAAGGTTAGGCCAATCTTGAACCCGTCTGAAATTCAGCTTTCTGTTTTTCATTTAGTCAATAGTCACAGTTAGAAAACCTCTTCCCAGTTTCCTTTCAGCTGCTGTTAAGAAAAACAGCACTTCAAATGCCCGAGTACTGCATCTTTTTGTTGATTTATGCAGCTACGCTTGTTTCTTGAAAGTAGTGGTTTTGAATGGGAAAAATACTTTCAATCCCTCCTTGAAGATTCTCTCAGCAGATCAGAAATGTTATTTTTTTTTAACATGGCACTGTACTTGTCTTCTGAAAAGCCTCTGCAAGATTAGAAAATAACCATTCTGTCCCATCCTAAATGGCTGAGTAATTTGTACTGGGTAAATTGAGTTCCTGTAACAGAAATGCCATGAGAGCTATCTAAAAAAATCACAATTCCAGAATGGAGTCACTACCATTTATCCAAACTTCTCTCTAGCTGCAAGGGCTAAAGACATTCTTCCACCTGAATGATGCCATCCATAATTTAGACTCCAAAATGGAAAATCTACCTATGGATGAATATGGTACAATGTGTCTGTGTGGGATAAAGGAGAATCACTTCTAGATCCTGAATATGCAATTGATTTCCTAAGTAATAATTTATCTCAGGCAAGAATTCTGCATTGTAGTTATCGGGAGTGTCATAGCCAAACCTTTGGTCTTTTCCCAGAGTGAAGATTCTCCAGATGGCTAAAGCCTTGCCTTGCCAAGAAAGAAAACAAAATTATTCAAGAGGTATATTAAAAAAAACAATTCATACGGTGGAAAAATTCAAGTCTATGCTCAGATTAATGTTCTAACCCGAGGGATAGGGAACTACATGTGAACACTTTTCCTTTCTCCACTCAACCCAATAAATGCTTGTTCCGTGCAGGACAGAACAGACGAAGGGACTGGTTTGGGGAGTTCTTACAGCACTTCTGGTAACAGACTGGAGAGTTTATAATTCCGTCAAGCTGAGGACACAACTGAAGTCAAGTATCTGATAAACTGGGACAGTTTTCTTACCACTGATCTGAAGAATAAAAAGAGAAAGCAGGTATGTACCACCTTTGCATGTCTTGTGCAGTCTCATCTCAGTTTCTTCTGGATGTTTCTAGTAGTCCCTGCTGTCTGCGAGATACACTTATGAAGGATGAGTAGAGGCATTCTCAGACCCTAAAAGGAGTGAGGGGGGGCTCTCAAGAGATTCAAAGTGCTTCCAGAAATTTGACAGGCTGGAACTTCAATGCACCCTGAGTATATTACAGATAAAATGCAGTTTTGAGAGTACATATTTTGTTTTTAGATGCCTTACATAAGGATAGTTTAGGCATCTAAATATTTTTAACAGCCAGAGTCCTTAATCTCTTTTTTGCATTTGTTTCGCTGTGTGCTGAAAATAGTTCTTGCTGGATAGAAAGCGTTTTGCTCTTCAAAGACTGAGTGACTGGAGATAGATGGTAATATGAAGAGGCATTCACACACTATTGAGATTACCATGAGATCTGATTTGTAAGCAAGATGAGACAGACACGTAGAAATTACTAGTACAGAAAGAGTTAAAAATGCAGAGTACTGTTAACTATTATCTAGTCTTTCTTCTAGACTTAATTTCTAATTATATCTTAATGCTGGAGAATGGCTGGCATGCATAAACACAAACATCATTTATTCATCAGTAATCTGGCATTTAATTAAAATATTACTGCATTCTCATTGAGTACATAAGGAAGAATGTTGTAAATATGACAGGTCAAAATATCCCTGTGATATTAATAGGCGGAGTGAAAAAATATACTACGGAAAACTTCCTAAATAGTATTTTACAAGGTAATATATAAGGAACTAAAATAATAAGCCTTTATGTACAAGTTTTCTATGAGGAAAAAATGATTTTATAGTCAATAAAGTGCATGTCACAGATGAGAGAGTAAATGACAGCCCACAGTTGATCTGGGTACTGGGGATTACTTAAGAACCGATGGGATTAGAGCTTTTACCCTGCTTGATTATTTCACACACTTCCTCACACCCTTACTCCACCCTGTGCCCTGTTATGGTCAGTAGGTTTCCAGTTTCCTTCCCAGCGGGGACGTTGCTGCTGGTCTGGTAAGGTCATGTGGAAAGTCATGTCTATTCACACTGCTCATAGTAACTGGTCTTGACGGCTACCAGCCACGATTCCCGTGCATCCTCTGGTATTCATCTCCATGCGTCTTTCTCGTCTTCAGTACCTCCCCCACTTCCAGGATCTTTCCTCTAGCCAGGTTGTTTACCTCCTTCTTTCCTGGCTCCCTTCTTTTGTCCAAGAGCTCATCTTTTCAGGAACTTTTATTCTTCAGTACTCACTTTTCTCTCCAGAACCCCCAGCGCCCATTTTTCCCAATCAAAATAGCCTCCCTGTGCAGAAGGACGATGTGAGATCAGCCTCCTAAATGGTGCTTTTATCTCATGTCTCTTTATTAACTGGAGGTTTCAGGGTGTGCTACTATTGTTTGGTCAAGACATTATCAAAATTTACAACCACCTCATACTGATTGCAGCTATCAAGTAGGAGGCTTCTGTTTGAGAATTCAGAAGTTTAATTTTGGATATTCGTGTGTGTGTGTGTGTGAGTATCTTGTTTATGATTTAGTCATTTTTTTTTCCCTACAGCAGTATCATATTTTAGAGTGCCCTAGTGTAAGAGGCAATGCTGGTAGATGTGTTTTTTCTCATATTAGCATAGAATGACCGCAAGGGTACACTAAACAAAGTTCTTATTGATGGGATTTTCCTAAAGGAAGGTTTTTAAATGCTGGAGTACGGAATATTTTTCTCTCACACAATTGGAAAACTATTTGAATTTTGGCCACAATGTGTTTAGTGACCACTCTCACATTACTTGAGGGTGAACAAATACTGCAACAATGACAGCAGCAACAAGAACAACGAATAACAAAGTAATTAACATGTTCAATACTTATGACCTCATGTTCAATCTCTCTTCAATTCCAAATTCTTCAAGGCACCAGAATACCACCCAAAATAACCTTTTCCCTCCTAAATATTTGAAGACATTTCATCTGCCAATAAAACTCTTACAATAGATTTCACTTTGTCAAACACTATCTGCCTAAGAGTTTGGAAGCCTGCCTGAGCTGATCACCTTGGTTGTCCCTGTAGACAATCTATATGCAGAGAGAGGCATCTCCAGTTCATCTCATTGTAAGATAAGTGACCACCTTTCTCCATTCACTAGAGATGGAACTGAACAAATTAACTCTGACGAGTGAGGACAGATACCTACTTCTAGTCACTATGCCACAATTAAAATCATGCATGTTTTGATTATATAAATGAAAAACATCCCAAACCACTTTTAGGTATTCAAAACATTTGCTAAAAACATTTCCAATGAATTGCATACAACCTAGAACTGTAAGCAATTTGAGTTTGCAATGGAGAGTGATACGACTTTAACATTAGTAAGAGAATGTGACTGGTTTAGCAAAATCTTGAAACATGGAGAGAGAGTAACAGGCAGCATTATCAGGACTGAAACTGAGAAGTTTTATTATTAGTGTGAACAACTGGAAGAAAAGCATAACAGTTCACAAACAAGAAATAAGGAAAGGAAACTCCAGATGCCTTGTCAGCAGATTTCTGTCTTTCAACTTGCAGAACAGCACTCAAAACTGTCTGCACAGGAACCAAGATCAAATGCTGCAGAAGAACAACATGCCACTGTGCTGCACTAAACTATTCAGTTTTGGTCAGGACTAGGAATAATTGAGGAGCTGCCTTTTCTTCACCTGGATTACTTAAGAAAAATACTAAAAATCGATTATTCATACCCTCCCATCTTCTTATCAGCTGAAAAGCTGTGATGTGGCAAGATCATAGGGAGGCAGAGAACACAATAAATTAAAAGTAGGTTATATTGAAATTCAACCTGTTCCAGGGTAACTTTCAAATAAGTTGATATTTTGCATCCATTGATCCTAAGAGCTTTTGGTTACCTTAAACACGACCTGAACCCAAATGCTATGTCATTGGAGGTTTAAGTCCCTGGTTATGATTTGAGACTAGGCAATATCAGTTGCCAAAGTCATTGATCTTTCCAACTAGTTTCAAAGCAAGAGACAAAGAGAAGCCTGAGGCAAAACTGGGAGAGTATTCTCAGTGGCAGAGTCAATACTTTTATTGTTAGCTTCAAATTGCACTATATTTTTCTGTCATTCTTTCTTCAGGAACCTTAAGTCATGAAGGGTGCCTATATTTTAAAGAGTCAATATTAGCAATTTAACAGGGTCATTATCTCAAAGCAGCTCAGATTTAAGAATATCAGCCAAATTCTCATGATCATATCAACAAAAAAGGCTTTTTATGAAAGCTATCATCTGAACACAATCGGGAGGTTAAAAGATATGAGATTACTTTGTTGTGCTTACCTTCTTCCATCTTTTTTTTAAATTTACTTTGTTTCCTTGTGAAAAATATAGACAAATCATTTAGAATTCAAGATTCAAAATATCTAACTTTTTGATTTAAATTATGAAAATAAAACCCACCATAGCAAGTAGGTTGTGCTTTGTCATTTGCAAAGAGCTTAGCAGGGCTTGGGAGGTACAAATATACCTTTTTTTAGTAAAAAATAATAAGTTCCTTCAATTAGTCAAACTTGATGAAAACCTGACAAAGGCTTAATTATATGGCCATATTCCCAAATTAGAGAATTTACCTTAAGCTGTTTATATTAGAAATCTATTCTGAAGGAAAAAAAAAATTACTGATTGTAAATAAAATTAATCTCACTTGCAACTAGAGCCATCTTATCAGTTAAGAGTTCTGAATTGTGGTGAATTTCTTTCATATACTTTAATTCAGTCAAGAATATTTTTTATCTTCTGGTTTATGAAATGGATCTTATAATTGGTAAATGCTGGGGGCCAGTTATTGGTGTCACACTTCTGTTTATGCTGCCCAGAAACTAAAGAGATCTAATCACTTCCCTTTGGTTTTATACACTACTCAATTTTATAACATCAGTGAAATATGTTAGGCAGTTAGTTCTAAGAAATTACTGCATTTTCAATTGGCTAATGTCATTTGGCCTTCAGCCTTGCTCCTTACACATGTAAAAAATTTCATATTACATCTTGTTATTTACATAAGGATTTTTTTTTTTAAGGGTTAAGAAATGCCAACTCACACTTTTATGTCAACTAGGACTTTCTATGAGTACTAGTAGTGCAGTATCTTCAGACCATCTACCTCTTAATTTTAGAGTGGGTGAAGAGAGAAAAAATGGGGAAATCTGGCTTCAGAGAGCTGGCCTGGAGCATGTATGTCTCAACAAGTTCTTGCCTTCTTCTAATAGCGACAGGTGGTTTTTTTGAAGTTCAGTTCATTTATGTTCATGTCCTCTTTTTGACAGTGTTTGCAGTTTTAACAGTTCAGAGTTTTATGAGCTGAAATCCTTCCTTTTCCCAATAAATAGGTAAATTACTTAAGATTTCTACTATTCATATGACCAGGCACTGCTTCCTTTAAACAGCAGTGCTTCAAATGAAATCCTCAAACCATAACTAATATTGTTTCTAGAAATTTACCAGCAACTTGGGAAAGATGTTAGTAGGAGCTGAAGGAGAAGACACGAACCCCAAACTTATCTTTATATGTGTGATTTTCAGTGAATTGTCAAAAATATACAGGAATAACTACTGCAGTTTTGCACAGACAAAGCAGTGATTTCTGTACACTCTGAATATTCTGCACATTACAGATTTTGATCTTTTGAAACCCAGGCTTTCTTTTTGTGCCTATTCATTTTAAAGTTTACACACATATTCTGAATTGCTTATGCTTCTGGTTTCTGATTTTCATATGCCAATTCTTTGAAAAAAGAAAAAGAAAAGGATTTTTTATTCTCATGAATATATCAAGATCTGTCTTGATTTTTAGGTTAAATTTCTCAAGCATTTTCTCTTTACCCAAGAGCTGTGATTTCACTTTTAAAGAAGGAAAGAAAGGATACAACAGGATTTACGGCTGTTCTTTTTCTGAATAGTTACTTCAACAAAGATCAATAGCATATTTTTTAACTGTTATACTAGTGTTTCAAGGCTGCAGGGGGCACTGATGCACTGTATATCTACAGTACTGCAGAGCAAGAGTCAGGATATGATTAAACAGTCCTGCAGGTTACAGATACAGAAAAAACAAATAAACTATTTATAATCAATTTAGGTTTTGAGAAATTAGGTAGTTGTAAAATATTTATATGAATTTTGGAGGGGAATTAATGTTTCTTTTACTGGTAAATATATTTGTTTTTCTGCTACAATCAAGTAGTTGTAGGGATAAGACTGTTTTCTTAACTTTATAAACAAGGTTCCTTGAAGGATGATATATCTTTGTAGTATTTCATTACTTAATATTACAGCCTTAAACAAACAATCCTGTTCCCTGTAGAAAATAAAATTTTGCTTAGCAGCTCCCCAGAGAAGGCCATTTACTGGCTGTTGAGAATAACTTGTTTATATATTAATCAGCCAATACAGATACAATCTGATTCACCCTCATTTAAGTAAGAATCTATTACAGTAAGTAATAATTATAATTTTTATCTGTTTATTCAATATTTTCTATTTTGGGACCTTAGAATGATGGCATGTAAGATGTAGAGATTTCCTGATAATATGAATATATGCCAGTATACTCAGCAACATATGGTAGACATGTAACATCAGAGTTTAGTCTCTTCTGTTCATCTCAGATCTTCGTATTTCCTGCAGTTACAACTGTATGAAGCCTAGTAAGTTATGGCTGTCTTGAGAATCCTTTCTAGAAAGACATGCAGTCTAATTTTAACACAGCAACACATGAAGAAGCCACTATTTCAATTAGTAGTTTGTACCAATTTTAATCATCTTTACTGTCACAGCTTTTTTGGTTTATTACCAATTCAGATGTTCTGGTTACAGCCTTCAGCCATTGGTTCTAACATGCTGGTCTCTTTTGAGCTAAAGAAACCTCCTCCATGTTCAGTGTTTCTCCTCGTTAAGCATATGTGCTATCTTTGTACATGCTAGAATCACCTAAGTCATACTTTAGAAAAAATCCCCAAAAGACTGTATTCCTAAAGTATCTTTCTGCATAACTTTTTTTTTAAAAAATCGCCAATTTCTTTGAGGATTTTTTAATTATACCTTTAATCTTTTATACTTTTTTAGGTACTGCTCCAGTGCACACTGGTACACCATGAAATACAGTACAACCAATATCACAATTAATAGTATACATAGAAATGAAACTGTCTTCCTACTTTCATGTTCAGACACACAGAAACCACATTTATCATTTTGCTCCAGAAGCTTACATTGAGTTGCTTGTCTGCATAAATAAAAATAACACTTCAGAACATTGTTCTGCTTTTGGGGTTTGGCCTGTTTAAAGAAAAACTTCAAATATGAAGTTTTGTACAAAACCAATTTCAGAAAAGTTACTACATATTTCCATTTTTCAGGCTTTCTTTTTCTTGTAATAATGAAATCTGTAATGTTCAAGCAATTTTAGAGGACTTTTATTATATTGAAAATACGTTCAATGAAGTTAATTGCACATTAATATATCAAAATTTATTTATAGGTTCACAACACACGTCGCTACAATGGACATCTTTTGGATATTATTTTCTATAAAAATACACAAGGTTTTGTGATGTTGTTGATTGTTTCACTTTTAGCTTTGTTAAGTGAGATTTTTACAAACCCACAAATACTTTATAAGTTGTGAAGTCCTGTGGTCTATTCACTGACACAATGAAGGACAGAGAATGGATGCCAGCAGAGAGCTGCTAGACAGAATAAAACTGAACTTCCAAACTTTTCTCTTGACATTCTGGCTGTTAGCAGTTAAAGGCAACTCTTATGATTTCTTATTACTTCTGTAACAAATTCAAAAGTGAATTTGAAAGATGACAAAAGTCAAAGAGAAAGTATTATACTGATTCAAGCTTCCAGTAGGCAAATTATTCCTTTCAGTATGACTCTCATTCTTACTTACTCTATCTAATATGCCTCTCTTCACAATACAGTCTGGTATAATAACAAGAATAACTACATCTCCATTATGAGGCACTCTCTGCACATAACTTTGAAGTCATGGAAACCTGCTCCAATGTTTAATAATTTGTGAGTATATAACAAAACATTTTTTCTCTATTTCTAGATTTCTGTAATTGGAATCACATCACATGCTAGCACTAAAGCTGTGTGACTGTAGTCCAATAAGGAAAGCATGCAAGATAATTCCTTTTGCTATTCAATTAGTTTTAGACAATTCCTTCCATTATATACTTAGCTTTTCTGAACCACTACTCATAATAAATTTAAGAGTAGATATATATGGAAATAATCTTAAAGCAGAATTCTGTCAAACCATCCATGCACCCATCTGCAACTTTTAGACAGGCAGAAAAAAATCAAGATTATTTTTTCTATTCTAAGAGAGTATTTTTTCTACTCTAAGAGCATAGAAAAAGAGGGGTTTATTACTCACATACCTGTCTGGCTAGAAGCCCAAGTGATTATTTCAGGAAGCTACTGAACCATACCATTTGATGTCTTCTGTCACTAAGATAATATTTCTTAAGCATTAAGGTAAAGTTTCCAAAAAAGTACTGCAATGGCTATGACACATGACATTATTGATGCTGTGAAAAACATATGTAGTGAAGTTTTAAGAACTTTGGAAAATGGCTTTAAATTTAGTTTTTATTTTGTGAATTTGCTCCAATTTTGTAGGACAGTTAGGATGTTCTCAACCCAATCCTTTTTTCTTTTTTTTTTCTTCTAGCAAAAGACTTCTGTTTTCATGTAAATAATATTATTTCATTTTTAGGGGAAGCTGTGTTGAAATATGAAATTACATTGATTAATAAGAAAATAGTCTTTCTCGTAAATCTTAAAAATGTTTTTTCTTGATACAAATTTTTTTCATGTTTTTACATTTCAGAAGCTATTCATGTTCAAGCACAATTCTTATTTGGATGACAGAATTCCTAGGGAAATATAAATACTCGAAGCCATTGGCGGAAGGTAATGAACACTATCATTAACCTAGAGCAACACAAAATGTTGTGGCAATCTGTGGGGTTCCTGGAAATACAATCTTTGATGTAAAGCAAAAAGTGGGTCCTCCTCTTTTGCTGGAGCTAAAAATGTACATCTGAAATCCTATACCTCTCCACCCATCAGATTACCATATAATCCACAGGCAAGAAAGGCTGAAAAACTGCAAAGGCTTTTAAACTATCTTGGCAGCCATCTAGTTCTGATCACTCTCGACACTGAACAAGAATTCACCATGTTGTCCTTTAGACTATAATGCCTCTCAGAATTTCTGCACCACCCCATGGTGGTCCACTGAGCTCTGTCACATCCTTAACTCTTTATGTCCTGTGTAAGAATTTACGATGATCTACTGAACAGGCACCTGGTAGGCAATCTCTCTCATTTCAGCATTTTAAGAATAAGCTGTGGATGGATACAGTGACTTTATACACTAACTGCAGTTGTTTGTGGGGCTTTCAATCTACCACTCAGTTAAAGAGGCCAAAGCATGTAGAGACTTTTTGTTGCAACAGTAGTCTTTACCACTTATTTCTCCTTCCTAAACTATTTATATAACAAATTCCATTCTATACTATCAGTATTCTGATTAAAGCTTAACACTTTTTTTTACTGATGTATAAAGGGATCAATTTATATGCAATGGTTAAGTATTTGGGGTGAAAGAAGCTTTATAAATTCCATTAACAAATGTAGATATAGAGTAAGAATCACCAGTAACTGGAGATATTCAATATTATATAACTCCACCAAAACAGATACAAAGGTGTGACGTGAGTGCAAAATAGCATTTCTCCAGCACTGGAACCTTTTCTTTAGCACATGAAACTAATATGTTATAAAATAATGAAGTACACATGCATAGCAGTAGACAGAAACTTCATTAAAAAAACTGAGTCTTATTAATAACAAAATTTCCTTTCTATTCAACTGCGCCAGAGTGTTTTCCAAAATATCTGAGATATTATTTATTTGCAGTAACACACTCCCTCAGTTATGCATTGTCATGCATACATTGACATATACACTTGCAAATGACTCCTCAATAAAAACAGAAGGAAAAAATGCATGGTATCCTTTAAGTCTTGTCTTACTAGCTTCCATGCATGTACCAGGCAATTCCAGCAGAAATCAAGGTCTCATAACAATTGTTCATTACAGACACACTAATAGGCAGTGACTACCACTGAATTCTATTGACAGAATTAAGAAACAATCCTCTGTTGGTATAATGTACATGCCTAAAGTTACAGAAACAAAGATAAACATCACCAAAAAAATATTATTAATCTTTTAGAAATAGAGAGTTGCCCCAAGAAAGACTGGTGTTAGTTTTGTGGTATGCTGATGAGAGACAAAATTTTCCAGAAACAGGAAGAGTACACATTATCTCACCTGCATATATCTGACACACGGATTTGTCTAATATCCATCACAAACAATTTCACAGGATACTTCAAAAGATTGAGCTAAAAGCTTACACAAGAATTTAAGTGATTTTGAGGATTTATAACACTAGGAAAGATTACATCTGTCACTTCTTTCTATCTTTTTTTTCCTTTTCAACATTGAAGTCTGTACCACTGAAAAGCTGTCATCTAAACAAGAATGCCAAAGGAGGAAGAAAAGGTAACAGAATTCATGTACACACACAGAACAGAAAGAAAATTGCACAGGACAGCAAAATTCATAAAGAAAAAGAAAACATTGTAAACAAATGTTGTAAAAGATGACGCAAAAGAATGGCAAATCAAGCAAAGAGGATGAAAGTATATAAAAGCAACTCAGGCACTGGAAAAGGAGGAAAGGGCAATTAGAAACAAACAGAAAAGGTTATCAGCCAGCAAAAGCAATAGATAGGAGAGAAAAAAATAAAACAAAATAAATGCATAAAGAAGAACAAATGCTTGTTATCATTCTCTGTGTTAAAATTGCACAGAATTGTTATTAACATATATCAAGCATCATATATTGGTGAATACACATGAATGATATTTCTGAAGCTTTAGCTTCACTTCTATAGTTCAGAAACATTTAGTCCGATCCCTATGTTAATCACAGAAAACAGAGAAAACCTGTTAAATAAATAAAACTACCTAGTGCCAGTATTGTTCATGTAATCATTTTCTTACACAGTATTGACGAACACTGTATCATCTTTTTTCTTTTGTTGTTTCAGAATTAAGCATGTAACGCCAAATTGTTAATGAAAAACTATGAGCATAACTACCTGTGCTGAGATGTAAGAATATAACTTAAAGTCTGAAGAGTCTCTCTTTCACATATAATGGAAGCTCAATGCTTCTCACAGGATCTTGTATTTATTCATAAACTAAAATGTAAGTAGACAGAAGAGCTTAAGTTTGGAGCTCTGTGACTTTCCCTTCAGGTGCAAGCGAGCTTGTATATTTGATTGAATTTAAGTTTTTCAGCTCAGGTGGATTCATATGAAGAAACTCTTTAACCTTACCTGAGTCTTGTATGGACTTTTACGATGAACTGTAACATGCAGTATGCGCCACCATAAGCATTTTTCCTTTTCCAGGTGTTGAATGGTAACTGACTTTCACACCTTTCAACAGGCCCAAAGTACGCAGTTCATTCCAAAGACAGAAATCAACCCCCTCAGACACCTGGTGTCAGATGCTCCGAGTTGTGATGTTTTATAATATTCTTAAAAAGCAGGAAGTTCCACAGAGGAAGAGACAGGCTGAGAAATTGCACAGGAGACTGAACTTCATAAAGCTGTTAGGGTTTGTTGTGATGTTCGTAAAAATATCACAGAAAACTACAGAATGGAAAGGGGAGAACTCACACATAAGGAAGGGGATTTAGAGCTTGTTGGAAAGTGGATAAGTGAGGGGAAAGTGGAACTGAGGGCTTACTGAAAACATGTAGGGATCTCCAAATTGTATTGCATAGCTCCTCAGAAAATTGCCATGCATTAGGGAACCCATCAGTCCTCTTGATGGAATGGAACCTGGGTAATGCACATTCAAGAGCCTCTTTCCTAAATGCAAATAGCAATCAGAGTCTTTGCTGAAATGAAGCTCAGTTTCAGCCTGGAAAAAAACATCTTAAGATAAATTAACAGCAAAATAAAATCTTAAAAAAAAAAACACCTGAAAATCTGTCCAATGGGCAGTAATGAAAAACTCAGCTTATTAGCTCCTGTCTGTGAGTGCAAATCAGCCTTGTACATTTGCATTCATCAGTAAGAATCCTCTTAGGAAAACAGCAAACAGTATTTTTCTTCTTCCCTAGTAAGGAATTTTTTAAAAAAGAACAAATCATGCTTTGATAGAGATATGTATATGCATATGCATATATGTATGCATATGTATATGTATATGTAATTTTATATGTGCTTGTGTTTGGAACCTTTGAATTTACTACATGTAGTAAACTCACAGGAATATAAAGTAGTCCTAGCTCCTAGACACTAAAATGAAGTGAGCTGCAGTAAACACTACCTTTTAATACTGGGACTCAAAGCTTAATTTAAATCTGTCATCTGTACTCTACCTGAAATTGATAGTCATTTTTTTCTGCAAATCTATTCCAATAACATTTTCTGAAACACTTACAGAAGCTTTATATTGCATTAACACATCACAAGTTTCTTTCTTGCTTCAGAAGAAGGAAAAAATAAAAAAGATTTCATTTCTTAACAGATCTCATCAGAGATCTGTTATTTCCAATTGTTTCTTCTGCTACTGGTGGCCATCATATAATCTCTTTCAAAATTGCTTATATAGTCATAGCTCTGAGACAGGAATAATTTAAACAATCTTAACACAAACTTTGACAAACTTTAGATAAGTATATAGACTGACATAATTCTAGAAAACTACCTACTGGAGGCTGACCTTTACTAATTGATACAATTCTATTATAACCTTTCCTGAAAGCAAAAGCTGTGTAGCTCAGAGGACTTTTATGGCTGCAAATCTGCTCTGAGAGAGTCAAGCTTAAATTTATTTTCCTGCCTATACCATTATTCTGCCATTTCCTATTCCACTTTGGTTACATCTTATGGCAGGAAGCTCTGATGAGCCCTCAGTGCAATATATCCCTCCTAGCTGTTCTCTCCTCCCTGTGGTATCGTGTGTTGTAGTGTATCTATGAACTCCAGGCTTAAATGGTGATGCATGTGATTAGCAGAAGATCTGGCCATGACCTTACAGATTAACTGAGTTAAAGACTCACGCTTGAAACCTCAGTGCTTTTGAGCATGCACAGAAATCCTGCATCCTTCAGAATGATCAGGGTTGTTGCAAGTTTTAGGGTCTTTGATCTTATCCAATCGCCCAGTGCTGCCTTTACCAATCATCTTCTTGAATTTAAGCAGAATTTAGTACCTACTTCCAAAATTACATGAAAGGCAATTTCCATGTCGCTCCCATCTACCATTTAGTTCTGCCAAGTTAAAATAATTCTCCCTCCTTTGCAGTGTATATTTGCATTACAAAAGATGAATGCTAAAGGAACAAACAGCATTCTTGCCCTATATATTTAGGGCATTTTAGACAGCAGATAGTCAGATATCTATGCCAGTGGAAGTAATGTTATGGCTTCATTTTTTATATTTCTTAATTCTCAAAAATATTTAAACAGTAACCTACATTGCATTGATCTCTGAGATAAGCAACGTGGAGTATATAATATCTCATGAAAGGTACTGACTTGTCCTGAAGTAGCAATGCCAATAGTTTTAAAAAGGTTAATGAACTGTATCTAAAGTTTGTTTTAGAAATCTCTCTATACTCCTTGCACATATTAGCTCATCCTTTTGGTATTTTAAGATTCAAACACACCCTCTTAAAAGAATGGCAGAACACATTTAGGTAAATTTCAAACCTATTAAAAATTCATAACCTTAAAATTTACTCACAAGCCCATACACTTTAAGAAGTTTCTGCATGTCTCCTTTTGGCTGACCTACACCACAATAATGAAGTAATCCATGCTGCTGGAAGTAGAAGAAGAACCCCGGCAGCGTAGCTGAATGCCACTAGAGTATGGCTAAACATGCAAAAGCAGGGGCATTCAAAAGGATTAAAAATCTCAAAACAGGTGACGATAAGTAGAAGGTCAATTAAAGAAAAATTACATCAGCAAGAACAGAAATACTTAGTGCCACTGGATGATAAATACAGGGATGTTCTTACAGGAAGAAATTGGATTGCTTTGTCTGCCAAATTGTAAAGTACTCTATTACTGCCAGGCAGCTCCAACTGTAGCAATATTGCATCAACAGAACCATATGAATTCTGCAAGCACAATGTAAGTACACCAGACTTTCTAGCATTCAGCAGCTGCTCGTATTTGTAACATACATAACCCATTACTGCCCTATTTAAGCAAATTCAAGCGCTTTCTCCTTTCTTAAAATGAATGTCTCTTCCCAAGAAGCCTGTCTTGCAAAAACAGAATGGCAGCTGGGCTTCCTAGATGCTTTCTGGGAAGTAGAATTTATAGGTAAGGATTGATGATGGTCAGGATGCATGAGGGTTATACCTAAAGTGAAGAGCAAAGGATGATGCAAGCTGCCATTTGTGGGCAGATATGAAATTCACGTGTCACAAGGCAGGGAATGAGTAAGGAGAATGCCTGCCAGGCTTCCCTGCAGTCCACTCCTATAGGACAATCATGCCACAGAGGGAAATTCAGGATCATTTCAATTCTGTTTCCCAGCTTTTCACAGACAGAAATAGCTATGATTTGGACCAGGATGGAGACAGCTCTGTGCGGACTGCATGGGGCTGGACATTGTAAGGCTCATCTACAGCATTCTGGAACAAACAGGGAGGGAAAGGGAACACATGTTGTCCATGATAAAGGATTGAAGAGGCCCGGCATACCTCCAACATCCTTTTATGTGTAAGACTATTTCCACTGTTCATCTATACAAACTATCATGTCGTTTTACTTATCTAATCAGTTACATATAGACAGTAAGTGTTTGCAAGAAGCAGCCCTGGACTGTAATCACTGAGTTCTGATTCAAATAAAGCAATCTTTAATCGACTTTGGCAAGGCTTTCGACACTGTCTCCCACATCATCCTCACTGGCAAGCTTAGGAAGTGTGGGATAGATGAATGGACAGTGGGGTGGATTGAGAACTGGCTAGCAGATAGAGCTCAGAGGGTTGCGGTTAGTGGTGCAGAGTCTAGTTGGAGGTCAGTAACAAGTGGTGTCCCTCAAGGGTCAGTACTGGGTCCAGTCCTGTTCAATATATTCATCGATGATCTGGACGAAGGGATGGAGTGTACCATCAGCAAGTTTGCTGATGACACTAAACTGGGAGGAGTGGCTGATACGCCAGAAGGCTGTGCTGCTTTACAGCGTGACCTGGATAGGCTGGAGAGTTGGGCAGAGAGGAACTTAATGAAATTCAACAAGGGTAAATGTAGGGTACTGCATCTGGGGAGGAATAACCCCATGCATCAGTACAGGTTGGGGGCCGACCTCCTGGAGAGCAGCTCTGTGGAAAGGGACCTGGGAGTCCTGGTGGACAACAGGATGACCATGAGCCAGCAATGTGCCCTGGCGGCCAAGAGGGCCAATGGCATCCTGGGGTGCATCAAAAGGAGTGTGGCCAGCAGGTCGAGGGAGGTCATCCTCCCCCTCTACTCTGCCCTGGTGAGGCCGCATCTGGAATACTGCGTCCAGTTCTGGGCTCCCCAGTTCAAGAAGGACAGGGATCTGCTGGAGAGGGTCCAGCAAAGGGCTACAAAGATGATTAGGGGATTGGAACATCTTTCATATGAGGAGAGGCTGAGGGATTTGGGTCTCTTTAGTCTAGAGAAAAGAAGATTGAGGGGGGATCTTGTTAATGCTTTCAAATACTTGAAGGGAGGATGCCAGGGGGATGGGAGCAGTCTTTTTTCAGTGGTGCCCATTGATAGGACGAGGGGTAATGGGCACAAACTTGAACAAAGGAAGTTCCATCTTAACATGAGGAGGAACTTCTTTACTTTGAGGGTGGTGGAGCACTGGAACAGGCTGCCCAGAAAGGTTGTGGAGTCTCCCACTCTGGAGACATTCAAAACCCGCCTGGACGCTGTCCTGTGCAACCTGTTGTAGGTGACCCTGCTCTGGCAGGGGGGTTGGACTAGATGATCTCCAGAGGTCCCTTCCAACCCTGACTATTCTGTGATTCTGTGATATCTATGTGTCAGACATGTTTCTATGCTAATTGACTAGCTATGAGGGGAAGTATCAGAATAAATACAAAATGAAATAAATCTTGGCATATAATACTATAGATTATACATAATATAAAATAATATAGCATTCTAAATTAAACAATTTTAAAAAGAATCAAAGCTGAATTTGCTTATAAGCCTTCTTCTTCCTGTCTATATCCCTCTGTATGTTATATACACAGACCGGGCAAAGTAGATCTCATTGGCTTTTTTTTATTGAAGGCTCTTGGTTCTTATATGAATGGTCATATAAACTACTCAATAGGAAAAACTGAAAAAAGAATGGTGTCAAAAAGCCCAAGGATGCAGACGTCTATCTCAGAGAAATTATTATTTTGGAGTATGAAAGAAAGCACAAAAGATGATTACAGTCCTGATTTTAAAGATATCCCTCTTTTATCTAGCATAAAAACTAGAGCTACATCTTGCCCAGGATTTGGGACACTAAAGCTCTAATATCTGTGCAAAATAAAGAACAATTTCCTAATGCAGTAACCAGAGAAGACACCTGAGACGGTTTATGATCTTTTTTCCAATGATTATTTAATTTCTAATATATAAATAGTCCTTGAAATCAAGATTTTTTTTTCTCTAAGTTTATACCCTGAATTAAAGGCGTGTAGTAGCTTCCTTACACACTTTCACCTCCATGAATCTCTGTTCTTCACAGGGGCATAGTTCCACGGACAAGAGTATGTGCCCCCATTTTAAAGGAGAGTTCAGTTCTAGCTAGGAGAAAACTGTGCAGAAAGGCAAGATTGGAGTCATCACTTCTTTCTAAGCTGGGGTTTGTCACAACAGAGGTCAAAGTTGTGTATTTTGTGCAGGATTTACACCCACAACTGTTTTTTAAATGCACTTAGAGAACATCTTAAAAAAAAAAATGCCTTGGGGAACTCAAAGGGTGCAAAGTTTTTTTCTTTGTCAACTTTGGACAAAGAGATGAAGCTGAGCTGCTCTTCTAAAAAAAAAACGGTGGCAGGTCTGTGCAGATGTAACAAGCTGAACTTTATGTTCAGAGTAAGTTTTACTGGCAAAAGCATAGATGCCTAGGACTTGAGGCAGGTGGTTGATTCAATAATGGGTTTGATGTTTACACTCATAACTTACACTCACACTTTCATAACTTTGAGTGTGATGTGTGTAAATTCATTAAGGGGCTAGTGGTAGGAATGCAGAGTCCAGATCTCATGGATCTTTAATTAATAATCTAGTCAGTTACCACTATCTTTCTAACATACTGTTTAAACAAGCACACAAATATTAATTAAACTATTATATAAATTTTAGGGGAAAAAAATAAATCCATATGTAAAAAGGCTTATGCAAAATTTTCCAGGAATATAGGACATATGTCCTATGATTAAAATCATACTCTGTTCTGAAAGACTCCATGATCTACAAATGCAATTCACCTCTGCTTTCGTTTTCCACTTTTCCATGTTCAAACATTTTATATGCCAGAATAGAATCCTAATCTACACAATTGTCTCTGTATAGCCTTTTATTTCAGTCAATGCATGACCAACAGCAATGTGAATATGCAAAAATGAAACCAAGTGGTTTTTTTTATGTGTTCAGAAACAACACTGTCCAGATTTTCACAATTTCATATACAGCAAGTGTAGCAGCAAGTCACCAGTATTTGTTACAAGATTAGTGGAAATCCACAAACCATGAGTAGAAACACAACCAGCACATCACCCCACTTCCCACTCCTGTATGTTGTTGCAGATTATCTTGCTTAGTACACTGTGTTTCAGCATTCGTTGGGTGAAAACTCACTCTAAATAGGCTGTCAAGCTTAATTGAACTACTTTGCAAAAAGCATCTTACGTAAAGAAAAGGCTTCAGAAGCATTAAAGAAAGCACAATGTCCATCAATAGAATATTTTTTTTTCTGTAACCATGGTTGAAATTATCTAAAATGCTCACCCTATTTAAGGAATAAAGCAAAATTGTCACAAACAGTTTCTTCCTATTTGAAAAAGCACAGAGGGTAGTTTACCTGCAATTGTCAACATTATTTCTTCCCACAGCATTAGAGAAGTTGAAAGATCCCACGTTATTGATTTCTATGACTTGTATACAGCCAGTGAAATTATAGACAGGTCCAGGTATCTACAAAGGAGAAAATACACATAGTTCTTTTACTTGTTGTCATTGTGATCAGTTTTAAAAATAATTAAGTTTCTGCAAAAGATTTGTAACATAATTTAACTGTACTCCTGGTAAGAACCCTTCTGGCCTCCTTTTTTTCTCTAACGACATTCTATAAAAGAATTTTGAATGTGAAAAATATTACAGCAAGGTAAGCAGTACTGACTTAAAAATAAACTCATAAATTTTTGAAATACAGACGGCACCACAGGTACAGTGAGACACCAGCAAAAAGTGGACTTTAACATTAATTGGGTATTTTATTTTTATAGATGAACACAGGTCATGGGGAATGGCAGTCTACTTTTAAGTTTACTACTTCCCTGCTCAAAAGATATCTAGTACCATTAATAATGTTTCAAAGATGGCTAAAAATACTGTACAGTGCCCACTGTAGGGACACTGAAAAACCACAGAACAATAAATAGGTATGCGTATCTCACCATCTAAACGAATAGCACTGACACAGTATATTGAGAGGTGTTCTAATATATAAACAAACCATCCAAAATGTTGCAACTCAGTCTTTATGAACTGGACCACTGGACTGGAACCGGTTCCTGGTCACACCAGATAACATGTACCTGTCCTTGGGGCCACATAACAGGTAAGACTCCATAGTTCGTATAATAAATTTCATGCCGAAATAGGGAAAAAGTACTGCTAGGACAGTCCATGAAGATGAAAGTCATTGACACATTGGAATGTGGCTTTGGGAGACTACTCAGGAAAAAAAACACAGTAACAGTGGGAGAGGGTATGATCTGAAGCACTAAATGGCTGCTGGTCATAAACCCATAGGAGGAGAAGCAAGACCTGGCTTTGTCCTCAACGCTGCAAAGGACCCGTTCCTAACACTGACCATGAAGTCAGGTTTAGATACCTGCAGAGACAACAACAAAAATAGTCATTGAGGTCATCAGTTCGTACAGGGGCACTACATAAAAATGAAGAGACTTTTTAAAAGAAAATTCAAAGGAATATCCCAAAGGGTAAAGCACATGCAGATGAATACTTAAAACAAGCGATCAGAGGTTCACATAAAATATAAATAAACTAATAGAAAAAAAAATATACTTTAGAGACCTTCAAAAACTGGAATGTTTAAATAGCAGGGTACAAAATGTTTATAATGGCTAAAAGACATCCTCTAAAAGTTGCAGTCATGTCCAAATGAGGAAAAATAGGAAGTTATATAAATGTTGGCAGCAAAAATTCAATAAAGCAGGCCAAGTAAAGAAAAATAAAAAGATCTTGAGGAACAATTTGCTAAAAGCATAATGGCAAGCAGTAAATTCTTTTTAAAACCCAACAGGAGCAGTAAGCCTGCCAGAAAGGCTGTAGGGCCAATAGACCATCAAAGTAGAAAAGGAATGTTCAAAGAGATAAGGCTCTAGCAGGAACTGTAAATGAACTCTCCAAATCAAAATTTTATGTAGAGGAGCTCTAGGAAGTTCCCATGCCAGAACGCCTCTTTGGTAGGGATACATCAGAGATCTCAAATTGAGTTATTACTGGAAGATGTTTTAAAATGAATGAACNAAAAAAAAAAAAAAAAAAAAAAAAAAAAAAAAGACAGACCAAATGGTGTTTCCCCAGAAAACCTAAAGGAAATTACCATGGTCATCACTTAAAATGGCATTCAAAGCATGGGAAGGGTAGATGTGCATTTTGGGTTTTTCTGTTTGTTTGTTTTAGGTTTGGATTGGTTTGGGGTTTTTTGCTTTTTATGATTGGGGAAAGGGGGACAAGACACTCCAGACAAGCCATTAAGAACTACATTAAAGAACAGAATTAACAGGTACATAGATAAACATAAGGTACTGGGGAATAGCTGAGATGGTTTCTGAAAAGGGAAATCGCAACTCACAGGAGGAGCATTGAATATGTGAGAAAGGATGCCTTGGCACATAGCCCTTGATTTCCAAAAGGCTTTTAACAAGTTTCTGTGCTAAAAGATTTTGAAGTAACTCAGTCACCCTGGGATAACAAGGAAGGCCTTCAATAATTGAAGAGAATGGTTAATATAGAAGGAGAAAAATTGGGATTAAATAGTGAGCTTTTTCAATATGGAGACCCCCCTAGAAATTCCCTCAGCAGTCTGTATTAAGATCTGTGCTCTTCAACATATTCACAAGTGGCTCAATGTTTCCTGCATTGCTTAGGATAGCAAAACTAAAATTCTGAGAAGAGGATTTCACAATGTGCAAAAATTTCACAATATGCAAAAACTGTAAGATATGTAAGGACGATGATACATATGAGAGTTTCTGAACAGAGAGTGACTACATAGACTGGGATTCTTTATTCAGTAAAAGCCACCATCAAGGAGAGTTAGAACAGAGTAGTGCACAGATGAATAACGAGTTTTCACAGTTTCTCACAATAGAGGATCAAAAGGACATGAAATTGCATAAATCAGAGCGAAGAATAAAGCAAACTGAAGGGCATACTCTTCCTACAACTCAAAATTAAACTGTCGAATTCTGCCATAAGATGTTGTGGATGGTATAAATCTAAATGGGGTCAAAAATTCATCAAATTAATGGGAAGAGATTTTTCCAAAATAGTCTTCCTTATCTCTTTTCTTATCATTAAAGATCATAAAAAGGATGATGGCCTCTAGCCTGTATATTTGCCTTTTTCCTTACCAGACAGTAAATCACATTTCATATTGTGAGGGTTTCTTGCTCTGTCCAGAGCCTTGTGGTAAAACCACCTGCCCTATTCTTTATAGGAAAAAAAGATTTTAAAGGACCGAAAGATTTTTAAACTAGGTTTTACTAGAACACAAAATACTAACTTAGAACATGGCAAACATTTAATAAATCTTGGATGTGCTGGGTGAGATAAATAAATCTCCCACCTCCCCCCTCTGTCTTTGCATGGAGGGCCCTTGTGTCGTGCTTTTAAAAAAGTTCTGTGACTTCAGTATCAAAAATATTCAGTGTTCCAGATACACAGAGCTGCTTCTGAGTCCCAAGGAAAATTTCCTTTTGGCCATCACTTGGATGGCAAATGTCAGCCCTGAGCATTAATTAAGCACCCTGGTCCTCTCAGGACTGCCCAGTCTGCCACAGGCTTTCTGCCTGGGGCTGCCAAAAGCTGCTCCTAGCTCTCTCAGGAAAGGAGAGATCTCTGCCTCCTAGCAGAGAGATATGCTGCGCAAGTATGACATGGCTGAAGCAAGGCGAATTGCTTTCCTCTGCACTGTTCAACCGCTCTGAAACATAACACACTGTGCAATGCCATACACCATAAACAAAATGAACCGGCTTTTCAACCCGTGGGAAGGGCTCAAAGAGGTTCGTTAACATTTCACTCTTTATTTCTTTAGCAGCAAAGGCTTAAAGTTAGTTAAGACTTTAAAACAGATATATTAATACAATGGGACAATGTGGAAAGTTATGTCACTGTTTAAGGTGGCATTTGAAGTCAGTAAAGTTCAGGTGCGGGAACACGGAAGGTCGACTCTGTGTAGCAAACGTTTTACAGGATTGCACTGAGGCTTCCTAGAACTCAGAAAGAAACAAAACCCTCGTTCAGGACTGGGTGTGAACACTCCCCTTCTCAAAGTCACACTTCAGATATTAAAAGAACAATATAATATAATTCGATTTACCATGGTGGCTGACATAGACTATTGATATGGACTATGGACAGCAGAAGACTGTCTCTCTTCCATATCGTTCCTTTACCAGTCACCTTGGCAAGGAAATAAGTGCGATGGACTGACAAGTTGTGCAGTCAGCAGTCTGCTTTTGCTGCCATTAGCATGAAAATTTATACCAGGTAATCTTTTGAAGTGTATTGTCCTATTAAGTTTCACATTTTACTTTTTGTAAGAGATGCTTGTTATCCTTTTTTTCCCTGCCTTTTATAAGTAGTAAATAAACCCATTTTCAAACTAACAGGATGCAGGATCTGTTGCAAATCTAATATGAACATGGACAGAAGCAGCTGCACAATTCTGAGTTGGAAACAACATGGAACCCATAACATTGCCTAAAAAATGAAAAATTGAAGTGTTTTAATATTGGCTGCATAAATCAACTTGTTAGAGCTCTGCTGCTGCTCCTCTGCCTTACCCTCTTCTGAAGTTTCACTGAAGCTTAATTATGATTGTCCCAGTCACATCATGTATGTTTTTCAACAAAAGCCCTCATTCTTGGGATTTTAAACACAAATAAACGAAAAATAAAAAACAAAAGGAACCAATAAATGCAAAGGTCAGGTACAATATGGTTTTAACATTTCTGACAGCTACGGTGCCTAGTTTAGTTCATTCAAGACTCTGAATATCAGGTTGGTGTAGGGAAAACTCACTATGGCAACCTATGATCCATTTTGCACACTGAACAGCAAATTAATCGCTTGGTTTGGGAATAAACTTTTATCTGCATATTCCCCCCAACACTGTTATTGGTGAATATTTTAACAACATGGTTTCCTTTCCCCCAAAACAAGCATCCTGATTGGGCTTCTAATAATTTCTCCTGCATATGGAAGAAATATATGTATATTTTGAATGTAATGCATTCCTCTAAAGTAATAATAAAATACTTACTTCTTTGTTTTGTAATCATTACATCATAAACACTTTGGTCAATCACTTTGGAGTGCTATGCTATCTATACAAAAAACTAATGTCTTCTTAGACATATTTAGGAATAAGGGATATTGATACAAACAAGCAAAAGTAAGCAGATTTTATTCTGCTATTTTTGAGAATAGATACTAATTTATGATTAGCAGAGCATTAAAATGCAGACTTCACATGTAGTTGGCTTTTCTTCCATTTACAAAAATACATTAATATGCTGACAAACTGTAATACTTAAATTGCCTGAAAATGTCAGGGTCATAGCAACACCAGAAATTTAATTTAACGCAATTCACTATTCAGAAACTATGCAGATATGTTTGACATATAGTAACCATGCTCTTTAAATGCCCTTTATACTTGACAAAAATGAGTACAGATACTTACCTGGTAGGAAAAGTTCATATATATATGCCAAACCATTTATTAACATCCCTTACTGACTAGCACAAATTAGAGCCACTGTTAGGTAGAATTAACCTAGAATTGAGTTCCTAGTGAAATGAGCTTGCATGCTGTCATTTCACTTACAGATTCATAAATAATATAATGAGGTTTTAGCTTATGATCAGAGCATTTATTAAAAAAAAATTAATTAACTCGAAACTAAAGCATAGCACAATCTTTCCTCATTTGTCTCCACTCAGGATAAATTTTATATATCTTAAAAATTCTCACTATAGATTAGAGTGTACCAGCACATGCTATTCAGTAATCTTTCACATCTTCATGATTCCTGTGAAATATGCCTGATTTTGAAGTCTGATTTGTAGAACTCTCTGCAAAAGATTGTGAAACTTTTTAAACTGCACTATTTTACACATAAACAAAATGGCCCAGGTACACATTTTTGAATACTCTAATAACATTTTATTTATGTTTATTAACAACATGATGAACAGTTTGGAAATTAGTGCATAACTCCTAGATAAAAATGAACGTTGGATAATAGTTTCTCTACTCCAGTTCTGATTCTTGCTAGTGATTAGAATCATACCAAATGGTCATAATGAATTCTGAAAATAAGCAAGTTCTACTTTCAACTCTGTATTCTCTGCAGATTGGTCAAACAGCAACAAATTTGACAAGCCATCTCAGTTTTAACCTGCTCTACCTCTACTGCAACTGAATTTCAATATCAGAAAACATAAGAAAAACAAAAATAATGTTCTTTTGAAAAAAGCCTGAATTCCTAAGGGGTGTGCTGGTGGTATTCCTTCCCCGCTAAAGAAGAATTTGTTCTTTGAGAAATGTCATTTTACAACCCAGGTTCCTGGATTACATATTGATTTAAATACAGCACAAAATAAAACTATACAGACTATCAAATTATCACCAAGGCAAACAGAACATGCTTAATTCAACAGGACCTTATTCTGCCTTTGGATGCCATTTAGTGAGCACTGAAGCTTGCCTGCATTCAAGGTAATGCTATATGTAGGATATGCATTTTTTCCAGTCCCTTCAAGCCCCTAAATATTCAAGGATTTATTAAAAAGCAACATTAGTCACTCAGACATCACCTTGACCAAAAAAAGTTAACATTTTTGTTCGTCCTGATTTAAACATTTTAAACACCAATTAAAAAAAAAATTAAACCTTGCACATTTAAACTCCAGTACTTTCAGCAAAATGGACAATGTTACTCTAATTTGTATAGCCACTAACTTTAGATAAATAAGACTTCCTTTGAGAAATGTTGCTGAAGTAGACAGTGTGTGTGTGGGGTTGATGTATCTATGCTGTTTGTTACTGCACTTTCGAATATTGACTTTTTAAAATACTTTTCCTCCTCAGTTCCAGTTTTAATCCACATGCATTTTGATTGATAGATAATGTAGTATAAACCAATTTTTATTAGAGTTTAATGACTTCATAATGTGTAGGAAAATGAAAAGTAGTATTGGTTCTGAAAACAAAAGTAATAAAAGAAAACACTTAAAATATGGGAGAAAGAATATTGTTTTAGCTTCTGTACTAGTACTAGTACAGAAATGGGAAAGAAAAATGGGAACGTATACTGGTAAAACTGCCTATGTGCCACCATATGTAAAATAGAGTGGATGAAACACAAAGGAACTGAAATCTCTCCTACATCCTAACCAGTACTGGTCATGAAATGAAACACTGTAAAACCTATGCATAATACCAAAGTTTTATTTAATTGGTATGTTAATATAATAGATCATTTTACACTGAAATTGTGATTCTGAGCCAAACACCCAAAAAATCATTTTGATTCAGTTACATTAATACAACCAAAGAGGGGCTAAGTAAGTTAAATCAAGATTATTTTTTTCATGTAGCTGCTTCTACTGAATTTTTTAAACAATTTCTTGCTATTTTTCTCCATCTGCATGTATCATATCTATCATGGATATTGAACCTTATCACAAGACTTTCATGAAACAAGAATGGTAAAGCATAATAAAATAGACAGAAGAGGGAGGAAAAAATCCCCATTCTCCCTGGGGTGGTGCAGGTATACATTCCTGCTCCTCATTTCTCATTTGTTCTAGCAACTCAGATCAGGGATTGCTAAACTTGCAACTCGGTAGTTCTTCCGCAATGGGAAATCAACAAGTCAGGAGTTCTTCCAGTCTCCTGTGCTGCAGGACAAGTAACTGAGACTATCATCTTGTATTGCATCTGTGAGTGGAGCAGTATTGCCTGGATTGTTGTGCTTTACAGCAGGAACCAGACTGGTCATCTGCCTGGTCCCAAACTCTGATGCAGCCAGCTCACCATACAACAGACATTCACATTCCTTTTGCATCATTTCCTCATCTAAATTGACTGGCAGTGTAAAACTTGACTGTAACTATTTCACTGTCAATTTCTCATGATTCTGCCAGTTTGTGCTGGCTGAGAATGGTTCATTAAGCCTCAATGGATTAATTAAAATCAGTAAGTCTGAAAGATTCAAGGGTACTGAGAAATTCCCTTACCGTTTTTATGAAAGTTCGTCCTTGGCCAAGATCCTTATCTTTTAAACTTGCTCTTGCCTTGCAGTTAAGCAAGTGCAATGTTGCATTTCAGAAGTGATATGAAGACTGAAGTAAGGAAGGACCTCCCTAAATTTTACAGCTAGCAATGTCTGGCCTTTTTGTAAACAATTTCAGCTTCTATGCTTATAAGCATAACATGATTCACTTACTGTGATTGCTATTGCAATTCTTAGCAAGTTCAACTACTGTAATTTGTTAATGTGATATAATACCTTACTTATGAACAAAATGGAAAATACATCAGCCTGAGATGACTAGAACTTGTACAGTGAAATTTGGAAAACAGACTTACATTTCTTACCTGGTACAGACTTTATCAGCTAACTGTGGAAATCAACTCCCAGCACATCACTTTTCGGAGTGATGCTGAAGTTAAACGTGTTGAATACTGTGCTACACTTAAATGATACAATATTACAGCACATTAGAGGAAAGGTGTTTGGAGTCCATCACCATGAACTAGTTTTCAGTCCAAGCCAGTCAACTTCTGCAGTTCTGGTTCAATAACCAATAACTCAGACCTACAAACATTTAACCAAAGAGATGTTTGTGTCAACTATATGTGTTTATGTACTGATGGATTTGATGATCCCCATGGGTTGGTTTCAACTCAGTGTATTTTATGATATCTAAAATAAGATCCAGTGTGAAACACTTCTTGCTGAATCATAAACGTTGAGTTACAAAAAGGGGAGGGATTGAAGAAAGTAGTTGTACACCTGTTGGAACTAGAAGAGATAACACCTTACCTAAACTGAAGACATCAAAGGAATTAATACTTATATGATGGTCAGGCTATGTCTGGCATAAGGAGGAAATACATATGTTTCAAGCAGAATGATTGTATTTATCTGGAATATCTGGAGGTGTTCAGAAGCAAAAAATTTCTATAAAAGCTAAATGTTCCAATAAAATAGGGTTTTTTTAGTGAATGTAACCTGAGGTATATGGTATTCAGAAGGGGTTCATTTTGTCAGAGTTCTAAGAAAGTTGAAGATTCTCAGCTGAAAAAGAGAGATAAGGAGAAAATTTCTTCATAAATTTTTATGATTTTGTGCTTTCTTATATCATGCCTGTACATCTTTTATAAATATCTGCAACTGGATTGTCTGCTTTTGTGTATTGTAAATGCATAGTATTTTTTTTTTTTTAGCTCAGTCTGTTTTAAGACAAGAGGGGTTTCAAGATAACACAGTATTCCTCACACAAGAGGTAAGGAATATATCAGCTGTCACACTATGCCTTTCAGCAAATGCCTTCTCTTTCCAAAAATACTTCAGAGAATCCTAAGTCTAACAGTGTAGTATATATAAGCTATCAAGACCAGGTGAGAACTAGTAGTGTGGTGGTTTGCAGTGTTAGGAACATGGTAACAGGGAGAGCTGCCTGACACATAACAAGGTGTTTAGGAGCACACATGCATTCCAAGGTCACCAAGATATTACTCACATGTGTTTATGTGATCAGAGGTATATCTACTGTAGGCAGGTCACATAAAAACGTTAACCATGATGTATGAAGAAGGTAACGAAACCATGCACTTCCAAAATGCGTTTAATTCTCTTACTATAGTAAGACAAGACAAATTTTTGTGTTCCAAAACCAATAAACTCTACCAATGTGTAAAAATTTAAAATCTTTATCAATTTTTGATGAGACAACTGACATTACTACTCACTGTTATCTGCACTGTCTTTCAGCTAAATGTTACTGCCTCTGTGACAAATGTAACACAATCGGAAAATATATCTATAATTCATCATATTAGCATAGATTGAGATTAATGGCAGTTTAACTTGGCATAACTGAGAAGTGGACCCATGACCTGTTTGGTCATCTTTCCTGAGGAAACAAAAACCTTTAGCAAAGGAGTGAGGTAAGCAGTTGGATTCAGTTACCTAATTATTTGGTTTAGCTTGAATTTCCAATTTCAGAGTCACAGTCCTGAGAGACTTATGACAATATGTGTTTCCCCAGGGCTGTGAACCATCTCTGTACTGCCTACTCATTGCCAAGGGTTGGTTTATGTGGAATGTTTCCTTTTGATCTAGCTTTCAATTCTATCTCCCCCACCTTGACTCGTGTACTGTTCATATACTTCTCAAAAGACACACCCAGTTCTGAGATTCTCATACTTGACCTGAGTTTTATGCTCTTAGAACCCTTGTCTACAGCATTTACAAATTTTATTTGGAATTGGTAGTCCCCAGGAAAGCCAGAGTAGAAAAAAAGTCAGATTCACATGAATCCACATTATGCTCTAGATGATCTAGAGGAGAAATCAAACAATATTCTACAAACCAAAAGTATCAGGTAAGTTCTTTACTTTGAAAAAAATGAAAAAAAGTATTAAAATAATTAAACATGCGTAGAAGATTCTAAACTGCTTCCTTACTTGCTTCCATCACTCAGATCCTGGGACTGAGTCTCCTTCTCTCCTTCCCTAGCATTGCTTTAAACCTCAATGCTGACCTGCTTTATTCTTCTCAAGATGAAATCTTTTTTATTTTAACTCTCAACATACCTCAAACACCATAGGATCAGCCACTTTCCCTTTCTTGAGATTCTAATGCATTTGTACTCTTTCTCTAGCACATTCCTTCTGGTTGAAAAGAACTTTCCAACTCTCACAAAATTTTCAAGGCTATTAAAACGCTTTAGAATGATATATAAAAAAAGGTGTTCATGCAATATACGTATTACCAAGCTAACAGCATTTAATTTATAGTCAGTCTTCGCAGAGATTACAAGTGTCATTAATAACAGTATAGAGATGTGGTACTCAGAGGGCTCTGAACCCTCCTTTCCACTATTCTGCAGCCATTGAGTCTTCTACTGCCACGACAAAGTACATCTGACCATGAAAAATAATTTGTTTTTGCCCCAACTTTGTCCTAGAAGCAGAAATATTAGACGAGAGTAAAAAACCATCTTCACTGGGCACTGAACCTGTATCCTATATTTCCAGTAGCAACCAATACAGGATGCTCGGAAATAATGCGATAGGACAAAGGGTAATAATTTTAAACTAAAAGAGGGTAGATTTAGACTAGATATAAGGAGGAAACATTTTACAATGAGAATGGTGAAACACTGGAACAGGTTGCCCAGAGAGGTGGTAGATGCTCTGTCCCTGGAAACATTCAAGGTCAGGTTGGATGGGACTTTGAGCAACGTGATGTAGTTGAAGATGTCCCTGCTCATTGTGTGGGGGGGTGGGGTGTGGACTAGATTACTTTTAAAGTTCCCTTCCAACCCAAACTTTTCTATGACTCTATGAAAGAAAACAATAACAGATCACATAGGCTGTGGTATTTCACAGAATCACAACACGGCTGAGGTTTGAAGGGACCTCTGGAGGTCATCTTGTACAACCCCCCTGTTGAGCTAGTTGCTCAGGACCATGTCCAGATGGCTTTTGAATATCTCCATGGATGGTGATTCCACAATCAATCTGGGCAACCTGTGCCTGTGGTCAGTCACCTTCACAGTGAAAAGGTTTTTCCTGCTATTTAAATGGCACTTCCTGTGTTTCAGTTTGTGCCTACTGTGTCTGGCCCTGTCACTGGGCATCACTGAAAAGAGCCTGACTCTGTCCTCTTTACATGCTCCCTTCAGATATTTGTACACACTGATGATATCCCTCCCTGAGCCTTCTCTTTTCCAGGCTGAACAGTCCCACATCTCTCAGTCTTTCCTCACAGGAGAGGTGCTCCAGTTCATTAATCAGCTTTGCAGCCCTTTGCTGGACTCTCTCCAGTATGGTCATGACTGTTATGTTGGGTAGCCCAGAACTGGACACAGCACTCCAAGTGTGGCCTCACCGGGTCTGAGCAGAGGGTAAGGATCCTCTCCCTTGACATGCTGGTAGCACTCCTCCTAATGCAGCCCAGGATACAATTAGCCTTTTTTGCTGCAAGGGCATATTGCTGGCTCATGTTCAACTTGGTGTCCAGCAGGGCCCCCATGTACTTCTCTGTAAGAACTCTACACACTCTATCTTGTAAATCTCTGCAAATCCCAGGATGCCTGATGATCTCAGGCATTTCTTCAGCAAGGAATTTTTGCCACATTAGTAGAAGACTTTTCACATGATAATTCAGCTATTAGAATTTCAGAAGCCAAAAGGAATAAGATTTCATATATAAATGTGTATGTACATGCACACACATATACACACACAGAGGTTTGCATTCATGCACTTATTTATGCTGCTAACCAGGAATCTCTTTTAACTAAATACATCTGATTCATTCAAATCCCTCTCCTCCAACCCCATTAAAGAGTTCAAAAGTATTCTGCTGTATGCAAGAAAACTAGCAGAAGATAGACAGCAGGTATGCTACATGTATGAACAGTTTTCACCAATTTCACAAACTGATTACAAGGCAAAATCAATAACCTTTTTTTTTTTCAGGTTTGAGTACCCATGAGCTCACAAATGGCAAGAAATATAGGCTCATGTGAAAAGCCAGGACATTCCTACCATTTCAGGTTTACACTAACATTTCATCTTATAATTAACTTGTGTTAATCATAGAATCATAGAATTGTTGAGGTTAGAAGGGACCTTTAAGGTCATCAAGTCCAACCATTAACCTAACTTGACAAAAAACACTTCTAAACCATGTCCCCATGTACCACGTCTACCCTTTTTTAAACATCTCCAGGGATGGCGAATCCACCACCTCCCTGGGCAGCCTATTCCAATGTTTGATAACCCTTTCAGTGAAATTTTTTTTCCTAATATCCAACCTAAACCTCGCCTGGCATAACTTGGACCCATTTCCTCTCTAATTTTGAAAAACATTCTATAAATGTATTTGGTTTAATTTTTTCCTCTCTTTGTCCGTACTATTCTACCTATGCTGTGAACAATAGTCTGTAAAACAGCATTCTGTAACCTGGAATGAGATTCTGTATAATGAGACAGTGACTCAATCAAAGAATGTTTTTTCTGTTTACTATTATACACAGAGAAAGCAGCCTTCAGTAGTTGTACATATAATTCTCAGAATTTAGTAACCACCAGCACACTAAAGTAGGTAGAAGCTAGGTAAACAAATAAGAAGGAGGTTTAAACCACAGAACAGAGTGACAGGGACTGACACAGTTACTTATTTTTACTCCTTTTTGCCTTCAAAAGCATAGCATTAATACTAATAAAATAGGAAATTAATGATTTTATGCTAATATTCCCCAAAGTTCCATTTTCCTAAATATCTCCTCCTCTGTTCTTTCATTTCCAAATTTCTTTTCATTTAGATGAAAGAGAACAAAATAAGAGTTGAATTTGCAGTGGTTTCATGTATAATAGCTGCCAGTTCCTTCATTCCTTTCTTGTTTTTATGGTGCACACCAAAAATCACAAATCACAAATGTGTTCACCATGTTCCTTTCTTAATACTGACTTTCTTTATATTGCAACAGCTTAGTTGGCTTCTACCTTTAGAGCAGAGTGCACTTCCTGCTGCCTTGGCAAATGTGTTATTTGACTATTTTTCAGGCTCAGCTATTCGCTGCATGCCCAATAGGTACATTCAGATACTTAGTTTAGAGTGAAGCTATTAAGCAAACAGCACTGAAGGGCTTATTTGCCAGGGATCAGGAATGGCTTCCATTTACTATAGTTTTCTATAAAAACTGCCTCTGCTACATTGCTTGCAGTTGGGAAAAGAAATGAAACAACACAATGAAATGTCAAAGCTGCCAAGATACACAAAGTCAATTTATTGTTACTGAAATAATGGAAACTTGTATGTAGAAGATCAATGAGAATGGAAGATCCTAGGACAGAGAATGAATGTAGAGAGAGATTGTTAACATTATTAGAAAAGTAGGTTCTGGGGGAAATCACACAACTATGAGACTAACTTAGTATGCACAAAAGGAGACTGAAGGCTTTTGATATTGATATTCCTCAGAAAAACATTTAATTTTTTTTCATCAAATACACACAGCCTAAAAAAAAAGACGATACCTTATATTTTATTGTTATAAATGTCAAGGACACTATAGAAACACCGTTTACCCACATTAACTCTGGAAGGAGCAAACAGGAATCCCCAAGATGTAAACAGAGGCTAGACGGACAAAACTGTATCTTTAATGAAAATTTTCTTTTTTGGAAGGAAAAAGACCAAAATTAAAGTAATAAGTTAAAGAACTTAAAAGATCAAAGATCAGAGGTGTGAAATTTCCTTAATTAAAGCAGCAGAAATGTCTGGCAATCACCAGCTAGAAGAGGGTACTGGGAATAATGAAGGACACACATAAACATACACATACAAAGAAACAGAAAAGCGTGATATCTGTTGGAAGTAGAAAGCATAAAGATGAAATAAAAGTTGCTGAAACTCAAACTAAGTTGGACCCTACACAAAATTTAAACACATTGAAGAAAGAAGAGGGACTGACTAAAAGTGAGTAAAGGACCAAGTTAAAAATACTGCAAATGTGGCCAAAAAACTTTTTCTTACTAACACTGGAGAACTTTTAGAGTTCTCCTGGATTGTTTTGTATCAGTGTGATGCTGTAATGGGCTGCATGTTATATTTGCGTCTATTTTAAGTTAGTACTGTGTTCCCTTAGGAGTGAGTTACCCCTCATACAAAGGGAAAATTTAATTATTTCCATAAGGACCCACAGAGTGGGCTCAGTTTTAAAAAAAAAGTAGCTCTGGAGAACAACCAGAGGCATAGCAGAGAAAGAGCAGACTGTAGTTTAAGCAGAAAAACTGAAACTAGTGTTAGGAGAACACAGCAGAGGACCTGGGCTCACAGATGATGGAGAGGAAAATAGGATCAAAGAAGATGCAAATTCACTAAACTTCTGAAAGGCAGTGAGAGACTAAAAACCCACCTGCAAGATCATGGTGGGTGGGGGAGGATTGTGCCTAGCCATTTTTCTCCTGTTTTGTCTGATATCATGTTAAGCTTTTATTATAAAGAGCTTAAATGTTCTAGTTTTCATTCTACTAAAACCTGAGATGTTTCTTATTTTGAAGACTTTTGGTTTTCTTTCGTTAAAGAAAACCATGCAAAATATCATGCCCAAATAGCTTCCTGTAATTTGGGTCAGATCAGAAGACTCTCAACTGTGAGGATATTTCTGCAGTCCTGTGTTACAATTCCGTGAGAAAACTGGGTATGTCAATATTCCCTTTACTTAAATATTAGGGCATGTATATAACCCCATATGGCTATTTTCTTGCTGAGGTACCTTTCAGTCTAGTTTCCTGCAATTTATAAACCAGACACTTTTACCGCCAGGTACTTCAATATAAGACACTTCTTTCAGAGAATTATTAATGTTGTTTTAATTTCAAAAATGCTGATTTTTATTGAGTATTGCCAGGCTGAAACATCTCTTATCTAGATAGCAAAGCAAACTTCTTAGGGGCCGTCCTAATATTTCTTTATAAAGACATTGTTAAGTCCTTGTGAAAGAAGAAGTTCTTACCAGCTAGTCAGGCAGGGCTCTCACTTCTGGACACAACTTTAACACGTTGAAAATGTACTACAGTTAAACCTACAAATCAACAATGACATATAACAGAAGTATAAGAGGGAATACTGTGTGTGCTTCATCGTGAGCACATGACAGAAGTTAGCCACCAAGGTTCTTCTGGGGTGACAGTGAGGTTGAAGGAATGTGGTGGGTTACCCCAGCTGGCAGGTAACACCCCTCCAGTCGCTCACTCACTCCCCCGCCACCACCCCCGCAGGATGGTGGAGAGAAGGGCAAAAACGACCAAACTCATGGGTTGATATAAAGACGTTTTAATAAGTGAAGTAAAAAAAGAGGAAAAAAAGGCAAGTGATGCAAAAGCAATCATTCCCCATCAACAGACTGGTTCCAAGCCAGTCCTTGAGCTGCTTTGGAAAACTTCCCCCCTGTCCAATTTTATTGCTGAGCATGACGTTATGGGATATCCTTTTGGTTAGCTGGGGTCAGCTGTCCCAGCTGTGTCCCCTCCAAGCCTCTTGCCGACCCCCAGCCAACTCACTGAGTGGCAAGAACGAGAATCAGGGCAGGTCCTGATGCTGTGTGAGGACTGTTCAGCAACAGCCAAAACACCCCTGTATTGAAAACACTGCTTTGGTCTAAAACACAGCACCATACGGGCTCCTATACAGAAAATTAACTCCAGCCAGCCAGACCCAGTTCAGGGAATCAACACAAATCCAGAATTTCTCACATGCATGACAAGAGTAGTTGATTTAATGCTTTCTGTGAGTCAGTGCACGGAAACACAAACTGCCACTAAAGATGTTAATGAAATGCAAAGTGATACAAGCATTACTTTAGTGATAATGGTGACAGAGGTAAGAAATAACCCCCCCCCAAATTTCTGTCCCAGAATACTGTAAAAATACATCTGTGAGAGCGAAGATTTTTTTATTATTATCAATTTGTGTGGCATTATATGGTTATAGAATAATAAATAATCTACCTTAATATACTTTTTAACCCCATATATGCTTTTGGTTACTAAGTATGTATTTATCAGAAATGACAATAATTTGCTCCACTTGCTGTCCAAAGCACACAAGTATAATCAGTAAAAAGAATTTTCATTGGGATTTTGTGGGATTTAGCAGCAAATTGTCTTCTTTTTTCCTGAAGAAGAACTCATGGATTTGCATGTTAATAGGATTTAAGTGTACGCCCAAAACTTCAGGTTTGTGGCATAAACCACTCTGCTGTTGAAAAACAATAGAGAAAAATCACATGTACATTAAATAGGAACAGATGAATGTTGCTTTTGTCTATTAAAATGTGATAAGAAGTTTGCATAGCATGCTTTTTCTCATGTAACTTGATTTTTGTGGTTATATTGCTACAACTTCTGTCTAGACATTTGCTGTTATCAAAAACAAGTTAACAGATGAGTAAATTGATAGCTAAAGGAAGTCAACTCTTCATTTTACTTGCGTGTTAAGGAGAATGCATAAAAAAACACAAGGTAAGATTTATGCATTTCCATCACAGGCAGAAAGAACCAGTCTGTAAGAGATGAACCTACAGTTCCCAGGGAAGGGCCACCAAGATGATCAAAGGACTGGGAAGCCTGCCGTATGAGGAAAGGCTGAGAGAAGTGGGGTGGTTCAGCCTTGAGAAAAGAAAGCTTAGGGGAGACCTTATCACCATGTTCCAGTATTTAAAGGGTGGCTACAAAGAAGATGGAGACTGCCTTTTTACAAGGAATCACATGGAAAAGACTAGGGGTAATGGGTATAAGTTACTCCTGGGGAGATTCTGATTGAAACAAAAGGAAATTTTTTCACAATGAGAATAATCAGCCATTGGAATAATCTCACCAGGGCAATGGTGGATTCCCCATCATTGGACACTTTTAAGATTCAGTTGGACAGGGTCCTGGGCCATCTTGTCTAGACTGTGCTTTTGCCCAGAAGGGCTGGACCAGATGATCTTTGAGGTCCCTTCCAACCTGGTATTCTATGATACCCTGATTCCTGAACACACAAAGAGAGGAAAGTGCTGACTGATAAGATCATTTTGGTAATTATTGCATTAGCTGCCTGACTGGTAGATACATTCTGTTAAATGTATTTCTGCCTTTTCAAATGGGCTGTAGTCTGGTTTCTTCTGAAGTCAAAAGGGTCCTACCTAAACTACTGCAACTGTGCTGTTGCACAGTTCTCTTAGGTTTACACCATCAGGCTGTGCCACCACAGGAACTACAAAAGAAGATTACTGGCCACTAACTGGTGTCTCCTTGTACGTGTGGTTAACTCATCCCCTTTTCTGAGGTGTAAACCCTAGCTCTTCTCTGTTCTTCTTCATTGTTTATAGCAAGAGTGTAGTGGCCACAATTCAAGTCTCTTAGATATAGTTCTGCCTTGAAAAAAAAGACTGAAAGGGAGGGGTAAGACAGAATGAGAAGCCATACAAAAGTAGTTGTGGACTGCACATGAATTTTCTGTGTGAAACATTTTTTTTTATTTTTTTTTCTGCAAAGCGTGCCCGTATACATTTTCAGTCCAAGTAGATAGTCTGCCATCAAGCTTCTTACAGAAGATCCCAGAGTATGCTTATGCAATGAATGATTACAGCCTATCCTCCCAAGCTTTGGGAGGCTGCTTTGAAACAGTACAATGTTCAGTCACTGTCTGGAAGGAACTCAAAGTGATTAGACAACAGATGTCTGGGATGCAAGCACTGAATAGCACTGCTGCATTAAGTCACTTCACTGTAGTTTCTTTAAGCTTTAAGCTTTGCTGGAAGGGACTATACCAAACACATCCTCTAAGGGCTCATGAACATTATCTGCTAACTGCTCAAGCCTTACTTCTCACATATCATCAATCTGACCTGCTGAAATTTTCCAAAAAGGATCTCAAAGAGTCACACTGAGGAATTACTGAAATGTCATCTTCACAGATGATGCCATCTGTTGAGTTCCATTACTTCCAGACAGAGGAAAGTATTTCTTTTTGTTTCTTTGTGTAACATGTGGTGGCAAACCTATACCTACAGTTCTGAATGGTACATACATTATGAATTACATCGAGTTCCCAAATGTCAATGTGAAGGCATAGCTCCATCAAACACCACAGATCCTGTGTAGAAGACTGCTTGAATGTGCTTTCCGTCCCACTGTCAGGATAACAATCACTTTTTTAAAAGTGTCTTCCAGAACTGGACCATGAAGTTGAAGTACCTGACAAGGTACCTGAGAAGGTGTTATGCACCTACACACTGCCACATTTCCAGCTAAGTGAGACAAATTGGGAACATGGAAAGCTATTTGATAAAAAGAGCTGAATATGCTTAGCAGAAGATAAGTCATCCCAAATGTCTGTAACTGCCCTGAATTTTGCACACAGAGCAGGAAGAAGAGACAAATGGTTAATGTTACTAAGAGAAGCAGGATTGTCAAAGAAGGAAAGTATCACACAGACACTGAACATTTTCTCCCAGGACAATTCCCACATCAGCCCACACATCAAGATAAGGCGTCAAGGAGATGTCTTGCTAACAAAAATGGGTTGTAGCTGTTGCCAGGATTCTGCTGAATATGCAGGAGATGTGGACTAATTAAGTGGCAACATGAACCAGAAACTGAAGATCTTAACAGCAGGTCAGCCTGACCGCTATGGGAAAATAAGTGCCCTCAGATTTGAAAGACAAAAAGCAGTCTTGCAGCCTTGCCAATATGTTCAAAGAGAAATGATCACCTGGATTTGAACTTGAAAATTCATAAAACAGCTTGCATGTAAGTTCAAAACGGTGTAATCTCTTCAAAATGGTCTTCAAAATATGGAAATAACCTCTACAGAAACAGAATCATATCTTTGGACAGCATCAAATTATATTTTGCATATCATCAAAAGAACATTTTTCCTCTGATAGATTAGTGCCTCTTTGTATAGGGTGTAGGTGTCAAGGTTTTAGCAAAAGGGAGGCTGCAGAGGTGACCTATGTGAGGAGAGGCTGGGGTTGCCCAATGCCAGGGGCAGCCAGCTCCAATGGACCCACCATAGGGCACAGCTGATCCCAGCAGCCAAATTGGTGGTGCCTTTGTGAAAATGCCACAAAGGCAGAGGACACATGGAGAAAATAAGAGAGACAGAGAGAAAGAGAAGTGCAAACATAAAGGTTGATATCTGCTCCATGGTGCCAGAGCAGATATTCCCCTGCAGCCCATGGAGACGACCATGCCAGAGCAGGTGGATATTGCCTGAAAGAACTGTGGCCTGTGGAGAGGACCTAGGCAGGAGCAGGGGAAAAGCATGAGGAGGAAGAAGCAGCAGAGAGGAGCTGTTATGGACTGACCACAACCTTCCTTTCCCCCTGCACCACTTAGGGTTGGGGGCAAGGATTTGGGAATGAATTTGAGCCTGGGAAGAAGCGGTGGGAGCTTGGAAAGCGGGGAAGGCATTGTTTTAATTTTGGCTTTGTTTCTTTCTATCCAAATCTAGTTTCATTGACAATAAATTAAATTATTTTTCCCCAAGCCAAGCCTGTTTTGGCCATGATGTCAATTGGTAAGCAATCTCCCTGTCTTTATCTCAACCCATGAGCTTTTTCATCTTATTTTCTCCCCCTCTCAAGTTGAGGAGGGGGAGTGGGTGAGTGGCTGGGTGGGCACCTGTGCTTAGCCAACGTTAACCCAGCACACTCCTGAGAATTGACAGAGGTTTAGAAGGTAGCAGGATGGCAAAATTAATCATATGACCATTTGTGTCTTAGGTCAAGCACTGAATATAAGAGGACCTTAAGATGGTAGACGGTACTGTAGTTGCATGCAGTAAAAGGTAGAAAGGAGAAAAATAGTATCAAGTCTTCCAACCCTTACTTAAGCCTGCTGATATGTAGGAATGAGCTGGTAGGAATTACGCAGACAACCCGTGATGGTTATAGAGCTGCCACCTCTGAAGTTGGTTAAATTACTGTTGAGGTTGACCTTGAGGAGCACCTAGGGGAAGGAGGTAGAAAGAAAGTGTCTCATTCTTCCTACGAGTCATTAGAAAGATTATGAGGGAATACAGGATGATATAGCTTTAAAGAAGCGAAGGACTTAAATCAGTTCTCTCCTGTAGATTCTTCCATTTCCTTTGGGAGCCCTGTGCAAAAATAAAAGTATGAAGGGTACCAACAGGAGGAGGTACCCTATAGATCATGAACATTTTTCAGCACTATGAAATAATTGGTGCCAGTGTCTGAAAAGTCCTCTAAGGTACCATTCAAGACAGATTCTGCAGTTTTAGATATTTTATTGATGAGTTCTTACTGGTGAACAAAGCCAAAACAGTTCACTTCTGAAATCTGAGGTATATAGGAGAATAAGTCTTTTCTTCTAGCAGTCATTCCTTTAACATCCCTCTTTCCTGTGAGTCACATGCCTCTACACTCCTCTGATGCATCCATGAAAGTAAGGGAAAAGGACAGCAGAGTACATATAGGTACTCAGTATTCCTGGGGGTTTACTAGTTGTAGTTCATTCATTTTAATGACGACAGTAAGAGGGTAATGGTTGCCAAATTTCCTGGTCAGGCTCGAGCAAGGCCTCACTGGTGGAAAATATTCTTGCATGGGCTAATAAAGAAGAAAATGTCCATTACACTGTGTCTGCCCTAACTCTTTGAATGCTGGATAGAAGTTTCCAGGATCAGATTAGCAGAAGAAGGCAGGCTGAACCTTAAAACCTCTAAAGCCCAAAGACAACACTTCCCAAGGCATGCATGCCAGTGAGGAGACAGATGTATCTCATTGGCCACACTGCCATACTATGACAATGCACAGAAGATACCCTGAAGGGAACTCATGGCTCCAGAGCAAAAGACTTAATAGAGTGAATTAACAAGGAGAGATGCAAAACCCAGGCTTTGGATATATTCTTTGGTATTAAACCCTGGTATCACTATCAGCACTCTCTCTGGTGCTTAAAGCAGACATGGATCACAGAATCACAGAACTGCTTATGTTTGAAGGGACCTCTGGAAGTCTTTAAACTAGGAATGATAGGGAAGGGAAAAAGTTACCAGCAGCCCTGTGAGGGACTGATGAGCAAAGCCCTTTGAGGGTTGATGAGCAAAGGGCCTGGGGTGATGTGACAGGAAGGGATCAGAAATTCAAAAGAACAGTCCCAGTTCTTTCGTCCTTTTCTCATATGAGAAATGCTCCAGTCCCTTCATCATCTTTGTGGCCCTGTGCTGGAGATGCTCCTCTAAGTCCATATCTTTCTTATATTGACGAGGTCCAGAACTGGTCACCTTAATTCAGATGAGGCCTCACCAGTACTGAGTAGACAGGATGAATCACCTCCCTTGGCCTGCTGGAAATGCTGTTCCTAATGCAGGTGCGGGATATCGTTACCATTCTTTGTTGTGAGAGTGCATTGCTAGATCATGGTCAGCTTGTTGTCCACCAGAATCCCAAGATCCTCCTTTGCCAAGCTGTTTTACATCCAGTTGACTCCACCATGTACTCGTGCATGGGGTTATTCCTCTTCAAGCACAAGACTTTGCAATTCTTGTTGAACTTCATAAGAAGATCCTGTCAACCCATTTCTCCAGCCTGTTGAGGTCCCTCTGGATAGCAGCACAACCCTCTGGAGAATTAGCTGCTCCTTCCAGTTTTGTACCATCTGGGAACTTGCTGAGGATGCATTCTGTCCCATCATCCAGGTCACTAATTCAGACGTTGAACAGTATTGGACCTGCTATTGAGTCCTGGGGTACACCACTAGCTACTGGCCTTTGGTCTTTGGGTCATTGATCACAACACTCCAGGCCTGGTCATTCAGCCAGCTTTTAATCTACCACACTGTGGACTTATCTATATCTGTACTTTGCAGTTTTTCTATGATGATGTCATTGAAAACAGTCTCAAAGACTTTACTGAAGGTGAGGTAAACAACTTTCATTGCTGTCTCTTGTCCACCAAGATAGTCACCTAATTGCAGAAGGCTGTGAGGCTGGTCAAGTATGATTCCTCCTTTGTAAATCCATGTTGATGACTTGCAGTCACCTACTTGTCCTCCGTGTGTTTGGAAATGGTTTCCAGGAGGATTTTATGTGTCACTTTCCCAGGGACAGAGGTGAGGCTGTCTGACCTGTAGTTCCCCAGATATTCATTCTTGCTCGTATTGAGGATAGGGATATTTGCTCTCTTCCATTCTTCAGGAACCTCTCCTAATCACCATGACCATTCAAAGATGACCTCAAACAATGACCTCATGATGACACCACACAGCTTCCTCAGCACTTGTTGCTGCAACCTGTAAGGCCTCATGGACTTATGTATGACCAGTTCATTTAAGTGCTCCCTAACCTGTTCCTCTTCCTCCAGTGGGAAGTATTCCTTGCTCTAGACTTTCCCTCTGATCTTGGGTGCCTGGGATTCCTGAAGGTTGGTTTTATGGGCAAAGACCAATGCAAAGAAAGCAATAAGTACCTTGGCCTTCTCTGTGCCATTTGTCACTAGTTTTTCTGCCCCATGCAGTGCTGGGTCCATGTTTTTCCTAATGGATGAATGGGTGAATGCCCACAATTGATCTGTCTTGCAGATAATGCTTGAATTACTGGTGTCAGTACAAACAAAATATAATGTGTCTCAGGAAATGGGGTCCACACCCCACAGCTGTTATGAGGCTGAAAGGGAGTCAAAGCTGACTTTCTAAAATCAAAAGAAAAAGACAACTTCAGAGCAAGAAATACCTGGTAGGAGAGCATTTCAGCTCAGTACAGTGTGAAATGGTTGCAAATATTCTTGTATTTTACATGTTGACTAGGAAAGAAAGAGCTTGAGCAGGTCCTCTAGAAGTACTGCAACAGAAAAACCTTCTGGTGTCACATAGGAATACACAACGTGTACTTTCAAATATAAATGTATTTTCACAGTGGTATATCAATTAATCTGAGAGCAACCACCAGTCCCCTTTACAAAGTGAATGATATCATAATATTTTCCTTTTAATTTATCTTTTATTTCCCAAACCCTTATTTCTCTCTATAGGAAATATTAGTCAAAGCAAACGATTCTTCCATACTAAACAGATATCTGAACTCAAACCTCTTATTAAATTCTCCAAATACACAGTTTGTTTACATCTCCTTCCCCCCCATGTTTTTTAAAAAATGATCTCAAGAGAACAGGACAGAGAAGGTTTCAGTGATGTGTTTGTATTAGTCTTTCAATTCACTAAGGATGCTATCTATCTAGCTTCTAGCACTTAGAACACAGAAATCTGAGTTCAGGCACTGTAAGTATGAAACAATTAAAATACTTTTAAAAAAATACCTCCATAAAGTCAAATTCCAGGGGGATTGCAGTGAGACAGTGGCAATCATCATCATTATTCAGGGTTAGCAGGAGATTTTGCTAGTTTTTTTCTTTTCCTTTTCTCCCCACACTTCTTTAATTTCAGACTCAGAAGCTTCAGCAGTTTGATTTCCCCATGCACAAACAGAGAGGTCTGGTTATTTCTAACTGCATAAAAGAGCTCCTAGAGTACTTGGTTAAAGCTATGCATATTAAGAGTCTCATACATGTAAGAAACAAGAATAATCTGTTTGGCTTAGCATCCTGAATCTGCCCAGAGTTTTGGAATGCAAACCCATGTTTTCAATGTTCTGATTCAGCCTGGCTGCTCCTAGCCAAGGCCTGCTGCACAGATAGCCCAGGGCCACGAACTTCTTCACTGGCTTTTTTTTTTTTCTGCAAGAATATAGTGTAACTATAATATCAATGGTTCGGGTGATCTGTAGCTCTGTAATAAGTATAATGTTATTGGCATTCTAGCATTATCTAATTTATATTGTGGACTGCTGACATATTGCAAATGCATTTTTCCATGTAGAGTTGATATTAATGAGATTTTTGCACTTCTGTGAAGCACAGCCGTGTGAAAATGTAACACTTTATATATAAACTTAAGTGTCTCTTTTAATTTGATGCCACAGAAGATCTTTGAGAAAAAACCTTGATTTCTCACCAGCAATCCTTTCTGGTCTCTGTACTTAACACAGTGAAGGATGTTTTTTTCTTTCTGGTTTGAGATTATTTTGTTATAGTTTTGGTGGATTTTATGGAAAATTTTAATAATAATATAGTATTAATACAGTATATTAAGATTATATTAATAGTTATATATCAATAGTTATATCTATAGTTATATCTATAGTTAATTAATATGATATTGGTATTTGCATTACTAATATTGCCATTTACATAATATAATACTAAATAAATGCATATATACATATACACATATTTGAAATTCTAACTTTTCTAAACCAACTTTAATGCAACTAAAAATTAACAGTAAAAGTATTACAGAATATAGCTGGAGAAAAGGCGGAAAAAAGATGGCTGCTTCTAATATACATGTTCACAGTCAATAACAAGTCTGGTATTATAAATGTCAAAAATACTTCTCCCAACTACCTTCCTAATAAAATGTGAAGTGCAATCTGTAACTAGTAAAATTACCCAAATTAATATGAACTTTTCAATATAGAGTTATTGAGAAGTATTCAGGAAATAGTCCTAGTAACTGAATAAAAAGAATTGAGGGGTCTTTATACTTATTTTTGCCTTCTATTCTGCATTTTCTATATTATAAATTTGGAATTTATTAGACAAACTAGAAAAATTTACTGCACATTTTTATTAATATAGTCTAGGTTTAGATTTTACTATAACTAGCAGAATCCAAAACTTCTGCAGTCTGTATGAGCCGGGAGTTTTTTGTTTTAGCTTTAAGGATTGCACAGTACTAATACTGATCTTCAGCGAGAATTCAAACTTGTTTCAAGCTGATAAATCAATAATAAATTCTCCAAAACACTTACATGAGCATATTCAGATGTAAGAAAAAGTATTAACAAACCAATAATATGCCTACAAGCATACTGATTAATCTAATAAGAAAAAAATAAAAGTAGAATGTGATGCTATTCACTACAATGCTCTCCGCACATATGTCTTTTCTTTAAGTTGATAACTCAAATACTGCAATGGCCAAGGTCATCCTCTGTAGACTTTACAACACCGACTGACTTGAAAGGAAGAACACAAGCAACTAATGCAGCATTACAGCAACATTTTAGATTTTCCTTGGCAGTATCACTTCTTTGTATTGTTTAGCCTTGAAGACCTAGCAAGATCACACCCTGAGAAGGTAAGGGCTACTGACACACTAGTAACAATCCCAACAAGGAAGCATTGTATGATTCCAGAACTTGCAGCAAAATATCTGAAGTCTCATTTATTTGGGGATCAAAGGGATTAGGCAAAACAGTATATTGCCATTATATAGTAGCCATAATTACAGAATATTGCAATTCCATTAAAACTGACTTACCAATCTGATTCCATTACATTTTTCTCTTTACCTGGATTTTTTTTTTTTCAAAAATCAAAAATTCACATTCAAAATACACATGATACAACAGAGACATGTAAATATGTTACAAAAAAATGTAATATGAACAATTTGTGTGCTTTTAAATACAACTCCCTTTCTGTCAAACTACTAAACCATTTTTTTTTTTTTTAAGACAAATAACCACCTCTGGAAAAATATCTGAATTCTAAAATATGATAAGCATCTTGATGGTATAAAAATAAACTTTGTGATATTATGATGCAAGAACAAATATCGTGTAAGCTGTAGGCTGCACCAGAAAAAAGGCAAAGCAGTGAAGAAAGAAGTCAAATAAATATATACAGACTAGCACAAATCCTTTTGCACTGAAATTACATGCAGAAAGAAAAATGCAATATTAGAACTCTATTATATAGCAGCTAACCAAGATGATGATAGTTCTTGTTAAATAATAAAGCAGGTTAGAAAAGGTAAGGCAGAAAATACGGTAACAGGAGAGTTTAATTACTCCCAAGCAGTCTGGTAAGAAATCATGACAAGATATGATGCAGGGAGTATATTTTTAGATGCTGTAAATAATGGTTTCTTGGAACCATTAGAGAAACCACAAGAGAAATAACTCTTGATTTTGCATTAAGCCAGGCACAGGATCTGTTTCAATATATAATCATAAAAAAAAAATTAAAAACACTGACTATAATGTATTCAATTTCAGTGCTCTTCTGGGAGCAAAACATACTTTAGAAATCCACCAAAAATAATTTAACTGTAACAGTACAAGGTTAGTAAGGATACAAATAAACAGAAAAATTAATGGGTAAAATGCTTGCAAGTTACAGAAAAACACTTTCAGAGATTTCAGATAAATATGTACACTTTAGGAGAAAAAAAAAATCAAGAATGCTTTTTAAAAGAAGGAGCTTGAATGACAAAACAACAGAATAAAAAAGACCATTAGTTTACATTTTTCAGGCCAGAATAAAGGTGGAGGGTGTAAAGGGAACATATCTGCTAAATTAATGTACAACTATGCATATTCAAAAAGGTTTTGGTAGGTAAGTTATTTTAGGCAGAGAAAATTACTCATAGAACCATAGAATCATAGAACTGCAGAACAGCCCAAGTCGGAAGGGATCTCGAAAGATGATCTGGTCCAACCTTTCATGGGAAAGGGAGCTTAGATACCAAAATACAGGAAAGTGGCAAATATGATACCAGTTTTTTAAAAAGAACAATGAAAGGTGAAAACAACCAAAGCAAACTAAAAGCGATAAAATCTATATTCAGAGGGAATTTCCTAAAAGTTGTACTAAAGAATGTAAGTAGCAAAAACATGGAACAATATGACATAAAGAATCAGTGTAAAATTTTGTAAAAGGTCTAAGAACAAGTCTTATGAGGAGGCTGTAGAGAGGTGGGGATCGATCTCTTCTTCCAAGTAACAAGTGATAGAACAGGAGGAAAGGGCCTCAAGTTGCACCAGAGGAGGTTTAGATTGGATATAAGGACAAATTTCTTCACAGAAAAGGTTATCAAACATTGGAACAGGCTGCCCAGGGAAGCGGGGAAATCTCCATCCCTCGAGCTATTTAAAAGTCGGGTAGACGTGGTGCTTAGGTGCGTGGTTTAGTCATGGTTTTGACAGTGTTAGGTTGATGGTTGGACTTGATGATCTTAAAGGTCCCTTCCAAACTAGGTGATTCTATGATTCTATGATTATAAGAATTCCGTGAACACATTAACTGTCCTATACAAGAGGGTCATTAAACAACACAGTTTGTTTAATTTCCAAAAATATTTTGGCATTGTTCCCCACAAAAGTTTTTAAAGAAAATTAATATTTATAGGAAATACAGGAAGGTCTTCTTTTGGGTTAATAAGTTAAAAGAAAGGAAACCAAAATTACAAATACTAGGTCAGTTTTCACATTGGTTAGCTGTCACAAATATTGCCGAGTCCTGTGCTGTTAAACACATTCATAAATTAGTTGAGAATATATTGATGTTGAAAAAGTCTGCTGATCACAATAAACTACTAAGAGCAGTCAAAACAGTAGCTCCCTGCAGAAGACTGCAGAATTACGTCTTCACTTGAGAGACAGGACCCCTGATTTCAGGGAAATGATTCATTGTGTATGAACAGAGGATGTGGACCATGAATTCTCAATCTAAAGAAGAATAAGTAGCAGTGAATGGGACAGCAGTCAATAAAACAATGAATGACGTGCAGAAGGTGTATCTTTGGTGATGTGACAAATATCTAGTTAGTCTCTCGCTGTATATTTATATAAAACCACATCAATACTTAAAATAGCTTGAGGAAGAATAAGCAGAGCTCTTAATTAGAATAAGCATTCAGGTGATGCAAAGACAGATCCAGAGCATATCCTAAATAGGACATTAGAAAGAAAATACTTGTCATGATCTAAGGCTGTCATGTCAAGATCCAAGAAGAAATCAGACACTCTTCAGGATGTACAATGCACTTAAAATGAACAAACACTCTGAAAAAAACATTTCTGAATACTGTAGTCACAAACCTGACAACAGAGCAGACTTAAAAGATGTATGATATGTGTAAGGAAAGTCAAATTAAAAGGGAGTGGCATAAATACAAGGACAAATATCTTCATCATTTTTTTTTTTTTAAATATAGGTGCTGGAATTGATACAAACAGGAACAGCTCACAGTTTCTGCAATGTAGCACTGAAACCACATGAAGATGTTGGATAGAAGAGTCACAGATTCATAGAATCATAGAACAGTTTGTGTTGGAAGGGACCTTTAAAGGTCATCTAGTCCAACCCCCCTGCAATAAGCAGGGACACCTTCAACTAAATCAGGTTGCTCAGAGCCCCGTACAACCTGACCTGGAATGTTTCCTGGGATGGGGCATCTACCATGTTTCTGGGCCACCAGTTCCAGTGTTTCACCACCTTCATTGTAAAACGTTTCTTCCTTCTATCTTGTCTAAAACAACACTGTTCACTTTCATTTTCTGTATCACAGCAGAACCTCAAACTCAAGTGCATAGCTACTAGAAGCTAAGCACCAATATTCCACTATACTGTGAATGAAGACTAATGCCCAGAAACTAGCTCTTACTTAGTCTATTCTGAGCTACAGGTTAAACTCATGGAGCAGATAGTGCTTTAAATTATATCAAAGATGAAATATCCTTTGACCAATTGCTGAGCAGATTTATGATTTAATGAAAAAAAAAACTATAATCTGTCTATGGGTCTCATTGTATATATTGATAAAAAAAATTAAGAAAATTCAAGCAGAGTTTTAGAAACTTAGAGGACTCTATGAACATATCTGGCAAATTGACTAACAATATGACAGAATTCTGTCAAAATAAACTGCTTTTACAAAGCATATGATTCTTAATTATTAAGTACGAAAATTTCAGCTGTGCTGTGGACCAACAGGAAATTTGTGAAGGTTCAAAAACTGGCCTCTCTAAGTTTTCAAACTACCTAATCTTGCTTATACCACTGTAGCAAACAGTTGCAGCCATGTAACAGTCTAGTATGCCTTGTAATCCTATGAAATATTGGACGTCCTTTCCATTGTTGGCTTCTCCAGGAACTTTCTCACTCTGAACACTGCAGGCCAGAGGGCGTTAACTGGGTCAGGACCACTGCAGTTTCCTCACATCTGATGAATACTGTAGCAGGGTGTTAGAGCTTCACGTAAATATAATATTATTATAAATTATTATGTGAAAGTTACTGTCAAAGCCCTGTTCTGCAGCTTTATCTGATAAAATGAAGGCCAGATAATCAAACCTGAATACTGTGCACAGATTGTGCTAAATTCTCCCACTGCTTTGCAATGCTTCAGGAAGGGAAATGGATCATAAACTATGTCTAACTAGACACTTACAGAGGGATTACTGTTGCTTTGGTCTGTGGAAGCACAGCAGCTGTAACATACAGCAAACTTCTTTCAGATCATTTCAAATTAAGGGCCTGATTCTGTATTTTGTAACACCTGTTTTACATTGTCTATTTCTTCACTCAATGCTGTTGAATTCAGTGGATGAGTAATTGTGAGAGAAAGAATGTGATTTTATATATTTTAGCAATCATTTATTAAAATGTTTAAAACATTTTTATCTACATATGGTAATATCTGAGAATATTCTGAGACCAAATGGACAGTTTCATAACATCATATGATTGTGATACCACGCTATCTCTTTTTCATAAGATAACTGTATGTTTTCTTATATATGCACAGCATGTTTTATACCCATGTATTTAAAATATGTGCCCCCACAAAAATTCACCCGGGTTCAGGCTAGTAGTCTAACTGAGAGACTTTAGACATATAATGATTTTCATCTCATCTTAGTTACAATGCTAACATACTAAGATTCTGAGCATATCACTCAATTATCTGTTGCCATTTCCCCATTGGTAACATGGGGATACCAATGCTCACATATATATTTGCATACTTTCCACTTAATCTTTTATCTTTACTTTATTTAGAAGATTGTTCTCCTCGTGCAGAAGCTTCCCTTCCTTCTGAAACTTCCCTGTATGAATACTTGCAAAGTTTAATTATAGAGAACTGATTATGTTAAAAGGGAATATGAAAATATAATGACATTTCACATTCTCAATACTAAAATACTATTAAGTCTAGAAATATAAATTATTGGAGCAATTATAGCAGCAGAAATAACACTATTACTGCAATTAACTGTTGCAGCAGGTATTTGGAAACAATCTTTAATTTCTCTTTGAGTGTACCAATCTTCTCTGCAGAGCAACAAGCTATTGTAAACAATTAATGATACTAAAGCTAGCATGAAATTAATTATTCTGAAACATGTCTTGAGATTTCAGAAATAATATATTCTTTTTTTTTAAATTTTTGATTTTAAATGTCTTTTTTCTGTGTGTAATTTGTTTTCTATTCCCCTGTTGTTGATTTTTAATTCTTAGAAAACAGCTATCATAAACAGCTTAAAAACCCCAATGTTTTAAAAAGATTATGCTATTTAACCATTTAACTGATATTGCTGTTTATGTTTCTTAGATGTGACAAGTCTGAAGTATGCCTGTCATATTCTTTAATGAAGAAATAGGATAGGATTTAAAAATAAGTAATAAACAAAGCTGTCACCGAACTGCATGGGAGTTTTTTTGCTGTGTAGAGACAGCAGGACGAGATGTCTGCCAGCCAGCTATTTATAGTTTAGCTTTCCTCCTAACTGTTCAGCTCTGCCTTTCTACACTGTCAGATGAATCCACTAAACTTTGCAAAGGACAGTTTACAGAGTCATAAAACCAATTTCCTGCTGTGCGTGAACTTGGCTGAATTTGTCCAAGTTGTTTCAGCACAGGTATCTGTTATCTCATTTTCTACCCATGTCTTCAGATCCTTCAGAATTCATACCCAGGCAAATACTTTTTCTATCTTCAGCCTGTGGGTATGCGACATCAGAGAACTGTAGATGTGTATGAGAAAGGAGTGGCAGAGATGAGCTCTTATGGACTGACCACAGCCTGCATTCCCCATCCCCTTGTGACAGTTGGGGGGAGGAGACAGAGGAATTGGGAGTGAAGTTGAGTCTGGGAAAAAATGTAAGGAATATCCACTTCCCTCCCTTTGTCCAAGGAACCAGTCATCTCAACATGAAAGCTAGTCATACTGGTCAGGCAGAAGTTTCCCTTGGTAAATCCATGCTGATTGTTGACCTGTTTGTCCTTCATTTGTTTCTACAATTGTCTCAGGAACTGAGCTGTGCCATTGGCCTGACCAGCTCATGGTTACCCTGATCTTCCTCCTTGGTCTGTTTGAAGAACACGATGTCACTTTTGTTGTTTTCCAGTCATCAGGGACCTCCTCTGATTGCTGTAGTCTTGCAGAGGTGATAAAGAGCGGACTTGCGACAAAATCAGCCAGTGGTACATGCTTGTATGCATCCCGTCTGGATCCATGATACTTTATATGCCTGTTTCACTTCGGTAGTCCATAACTTTATCTTGCTCTACTGTTGGTAGTGTCTCCCCTCACCAACCACTGCCACTAATAGGCACAGAGATCTGGGAAGTCTGAGAGCTTCTGATTAGTGAAGAAATCTACTGGGTATTATGGCATTGCTTCCCCAGATGCTCTTTTAAATATATCACTGCCTTGGGGGTATGGCTGTAATCTGTTCTCCTGAAGTGCCTTCTCGAGCTGTGGCAGCAACCAAGGAAATCAACAGAGTGAGTAGGAAGGAAATTCAAACTTCTGCCTGTAGTGTGCTGTATGTTATTACCCTGGGCAGTGGAAGCATACGTAGCTGGTTCTTATCAAGCCTTCCAGTCTAGAACTTTTATGATTTTGTTTATTGGTATTTCTATTCAAAATGGTGTATAATAGGCAGAATGCCAATCAGGTTCAGAAGAGACTCAAAACACCTCAATGAGTACATACAGTGAAACAGTAACATCTCTTAATAATTCCTGAAAGACGCTATGGTTTCTTAACCAATCTTTAAGGAAGACTGAAATAATTTTCTCCCCTAAAGAAAGAGCAAAAAGCTACCCCTTACAGTACCCCTTATACAGAATGGCATTAAAGAACAAAAAGAAAAGCAGTCAAGATAAGGAGGTAATTCCTTTCGCATTTTTAGAGAAGAAAGATTCAACTTTTTGAGACTGAAAGGCAGAGAATAGCTTTTGCACCTTGCCTTACATGTTGAGGGCACTCTGACTCTAAGCAATGCTGAATAATAAACATACAGACAAAAAATAAATATATGGAAAAAATGCATGGACACTTGAGACCTGATTAGGAAATTGCAGTATAGGAAATCCTCAGAGGACACAAAATTTTACCCTGAGGGCTTCACAGATCATATCAAACTTCACTCATAGAGAAAGGAAGAGGAATCTAAACCCGGAAATTAATAGCGTAACATGAGCCAATTCCAGTAATACGGAACTCCTGTGTCAACAGTTACTGGCACTGACAGCTAGAAGTTCCTGTTAGACAGACACTGAAGTGGTCTAGGGTCTGAAGTCACTGCTCTCTGCAACTTCCACAATATTGGAAGGTAGAAGAGCCAACAGCAGAGTGAACTACTCCAGAGAGAGAAGGAGCTCATCTAAACCAACACAATGTATTATTAGGCAGCTACTACCAGTATCACAAGGGTCATTATCAGACTTGACTCCAAGAGTGATCAGAGCATTTGCCAGAAAAAACTGAGTCTCAGCTGGAGCAGAAATCTCCCTTGAAGCAAACTGCAGGATGAAGGTCAGAAACAGACCTTTTCTCTTTCGGGAATGATGAAGGTTTTACAATGGAAGCCTGACTGCCTGGGTCAAAGCTGATGAGAAAGAAACTTCCTGGGGTGGTTTCCTACTGCTGGGACTGAAAAGCCCACATAAAGAGAACTTGGACAGAAGGTTCTCAATTCCCTGACAAAATGGAAAAATACAGCCTTTATAGACTGTATGTGGCTTGTAGCCAACAGACTTTGACAGGTAAGCCAAGAAAAATTAAACCTGTCCAAAGCTATAAAAAAGTAAAAATTAAGCAAAATAAGACACTAAGATCAAAATAAACACAAAAATCACAAAGGAGCAAAGAAAATTAAGTGAAATAAAAGGCTGAGGTAACCTCAAGCAGAAAGCAATGAACTTCAAAAACTTCATGGCAAACTGGAGAAGCAACTAAGAGTCAAGGATTTTTACCTTTTGGGGAAGTTACATGAACACACGCTTACCAAATGCTAACAGAGGTTAAGTATCACCAGCTTGAGCACTTGCACATGTCCTACATCTATTACCTCATCTAAATAACAAGCATGTACCATAACATTTCACCGATTAATGCTGCATTAAGAACAGAATAATCTATTGAACTGAAACATCCTTAAAGAAAGAAAGCCCATTGTGATATGACAATCCAACACATATACAGGCAAAAAAATTGCAGTAAATTGCCCTTAAACCGTTGTGTTTTATTGCTATCTTAACTTACCTACTTTTAGGTAAACCTATTTTTCTGGATTTTATTTTTACTTAGCTAGTGAAGAGCTATTTACCATCTCAAACTTCCTTTTCACGTACACTTTATTATGTATAATCCTCAAATAAATTTTTTCTTTACCTGCTACTAAATACACTTCATGGATTCAACTTCTCTAAGCCTTCACTGTAAATTTTTTTGGGTATCACCAAAGCCATTTCTTTCAGATTCTAGAAAACAGGTCATTTAAACATTGAAAATATAATTTTCTTATATCTTATTAGTATAGAATATTTCTTGAAGATACACTTCCGTAGTATATAAAATTTTATATGCAACTATGTCGTGGTTTAGGACAGACTGGCCACTGAAATGAATGACAGATGGTCTTCCCCACCTCTCTCTCCAAGGAGAGGAAAGGAAGAGAGAGAGACTTAGGAGTTTAGAAGAAACTAAACTACTTTAATGAAATATTAATAATAAAATAAAAAGAAATTAATGAAATATATACAATATATACAAAACCGTATAGGGCTCCCAGGGTGATGATCACATCACCAGTAGGAACTGAGGAAGTCCCAGACTGGACTCAGTAAAAGATGGGAATTGGATTCTGGATCCGGATTCAGGAATGCACGGATTGGGGTCAAAGGCAGAAGAACAGAGTCCTCCTTAAATGTCGGCCATTGAAGGAAGGGGACTGACCCTTTGATCCCTCAGCTTTTATACTGAGCATGATGCAGATGGGATGGAATACCCTGTTGGTCAGTTTTGGGTCACCTGTCCTGTCCGCTCCTCCCCGCAGGTGCAACCCCTCTATGCTTTTCCGCTTCCGACCCACCAACAGGGCAAATTACAAAGTTATCTGGCCTTGAATGTTATAGCAATAAGTATGAGTATGAGCCTCTCTGCATACCATGCCTGGGCATAAATTATAAATAATAAGGTCTTATCATTCTGGGAGTGAACAGTGTCTGGACAATATGCTGTTAATTTCAGAGAGTGCAGTTGGTTAGAAGAGGCTTAGCTACAAAGTAAAAATTCTGAACAGAAAAATGGTTCTCTTTTATCTCAGACCAGGACAAAGTAATAGGATAAAATATTCCAGATGAATGGATAGTTTACATATGAACATTTGAATTAAGGTAAAAGTTATATAACTACAAATACCATTTGATGTGTTATTTTAATGCCAGTATGCGGTATTTAGAATTATACTTTTGGCTGAGTATTTTGCAACCTTAAAAACACCTACTCATAAGAACTTTTAAGTTGGATTTCAACAGTATTGTAGTCTCATTGGTTACTGTACAATTTGTTACAAGGTGAAAGCAATCTAGAAATGCTGTATTACAATAATAGCATCAAAACCGTGTCTGTGCTTGAAATGACTGTATTTGCCCCATGATAAGATGACCTTCAATTACCAAAGAACAGAACAGAAATAAAAAGGTTAGAACAACTGTGACAGGGTGAAGCCTACCCTACTTAAAAAGTGAAATTTGGACTACTGATGTCCATCTCTGCCTACATGATTCTGCTGTGCACTGGGAAAACGAAAAACCCCACAGATTAACTTTGTTAAAGTTGTGGGTTGACACCCATGCAAAGATCACTGATCAGATAAAAAAGACCTGGGCTACACCAACCCAGCGTTAACAGTTCCGTTTATCCCACTATGAGTGGAAAACAAATCAGATAATCCTTTTATGTAATGGCGAACAGCTTTACATTCCAGTAACACATTTGGGACATGAGACTAGAGGGTGAAATAATCTAGGTAGCAAGACCGGCTGGCTTCAGATAAGACTGACTTGGGGCTATCTGATTAGCAAGGCCACTGGCTCCTTATGCCAACAATATAATTTTAAGAAATTATAAGTAGTTATGACAATAGTCCCTTGGGTGCAGAGGGGGACTCCATTCTCTGACACCTGACAAGATGTAGAATGATGAGCCATCTGGGAACTGCTTTGCACAGGGGCTGTTCTGCCAGCAGCTGGACTAAGGGTGTCCTGGATGTATGGTGCCAGTTTTGAATTACAGTGACTGGGACTTTGATCTGTGTGAGTGTGAAGAGTTTGAGTGCCACAGACTATAACAGAAGTCGCTATCTACACAAATCCTGCTTTGAAAAAAAAAATAGACTGGAAGTCATTTAAGTGATGCCCATCTACTTTACCCCAAATTCCTCCGTAACAACGATTCAGTAATGACTGAATAGGGAGGTGATCCTGCTCCTGTACTCTGCTCTTGTGAGACCCCTCCTGGAGTATTGGGTATGCCCCCACCTGGGCGTCCAAGTCTGGAGCCCCCTATATAGGAAAGACATGGACCTGTTGGAGGGGGTCCAGAGCAGGGCCACAAAGATGATCAGAGGGCTGGAGCACCTCTCCTATGAGGACAGGCTGAGAGAGTTGGGGTTGTTCAGCCTGGAGAAGAGAAGACTCTGCGGAGACCTTATTGCAGCCTCCCAGTACCTAAAGGGGGCCTACAGGAGAGCTGGGGAAGGACTTTTTACAAGGGCATATACTGATAGGATGAGGGGGAATGGCTTCAAACTGGAAGATTGTAGATTTAGATTAGATATTAGGAAGAAATTTTTCACTGTGACAGTGGTAAGGCACTGGAACAGGTTGCCCAGAAAAGCTGTGAATGCCCCCATCCCTGGAAGAGTTCAAGGCCAGGCTGGATGGGCCTTTGAGCAACCTGGTCTAGTGGGAGGTGTCCCTGCCTATGGCAGGGGGATTTGAACTCGATGATCTTCAAGGTCCCTTCCAATCCACTTGTCTCCAACCCTCTGCATGACACTGCGTGTACTCTGCTTCCTTAGCTTTGTGCTAGCCCTATTGCAAATTACTTCTAACCCCTGCATACGCCGTCACGGTAGCTGCATACAGGGTCCTCTAAATTCAAGCTCTGTGCCATACCTCTCATTCATTAATGCAGTTCCACAGGTTAACTCTCTCTTGCTTGGTCTGTTTTTACATGCACCTGCCTCTGTCAGCACAGGATGCAAGCAGAGAGCCTCCTTCGTTATGGTTATGGAACCCAGTGCAGTTATACTTTTCACATCTTCATAGAACTAGCACCGAAAGTAACAGGTACCTCCTCTAAATTTGATTGTGTTTGTTCCTTAACTCTGCCTACTCAAGGCAAACAAGATTGCAGATCATAACTTCAGGCCATAAAGTTGTTTCTGTTCACTTCACTTACAGAAGTCCCACGCACCAGCAAAACTCTGCAAGGGACCATACTCATCCCTTAGACGTAAAAGTTGTAAGTAATTTTTATTTTTTGCTTAGTTTAAATCTCTTCAGTTTTATTCTATTCAATATGCCACTCCCAAAATAACATTCTTAAATAAAAAGAAATAATATTAAAAAATTACCTGTTTAACTGCGTGATGATGAGGCAAACCACCAACAAATATAGATCCTGTTTCAAGCCAGTACAAACTGGACCAGAAATTTCTAGGTATACTTGTCTTTGCAGATGTCCCCAAGATCGACATTTCTGCTTCGCATGGTACCATGCCTTGCCTGCATAAATTTAGAAATACGCACATTTTAAACCATATATAGTTTACATTACTGTCTATCTGACAAATTAATTAGGCTGTTACTAAACCATTGAGGAAAGAAAACCAAGTAAATAGCTGTTTTTATATTAAAGACTATATACATAAAAGAAGCTGTTTAACAAGCTGTAAGTTGGCATGTCTTTGGGGTTGAACTTCCATTAAAATGAAGCCATATTGTAAATCTGAGCAGTGTAATTGCTGAAAAAGCCAAAGCAGATAATAATGGCTGAATAAAAAAGACATTTTTTAACAATAACAAGAGAGCTTTGTAATTTGAAAAAAAATACATCTATTGACCTCAAATATTTTAAATATCCCTCTTTTTCATCACAAAAAAGATAACCTAGAAAAACAATTTAAAATAAACTGCATTTTAGAGAGTGCAGATGTACTATAATCTGTAATACTTATCTTCAAAAGCATCATTCCTAAAACTGAAGGCAGTAATATTAGGCCCTGAAATTAATGCATACATTCCCTCTTCCCTCCCCCTGTCCACACACTCTCTTAACAGTGTCACTCTTAACAGAATGCATAAATTCTTAACAATAAACAGAAGGTGCAAAGTAAACGATTTAGTTTTCTTCTTTTATTTTTTTTTCTAATGTTGTGAAGCTCATTTGCATTCTGATAACCAACTGGCAGCAAGAGCTCTTGTTTTCATGAAAGAAAGCACAGTGAAGAAATATCAGAACTAAACAAGTCTCTCACACAGGAATTTCTTTCAGCCTCTCCTTCCCTCTGCACACAAAACAAATCATAGTTCAATCCGCTATATATTTAAAAGTATTCAAGTGCGTTTGTAATAGAGGTGCCACAAAAATATATGTGAAAATAGCATATAGCAAACAAAACCATAAAAGCAACAGTCTGTAATTTAGCTAGGATGCTATAGGTAAAGTAGGAATTCAGTTTATCTTTGATAATGCAAAATTAGCTTCTGAAATTGATTAGTTACAAAAAGAGCATGGAAGTTTTCTTCACTGCCTTCTGTCAGATAATGATATATAAAGGATTTCTCACATACAATTGGATAAGGTCTTCTATCATTTTTTAACTGAGAGGGCGGAGACAACATTAGCAACATTTGCAAACAGTTCTCTATGTTTATTTTCTATATAGTTCTGTTCTTGTGATACTTTCAGAAAAATATGTAAACATGGTATTAGCCTTTTAACAGAAGGACTATAAATCTTTTTGCAAGAAAAATGTCCTGTCCATCCTATGGTAAATAACTTCAGATGGAAAATAAAAATTTTTGTTTTGTTGTTAAATTCAACATTAAAGAAGAGGAATAAATTGGCGTTTTAATCTTATGGACCAAATATAAACTACTTAAGGGATGAGTTCAGGTGATTTTTGTGTTTTCACATCATTTTTTACGATTTTTTTTTAAACTTGCTAATTATTGTCTAACATGAATGAGAAAGAGAAGGAGAAAATTGGAGCCAGAACTGCAATCAAGGAAAGGAATGTTTTCCTACCATGTTTTGTAGATATCATTCAATGGTTGTATGTCTAAGCACATACACAAGGTTCTGCCGCACACCATTTTCTTTATTTGCTTACAAAGGAAGTTTGCTGATAATGTGTGTAACTCATACATGCATTATCAGGTAGCTCTGTTTGCAATGATTACACAGTTTTTCCTAAGGCTTGAACCCAGTGGGACATCTTGGATATATTAACTACAGCAGAAAGCTTTGGTGAGAGTTCTAAGGAAAAATTACAGATTTTACAATATCTAAAATTTCTTTTCTGTCTGATAAAAGGATATAGTATTTATGAATAAAGGTATAATAATAGGATAGCAATCTTTCTGAAATATTTTAAATCAGCCTTGTTTTAATGCAACATAATTCTTAAGACTGGAGTGGAAGAGGGGAGGGGAACTGACAGGCATTTTTTATTTTTTTAAACTAATTAACAGATGTATTAAATGAAAGAAACCTGCCCAAACAACTTCTTTTTTTTTTTTTTTAATTACTATTTCTTCTACACAATTTGAGAGGCTAGTGCTGTAACTGGTTATGTGACCATGTATGTACTTCCATTCCACAAACACCCTATTTACAAATGTACTTCTCTTCATGTTAGCTTTAGACACAGTTGTTAGCTTGTTTTTAATAGCTTATATGATCTATATGCAGAAGTATTTTTGGGTGCATATATAAACATATTTTGAAATTAATTCCCAGAACTTTATGTCAGAAAACAAGTTAATGCAATTCAATAGCGTGAGCTGCCTTCGCCCTAAGCTTGTTAGAATGTCAGCCATGCACCTTTGATTGTGCTTGATTGAATCTAGCAGGGTCTGGCCAAATTAGAATAACAACCTTAAACCATTATTGTTTAGCATTTGCTGATGATACAATCACCAGGTCATATATGCACTCTATGAAATTTCCATCAGGCTTTTAAAATACTTTTTCTACAATCAGCACATTAGGTGCTTTAAAGGTCAAGTAAGAAGACAGAGCTTTTTGCATAATTATAAATGTGGAAATGCATACAGCAACTCTCAAGCACTTTTGCTGGGTAAGCTACAAGTAATTGTGCCTCAGTCCAGCCCAGCAGTAATAGTTCACAGATTCCTCATTTGGACTCACATAAATGTAATGATTAAATACTGGCCTATTAATTATAACCTGAAGATGAGTTCTGTCTAAACAGTATTAAATCCGTTGCTTAATGCCTCGCAGGTTGGAAGGATGGAAAGGTCAGATAATAATTTGATAACTGTAGGGATAATGGTACCTAAACATGACAATGTCTGCATGAAATCCAAATCCTATTACATAATGTCCTTACTTGCTGACATTTGTTAGTGACGATTAAATGACATGTTCGGGATTATCATAAAATGGTAAAAAGGTAATAAAACAAATGGGGGAAGAGGAGGAGGGAGAGGGGGCTGTCCAGGTAAAGTATTAAATGTCAGTCATGCTGTGCAACCTTGCTGGGAATAAAGCTTCTTTAATCTGGTTTTCCTGATAAGAAAGGGAAATGTTCTAGAAAAAAGATTGAAACTTTCACCTATATCTAGCAATTTCACTTCAAATGTGATCATACTAAACAACAATAAACAATTCACTATTTCCCTCGAACTGTTTAGGATGTAATGTTAGCATACAGTTTATTAAACAAAAACAAAAAGTAAGTTTGCAAGCAGCTATATCAAATATGAGTTGTGAACTACAAGAATTAAGGATTTTTATTATTATATATTCTGAAAAACAATCCCACATTTCCCTGATTTTATTGAAGACAACTGATTGATAAAGCTGAGAAACATATTTCATTTTCACTGTGTTTCATTATGATTTTACAGATTTCTTAGCTTAAAAAATCAAAGCCAACAACTGTTTCCTTCTGTTTTCACTCAGTATCTAGTAGATTTCATTTTCTGGTTTAATACTCAAACTGCTCCTTGCAGTAGAATGTTTATTTTTGTAAAGTTGCAACAAAACAATAGACCTATTGTCACAGACAATTAAGAGTTACATTTTCTTAATGCACATTTAAAAGGCAGGATCAATTTTTGCCCAGTACTGGTTTTAAAAACCTTAAGATTTTGCAAGGGTGTTTGAGACAACTGGAACATGTTGGATCCAACATGGATTGGAACATGAGGACCTCTCTGCTCTGAGAGGGTGCACAGGTTTCATCCTTGGAGATTTTCAAAACCCATCTGAATAAAGCTCTGAGCAACCTGGTCTGACCCCTTGGCTGGATCTGCTTTGAGCAGGAGGTTGGAGTAGAGACCTCCTGAGGTCCCTTCCTGTCTGAATTATCCTATGATTCTACAATCCTGTGACATTTTTCCGTAGAAAAAAAACCCAACCGAACTCCATAGTAATAACATTTAGAGAATAAGGCAGAATCTCATATTCATAGAATCATATAATAGTTTGTGTTGGAAGGGACCTTTAAAGGTCATCTAGTCCAACCCCCTGCAATGAGCAGGGGCATCTTCAACTACATCAGGTTGCTCAGAGCCCCATCCAATACAACCTGGAATGGTTCCAGGGATGGGGCATCTACCACCTCTCTGGGCAACCTGTGCCAGCGTTTCACCACCCTCATTGTGAAAAATTTCTTCCTTATGCCCAGTCTAAATCTGTTCTCTTTTAGTAACCATTACCCCTTGTCCTCTCCCAAAAGGCACTGCTAAAAAGTTTGTCTCTGTCTTTCTTATAAGCCCCCTTTAAGTACTGAAAGTACCCTCAGTAGATTTATTCAGACAGAAAATATACCAATTACACTCAGAGTCATTACACTTTCACTCTGCAGTAAGATGCATCATTTTAGACTGCTCACGTCTGTTGCTGCTGACTGTGCCCTACTGAGACACCAGGTAATGTACACTTCCATGTTGCAGATGAACTAATGAGTCAACAATATATTTTTTTCACATTCCCTCTTACAGCAGACTCATATTTCCTGGACCTGGAGCAGATTTCTTAGCCTGCTATTAGAAACTGATTTAACTAACTAAATAAGAACAATGAAGCTCATTACAAGACATCATGCAAATGGCTTTAAGAATACTGGGGGTGGGGAATAATCTTTGTTTCATATTCTAAGGAATGAGTAAGTATGATACCCCCTCATTCATTTCACAGAGGTTGCACTTACATTACTAAACTGAAAAGGTCCTCAGCATGAGTCCAAGTCCTGACACATAATAAGCCATATTATTATGAAGTTATCACAGTTCCTGTTGGAGGTGCCACCCAGGCTAGCTATCACCTCCAAATCTGAAACTGAAAAAGATCACTGGTACGTGCAGTTCAGGAATCATTCCTAGTTTAAATGTTGCCAACCTATTTTACAATAAGTATTTTTATAGACATGATCTGGGAACTGCCAGTTGGCCTCAGGTGCAGGGAGCAGTCTTCGGATTTCAGTTTTATTTACTACTATAGATTTAGCAAAAAACAACAATCTATCCCTCTGGCCATATCTGTCTTTGTAGCTGGGAGACCTTCAAGTTTCCTGCTTTGTCATTGTAATAACAATCATTTTGGTCATTGTAATAACCTTAAATGCCATTTGCAGTAATTAAACTTAAAAAAATAATATGCATTTATTTCAAGCTGACGTAGCCAGATGTAAATGAAGTGTCATTTAGTAAACAGCTTGGCCCAACTGAGAGTACTGTATTCAAGCATCAGACAGTGGCAAGTTTAGAGCTGGATCTAGACTTGCAACACTGATATTTTATTTCAAGTGAAAGTGAAAAACTGCACAGAATAAGAAGATAGTTACACAGTGGGAATTCGTATTTACATGAACTCTGCAGGCCAGCATTAGTTCTGCTCTCTATACCTTGTCTGTATTCTTCTTCATATCATTTCTGTGCAGGTGACATGGAGCCAAGGCAGCCACAGAACTTGGAACCCACTTTTAGTATCCATAAACACCCTTTGGTGTTCCTCCGGAAAGAGTATAAATAAATAGTATAAATAATAATTTCTTCCAGAAATGATATAGAACAAAGTTTTAGAAATGTTTCCTGTTATTAGAGTCTTACTCTACTGTTCTTATGTTCCTGTCCCTGCAATAATTTGTTTCAGAAGTTCAAATAGAAAATTTTCATTCTTAGAAGTGAGACTAATGAGCTCTTTTGAGATCCACGGTAAAAGAAAGTAGCAATGACAGAAACATTTTTAGTTGGTTTAGTTTGGTTAAATAATCTAAGCAAGAATACATCAGTATACACCACAGAGTTGTCTCTTTTATGATTCTAAATTTTAACTTCTGAGTGTCTCCTTTAATGGCAGAGTTCTGAAAAGGTGTAGAAAGAGATTTGTACCCAAGATGTGGCATGACTAACTAATTAAGCTTTTATCTTAAAGAGGCTGTAAAACAACTGTTTGTATCAAACTAATTGGTGGTATTAAGTTCCTATTAACTGTTATTATGATCAATTTAGTATAATTAAATCCATTGCATTCAATTACATTGTTAGAAAAAAGCAGTTGTTTATTCTCTTGTATTTTTTTTTTTTTTAATAGTAAGTTTTTGGTAGCAGAGGGGCTACAGGGGTTGCTTCTGTGAGAAGCTGCTAGAAGCTTCCCCTATGTCTGATAGAGCCAATGCCAGCTGGCTCCAAGATGGACTCGCTGCTGGCCGAGGCTGAGCCCATCAGCAACGGTGGTAGCTCCTCTGGGATAACATATTTAAGAAGGGGAAAAAAAAAAAACCTGCGCAACTGCAGCCAGAGAGAGGAGTGGGAACATGTGAGAGAAAAAACGGTGCAGACACCAAGATCAGCGAAGAAGGAGGGGGATAAGTTGCTCCGGGTGCTGGAGCAGAGATTCCCCTGTAGCCCATGGTGAAGACCATGGTGAGGCAGGCTGTCCTCCTGCAGCCCATGGAATCACGGAATCACAGAATGGTCAGGGTTGGAAAGCACCTCTGGAGATCATCTATTCCACCGCCCCCGCCAGAGCAGGGTCACCTACAACAGGTTGCATAGGACGGTGTCCAGGTGGGTTTTGAATGTCTCCAGAGTGGGAGACTCCACAACCTCTCTGGGCAGCCTGTTCCAGTGCTCTGCCACCCTCAAAGTAAAGAAGTTCCTCCTTATGTTTAGATGGAACTTCCTATGTTGAAGTTTGTGCCCATTACCTCTTGTTCTGTCACTGGGCACCACTGAAAAAAGACTGTTGCCATCTACCTGGCACCCTCCCTTTAAGTATTTGTAAGCATTGATAAGATCCCCCCTCAGTCTTCTTTTTTTTCTAGACTGAAAAGATGCAAGTGCCTAAGCCTTTCCTCTTAAGAAAGATGACCCAATCTCCTTAATCATTTTTGTAGCTCTCTGCTGGACCCTCTCCAGCAGTTCCCTGTCCTTTTTGAACCAGGGAGCCCAGAACTGGACACAATACTCCAGATGCGGCCTCACCAAGGCAGAGTAGAGAGGGACGATGACCTCCCTTGACCTGCTGGCCACACTCTTTTTGATGCACCCCAGGATGCCATTGGCCTTCTTGGCCACAAGGACACATTGCTGGCTCATGGTCATGCTGTTGTCCACCAGGACTCCCAGGTCCCTTTCCACAGAGCTGCTCTCCAGCAGGTCAGCCCCTAACCTGTCTTGATGCACGGGGTTATTCATCCCCAGGTGCAGGACCCTACACTTGCCCTTGTTGTTAACCTTGAGGTTAACAGTGGAGCAGATATCCACCTGAAGCCCATGGAAGAGCCGGCGCCAGAGCAGGTGGGTGCCTGAAGGAGGTTGTGACGTTGTGGGAAGCCCATGGTGGAGCAGGCTCCTGGCAGGAGCTGTGGACCCATGGAGACATGAGCCCACACTGGAGCAGGTTTGCTGGCAGGACTTGTGACCCCGTGGGGGACCCATGCTGGAGCTGTCTGTTCCTGAAGGACTGCATCCCATGGAAAGGTCCCACGCTTGAGTATTTTGCGAAGAACTGCAGCCTGTGGGAAGGACTCACATTGGAGAAGTTCATGGAGGACCGTCTCCCATAGGAGGGACCCCACAGTGGAGCAGGGGAAGAGTGTGAGGATTCCTGCCCCTGAGAAGGAAGGAGTGGCAGAAACGTGTCATGAACTGAGTCCAACCCCCATTCCCCGTCCCCCTGTGCTGGTCAGGGGGAGGAGGTAGAGAAATCATGAGAGAAGTTGAGTCCGGGAAGAAAGGAGAGGTGGGGAGAAGGTGTTTTAAGATTTAGTTTTTATTTCTCATTATTCTACTCTGATTTGATTAGTAAATTAATTTTCCCCAAGTCAAGTCTGTTTTGCCTGTGACATTAATTGCTGAGTGATCTCCCTGTCGTTATCTCAACCCACAAGTCTTTTGTTATATTTTCTCTCCCTTGTCCAGCTGATGATGGGGAGTGTTAGAGCAGCTTTGGTGGGCACGTGGCATCCAGCTAGGGTCAAGCCATCACATCTCTGTTGAGTGATATGAAGTTCATTAAAAATAGTCAGTCTTTGTGGAATAAAAAACATGCACAGCACATTGATCTTCGATTTCACGGTGTTTTTTCATTCCAATTAATGTTTTTTTTACATTGCATTGATGCAAAATAAAATAACATTATTTACCTGCAAACAAATGCACTTAGTTTTAATCTTGTTTTATTAGAACATGTGATCAGTGAAGGTCTTTGTATACTGAGATGGATAAGCAAGAAGAAAGTCTACTTTCATTATTCTCAGTTTCTGGAACCTAACTGCAAGATCTGAAAATATTGATGTCAAGTTTCTCTGTCATCATTTCTAGGTTTTGACCATTCCCACTATTCCTTCTTTCTCTGTGAAATCTTAGTTCTTGTTGAATGAATCAAGGGCTTGTAGAGACTTCAGAATAGCAAAGGGTATTCTGACATGTCTGGCAATGCAGAACTGAGATCTTTACAATGTTTGAAAGGAGTATGCTCATGTAACATCAGCAGTATAACAGCACGATTTTTTTGTGAAACAAATCTTGTTTCTGAAAGAAAGTTAAATTGCTCATTTTAAGATGAGCTTTAAGCTAATGTTTTAGAGAAATTCTGAAAGTGAATGGAGGACTGTGAATATGTACAGTATATACGGTGGAGCCTGGTTCATCTCATTGGCATTTCTTATACATCTATATGTGTGGTTTGCCTGGCATTTAGGCAAAGGACTAAGTTCCAGCCTTTATTCCATGGGCATTTGTATGTTCCTCCTTCTGTCTTTGCACATCAATTTGCATTAAGGAAATTATTCAGATGAAAACAAAGAAAAGGTATATTTCTTTTATCTGGATCTGTTCTCTATACAAGCTCTGGCCACATAAGCCGGTAGCCTGATTAAAAAAAAAAAAAAAAAAAAGGCAGCAAGGGAGGGAGAACAAAGTAGCTTAAACATGGAAAAAACAACCAAGTCACCCTGAGGCCAAAAGTCCCTTTGAACGGACTCTGAATTATTCCCCTTTTGTCGAAATGACTTCTCCAAAAAGACAGAAAAGGAGCTCCCTCTTTAAAGGCAGACTTTGTTTAAAGCACAAGATAACCAGATTTTCAAAAGGCAACTTTTTAAATGATGAAAATGTAAAAATAAGTGTGATAGATTAAATAAAAGGCTTGAAAGAAAATTTATTCTCTAACTTGAATGTATTATTTACTATATACTGTTAGGCCTGAACAAAATCTCCTTCCTTCCATAACCTTACAAGGCTCACCTTAGTTCTTGCTTCCTACAGCTGGCAGACTGTTTTTTTTTTTTTTTTGTCAGGATTTTCCCAGTCTGTGCTGCTGCTGCAGACTCTCTGCAAGCTCCATCCTGTCCTTCATAAGATGAAGCTTATTTGCTTTCAGAAGAGGAGCAATCTCCCTGCCTCCAGATGACTCTGACTGAAAGGGAATCATGTGGGATAGAATAGAAAGACAGCTTCCTTCTTACTAAGTAGGAGTTCCAGTGTACAATATTCACACAGCACTGTCTGAATAAACAAGACAGCTATACCACTTGTCTCGCTTTCTGCATATCCCTCTGTCTTCAGTGAGAAAAGGATGGCTTGAATCATCTTTCAAATACTCATGCTGCCTCAAATCTGCCTCAGTACAATGATTTTCATAAAACTTATGCCTTCAGGCTTCTGGATGCAATGTGCAGTGCCTAACAGCATTTTCCTCCCAGTACAGAACTAGCTAATTATTTTTGTTTCTCCATTTTCTGGGACTTCTCTCAAATAGCAGAGTTTGAGTTTTGTGGTGAAAGGATATCTAGCAGGCAAAAAAAACCTTTAAGGTGAGAGTGAATTACACCTCTCTGCCTGCCACTGCTTGTTCATACAGTCAGGGTCACATATCTGAGACACAGGGTTAGCAGGGTCAGAAAGGAATCTTTACCCAGCTTTTATTTTCAGCTTGTCATGGAAGTACTGGCTGGGGTTTGACAGCTGGAATCATTTGGATATGTAAATTCCTCACCAATACTGTGGGTTTAGGAAGAGGTAACGACGGTAGAATGTATCACAGGAAAATAATTAAGAAATGGAAAGGTTTGATTTAACTGAATTCTGTGGCTTCCTGAGCAAAATATTGATCGTTTATGACACAGAGGAGGTCAACCTAATAATCCCTTGGTGGTCAAATGAGAGGTCCCTTCTGTCCTGAAACTCTAAACACAAGAAATTTTAGAAATCTTATCTTAGATAAAAGTGGTAGCCTTACTCTGTAGTGTTCAAATGATGTAACATGCTCATCCATAGAGGGGAAAAGAAGTTCTATAAAATATTCTCTAAATCCTACACTATTTTTTTCCCCTAAGCTCCCTTTGTAATATATGGTGTATTTACTTTTAATTAATATGCATATATTGTATAAAATATATTGAGACCATGTGAAAATATGAGAACTTTAAATCACTTTGTTTAGGAAGTCAAAAGGCTTAGCACATCTAAGTGTATAAAAGAAACTACTGGATTGCGTGTATTATATAGATTAGGTCGGCTTTCCAAATAACAAAAATCATTTAGAAATAAGATATTGTTATATTCTATTACTTTTTATAAGGAACAATTAGTTCAGATGTATATAAGATGTCAGTCAATGTTGTAACTACTTTGTTTTAAAAATTATCAATGTGTTCTGAGAACAAAATTATGAATAATGTGAAGAATGGAGTTAAGAGTTACAGTATAGATCACATGGGATAGAACAGGATTTAAATATTCTTAAACAGAGAACCAGCTAAGGACATGTCCTGAGGAAAAGCCTCTGGCAAATACATAAATTGTTGAGACAGTATCTCTAAAAGTTATGGAATTAAGTGATATGCAGCAGTCAGTAAGAGAGGGCATGTTGTTTCTTCACTTTTTCTACTGAAGACAAAGAAAGAAAGGCAATTGTAGGTAAGAAAAAAAATAACAGTTTATGAATGTAGAAATTAAAATATAGTTTTGTTTTTCACAATAATGACATTTCAAAAATAATGAATAGTTTTGTTCAAGCAGTTCCACTACTGAAGTTTGAGATGTTCTCTTTTCAGAAAAAAAATACAATTTAGACTAACTGGTACTTTGAAAATACCTAGGATTGATAGAAGTGAAATGCATTGATACACTCTATATGAAACTAATTTCTGGTATTTGTACACAAAAATAATCTTCAGCAACAAAAAGCAATGTTTACTCACAAAGCAAACTGGCTAAATATAATTTCATTTTTTGCCTATCACTTTCCTTAATATTTCTTCAGCAGCGGGTATCATCAATGCATTCTCAGTATTCAACCTATGTATAGACCAATTTGCTTATCTAAATTTATTACTGTTTAACTGTTCTGATGATTTTTAGTGAGATGCTGTATTTGTATTTACATTGCTATTCCTTTCTAGCAGCTACAAAGTCATTATTTCCATAGTGCTCTTAGTCATTAAAAAGGGGGGGGTTACGTTCTTGGACAAAAAAATAGTATAATCTGAAAACTATTATTGATTGAACATTTGTTCTTAAGAAGCATCACCATTTATTTTGAACACTTGACCTCCAAATAGAAAGATACATTAAGCTACTTTTAAATTATCAAATATTTATGAGATAAAGTAATGAATAAAATTAGTCACAGGAGGCAGTGTTATTAGCCCAGCTTCCCTTCTACTTATCTATGAAAGGATTAAACTCAAATTAAATCTCTCTAAATGTACTGTGCAGGTTAGTAGAATGAACTGGAAAACACATAAAGATATATTTTGAATAGTAAGAGTTCTAAACTTTTTCTCTATTTAGTATTTTTCAATTCATATTTGGTTTTAATCACAGTTCATAAATCAGAATCTCCTTTGATTCTCTTGCTTCCATCCAGCATTGTCATTTCTGTGGCACTGTCATGCTCTGCTAGTGGGCAGTAATAATGTCATTGTGTAACAGAAGTCTTCAGGACCTAGAAGTTAGTTTTCCACTTTTTGAGCTACTTGTGCCAATAGACACGCTTTACTGTTGCAAAGTCAGTATCTTTTATTTTCAGATATATTCCAGAATACCCTTTTGGGGGGATATTCTTTACTTCTTCCTTTTCACCTGTGTGATCATTACCAGAAGTTAAATTTTTTTATTTCTGTCCAAAAAACCAAACCAAAACACAAAAGAATCCTTCCAATTTTCTTGATGCTTCATGATCAACTCATTCCTATGTTCCCAAATCCAGATCTTGACATTAGTATAGTTATTTCAAGTTTCCATAATTTTTGTTCTGTTTTAAATAAAATGCCTCTACATCTAAACTATATTCTCAAATCAGTTTGTTTTCACAGACTTAGCCTCTCTGCAATGGTACTGGACAGTAAACAGCAGATATAACCTAATTAGGAATCAAGATACAGTGGAATTTAAGAAACAAGAAATGTCATTTTATTACCAGTGTTAATAAATCATAAATAAATGGGACTAAATGTACCAAACTGGACTTTTTCCAGGTAAGACCACTGAGCTGGGAAAAGTTTCAGACTACACAAAAAATGGGAATTATGAGATAAATCAGCACTCGTGTTGTATTTCATACACTCCTAGATTTGCAGTAGGCACTTTAGGAAGGACTGAATAAAAGACAAACACAGTCGTAGCTAGGAAAGCATATTTGTGAGGACCCTATCAGTGGGCAGTTTAGAGGTCCAACAACTTCCAAAATAATTTTTATTGGTAATAAATATAAATCAGGCTTAACCCTGGGTAGGACCAAGTACTTCAACAAATATCTTGCAGCTGGTGCAAGTCTATTGATGGCTTCCTTGGAAAAGGCCCAGAAAATGAAAAGAGCATGAAGCTATCTTACACCAAGAATACACTTCTTACAGCACTATATAAATATTGAATACACTTCTACTCTAATTAGGCAGCAGCCACTGCTATTAATATCTTGTGGCTTACACTGGTTTTTGAGGAGATGGCCCATTAAACATGTTTTCATTAAGCAGAGTGTATGGCATATACACAGTACATGAAACAACAGATGGATGACCTCTTCACATATATGCTGTTATGTTAAAAATCAAGGCCAACGTTTGACACCTTTGTGATAAAATAAAAATAGGAATTTGCAATAAAAGTGAAAAAAACCCCAAACAAAGAAGCATCTGCAGTTTTTTCTAACCACTTTATCTATCATCTGCTTATCTTACCTGCCTGAAAGCCTTAGGGAAAATCTGTGCTTTGTAACATATTCTGAAGGATAATAAATACAGCATATTTTGCACCATATGGATTATCTCAGACCTTCATAAAAAGCTATCAAAACCAAGCAATATACAAGCTCCAAAGTGAGCATATGTTGCATTATGGCATGATTAGAAAGATCTTTTTCTGACTAGAGGAATCAGAAAACATCTACATCTCAAAACTGAGACAATCAATCACCAAAAGTCATATAGTTAACTATTGTAAACTTCAAATTACAAACATTATGAGTTAAAGGAGAATAATAATGCACTCTTTAAAAAAGCAAACTGCCACATTTTGCAGGTGGTTTCTAGACTGATGGAGCGTCTACACCAGTTTTCTAATCTTAATGAACTAAAAAAAAAGTTCAAAGTGGAAAGGTTTGTTTCAAAGAAAGAAGTTGTATTGGTGAAATCTAGTGCAAAATCAATTTATAAGTTGATAGATTTGCTAAAGCAATTGACACTTGTGATCTGAGATTAAAAGTAAAATAAAAATATTTTTTTATTTAATCAATGAAAATAAGACACTGAAATAATTGTTGAAATGGAGCATAGTGGACTAAGGACAAATTTCTAATGCTGCTGCTGCAGTTTGGCCTGTCTCTGCAATACATGTTACTCTAGTAACTTGTTTTGATGGCAAAGATTGAAGCGGATAATTCTTAAAGCAGTTAATGAAGACAGTTTTATAAGGGCTGGAATGAGAAGACTGTGGTAGAGCATCCCCTGCATTGCCAGTAAGGTAACCATATCTTCACATCAATACCAAACATGTAAACTTCCCAATATTTGAGTCCCTTTAATATTTCCTTTCCTTCATAATACCCTGCAGAAATCTAATCCCTGTGGGATATTGCCTATATCCATTTTTCACTTGCCGTGGTTTAGGCCAAATCGGCCACTGGGGACGTGGGACACCCCAGATGGGACTGTCAGATGCTCCCCTCTTCAAAGAGAGAGGCAGAGGATTAAGAGTTTAGAAGAAACTAAACTACTTCAATGAAATATTAACAATAACATACAAGGAAATAATGAAATATATACAAAACCATATCAAGCTCCCAAGATGACAATCATGACACCGGCTGGCACTGGGGCAGTCCCAGGCTGGACTCAGTGGCGGACGGGAAGTGGCTTCCGGGTCTGCCTTCAGTATCGGGACCAAAGGCAGACGATTGAAGTGAAGAGAGCGAGAGAGCGAAAGAGCGAGAGAGAGAAAAAGAGAGAGAGGAAAAAAGAGAGAGAGAGAGAGCGCGAGAGGGATCTGACCCTCAGCTTTTATACCGAGCATGATGCAGATGGGATGGAATACCCTGTTGGTCAGTTTTGGGTCACCTGGCTTGTCTGCTCCTCCCCGCAGGTGGGACCCCATTGTGCTTTTCCACTTCTGACCCTCCAACATGGCAAACAACAAAGTTGGTTGGCCTTGGGTGTTATAGTGATAAATATAAGCAAGAGCCTCTCCGCATACCATGCCTGGTCATCAACTATAAACAATGGGCTTATCACTGAGAGAGTGAACATTGCCTGCACAATATGCTGTTAATTTCAGTAGTTAGAAGAGGCCCTGCTAAGACGCAAAGTTACTGAACAAAATTGGTCCAGTTTTACCTCAAACCAGGACACACTGTAGCTCTTTCACTTCCCTCATAACATTCTTAAGAAAGACAAAACCATAGTCAGATATGTAACTGAAACAGCTGCAATGATTTTCATTCATAGGTAGACTTAGTAAACAAGTCTTAATACTAGCTTACACAAAAAACAGAGATCTCAGGTACTGCTCTGAGGCAAACCTTGGCAACGTGTTAGTTTTAGCAGCCAATGCCATAAATATACACTAATCTGAGGCAAAAAGTTATATCTTATCCAAAATCTTGATGTAAATCCAGTCCTCTTATTATATCCAATTTTATTAAATTGTTACAATTATTGCAGCCACAATATTCCATCATCATGAAAAATATGTTTCAGCAATGCTGATATTTTACTTCCAGCATGAATAATGTGGTGAACTACGAGAACTGGATATAGTGTAGTATCTGACAGTAATACGCACGTTAACATTAAAAGGTGTGACATTTCTTTTATTCACACCAGGAATGATTTTTGTGGGATAAAGGAAGCAGTAAAATGTTCTCCCATAAGCAGAAAAGGAAGATATTATCACTATCTAATTTTCACTGTATTTCAACTTGTATTACACAACAGTCACTACTTTTAAGTCTATTTCTTTTATTTAATATGATATTGTAGAGGCAGTATATTCTTCACAGACGGTTTATCGTCAGTAGCTGAAATGCACTGCTTTTAGTGAATCTGAAGGACAAAAATCTTTCTATCACAGGGCCACATCAAAAGGGCTCCAAACTAATTTTTTACTTTAAGTAATTAGAATAAGCAGTTTCTTTCAACAAACTAGTACAAAACCATATTTTTTTGTTACCCATGATTTCTATTCATAATACTTAACATCTGCAGAACAAAGAAAATCCCATGCTGTGCATATCCACGATATTATAATATTCAGTATCTCCTCCATTCCTGTTTTGACTTCACCAACTTCCCAGATACCATTGTTCAAAACTTAACTTACTTATCTCACTGCAAATCAGTTCTGTGAAGATTAAACAGTGTTTGCGAAGCTCTAGACAGCTGCTGAATAAGCCACAGCATTTTTTCACAAAAGTTATTTTCAGTTTTACTATGCTGTATTATACTATAGTTAATTAAATTAAATATTAACTTCATAATACAAGTAACATATTTCAAGTGACTCTATCAAATCTAATTGTCAACAACATATATTTAATTGTTAATAAAGATAAAAGTATGCAAAGCGGTGGTTATTATACTTTTCTGTACAGCATATACATTTTCTTAATTAACAAAGACATGTGAAGATGCACTAGATGAAAATAAGAAGCAACTTCTAACCAAATCCTTCTGACATCTGCGCCATTAAGATTTTAAATCTTAGAAAAATATCCCAAACCATTTCCAGTCTACTAAAGTGAGTAGAGTGATTAATTAATAATTGCTAACTAATTAGCCTGAATCTCATAAATGGTATGCATTCCTTCTCTTTCAACAGCAAAAATCAGTGTGGCCCGTCTTACCCGAGCTGTCCTGAAATAATTACCATTCTCTGCAACTGAAAGAAGATAACTTTTTCTTGTTTCCATTTTAGGCTGAAAAGGAACACCAGAAATAGAGATTGGATTGTTTTTCTCTCCAGCTATTGACATAGTCTGATTTATAGATTCAAGTTATTTTCTGCTCCATGGAGTTGGGGGAAAATGCATAAAATAGCTGCACTCACATCATGGTAGTTAATGCATCCCTGAGTAAGGTCAATGACATGGCAGTTCTAATGCTCCAGCACCAGGGGAAAGGATGTTTTCTTTAAAGTTGCTACAGTAATGAGTATTCAGGCATTCATGTTATCTTTGGGATCTTAAATCTTTCTTAAAATGAACAACAAAGGAATAACAACAGAATTCTAATGGATTAAACTAGCTAACAGACTAAAAAATTTATGTCTCCTGTCCTTATCCACTTTCTCTGCATCACTTGGGATTTTTTAGACTTCTTTGGTATTCTCCTTCAGTTGTCTTTAATAGACTTGCAGAGTCCTTGATTATTTAGTTATTGTTCCTACAGATGCTGGTTAATACCTTTATCATGTTTATATCTCTTCTCTAAAAAAAATCTAATTTTACTATCTCTATTTCGAGACTGAGAAAGAGTCACAAGCAGAGAAATAAACAGAACTGACTATGTTGTTCAAGATTTTAGAGAATCCCACTTTTATCAGTGTCATAGAGATGTCTTCTATTCCTTCCTGATCAGAGAAGTGCTTACACTTCCTTTTGGCTTCCATTAGCATGCTTTGGTTTTATGTTATTCCCTTTTTGGGTCACAAGCACAACTGCAGTGAATTACTGGCTTTTGCTCCTTGCATTAGCTTGCATTGTCTTACCACGTGGTCTGGAGCTTCGGCCTGATTTACCATGGTGGACAAAAATATGACAGCAATGATAGCTGAAATGCAACAACAAAGTGTTGTCCTTCTTGCTACTACTCACTGCCACATCTGAGGCAGCAAGGCACAATATAATGGATGCAATCACCACTACAGTTTCCTATAGAAACTCAGGGTCCAGTTGTAGTTGCACTGCAAAGGTGCTACATTTGGACAGATATAGCTATAAAAGGCTTATTCTAGTAAAAGGATTTTTTCCTTCTGTACTCCTCCACAAACTTTTTGTCATTTACTCCTGAGAGATAAGCAGACAGCTAGCTCTCTTTCTTCTTGCTGGACTAGAGGAGTTGGACATATTTCAATCTGTCTAATAAGAACTGGGCACCTGAAGAGCTCTCAAGCCTAATTTTCCCATAAACCAAAACTTTCTCTTCCAAGTTCTTAAAAGGCTGTGGATTGTAATAGTGCAGAGATTTGGTCATTAGATACATCTATGTACATTTCCTTGGTTAAAAAAAAAACCAACAAAAAACCAAAGTACATGCAGATGACCATTGTCCCTGTGCAAAGGATCTTTTTTTCACAAGTATTTGAAAAGGATCCACTTTTTATTACTGATCCAGATTCCCAGTTTAACTTAGTAATAAGGTTAGTGCATCCTGGTAATCTATAACTGATGTCTGAACTCTGTTTAAACAGCTGTTTAAACAGNCCTTTCTTTTTTTCCTTTTTTTTTTTTTTTTTGGAAGCGTAGATGTCCTTCTGTCAAAATCAACTGTACTTGATTTGATCATAATTTGGTAGGTCAGAATTACTTTGTTCAGCTTCACATTACAAGGGAGTCATCAATAAGTTTGACTACAAGGCTTGCTGCATTTTGGTTTTCTGCACATCTGTTTCCAGACAACACTAGGTGCTTTTCCCCTTTTGATGTCTTGTAAGATATCCAAATGTAATTGTTTCAGTCAGCCTTCTTGTGGATTCTTACAATGGCGCATATTTGTGTTATTCCAAAACATACATTTGCCTTTCCCATTACATTGCCATGACAGTAAACAAACGTAATCTGGAAACACAGAACATGGAAAACCCACTACCTACCTCATTTTCCTTCTGTTTTATCCTCCTTCAGTTTCAAGTATTGTTACATTTACAGGAGTAATATATCCTATTATGAGTTGCAAGTCAGTCACAGCAACAAAAGTCATGGTGCTGCTTCTGCTTATCTATCTATTTTCCAACATTTTTCTTTTAGTCACATTCTCATAGTTGGAACTTCAACTATTTCCTGGACTAAGTTGCTTGAACATACTGCACAGAGGCTTCCTTCCTGAATGTTTGCTATAGTACATTATTTCAATGAGAATAAATTTATTTCCATTAAGCACATCAGTGATGTGATAAGCACTGTCTAACTGTGCTATAGTTTTAAACAGTCTTTCCAAGGATGTGTTATATTCCACACTGCCATAACATGATTTTGTTGCACATGTTCAGGTATCACTCATAGCTGATGAGATATATCATTGGAATTTACGAACTATCCAACCTAGATGATCTTCGAAGCAATTATAAATACAGACAACAGTGAAATACAAAACTTACCTAATTTGCACTCTGTACCAGTGTCCATCATCCACTCTAGCAGTAGTAGTGATGGTTTTGACTTCTGCTGCTTCATCACATAAAAACTGGTACTACAGAGTGGGAAAGATTCTTTTAGTATGTAATTTCTAATAATTAAACAGTTACAGGCTTAGAAACTTGAATTTAAAAATAACGATATTGTTTCATAAAACACTGAAGGATATCATGTGTATCAAGGAAAACTAATGTTTCATTAAAGGTCTGGATCAGGAAATCTATTGTACTAGACATATACAAGCACACATATATGCTTGCTAGTCTGCATGAAAATGCTTTAATCTTTGTGTATTGTACAATCAGACATTATGGACCTGATTTGCAAAGATGTTGACCATCTGCAGCCCAGCTGAAATTAACATTGGCCACGGGTGAATTTTACTTACCATTTTACGGCCTCCTTACACTTCCGAACACGTAATGTAGCGTTCAGGCTTGAGCATTTTGGAACACCATTTAATTTCCTATACTAATGTGAACAAGCACTTGATTTCATGGTTTGTCTACTTGTAATTGTAGCTTGATTGTGAGCTTAGAACCATTTGTTCATTGGGCTTTAAATCTACATTTAATTGACCGGCTTTGTGAATGATTAAGTGAATTCAATTAGTTTTAACATGGCACACTGGGATCTCTGAATAGATTTTTGTCAGTTAAAGTACTTTCATATTTTATGGTGCTTATGATATGTTAGAAAAATATTTTTCTGCATCATTACTTTACCATAAATACAAGTAAGATGGACTTAAAGCCATCAACATTTTCTAAACCTTGGATAACATCCTGCCCCTGACTAATCTCATTTGTTCTGGACAAAGATAGTCACAATATAATAAAACATAGTAAATCACAATATAAAAAAAATGAAGTAAAAGGTTATTTTCTTCTTTTTCTGTTTATCTGCAATTTATATAACTCTTTAGTATGATCATGCTCTTTAAACATGAAGGCAAATATAACTCAAATATTCTGTTCCTAATAGTCATTTCACAACCCTTGTAGAAGAATATAATTACAGCCAAACTTTTCAAAATTTTAACAGGAAAATGGAAGACCCATTATGAGAAAAGTAACTTCTCTTTTACTGTCTTTTTATAACCTCTTTGATATCTGCCCATCTCTTCATAAAGCTCAAGCTTTATCCCTTCCTCAGAAAAGAAGGAATAATTTGCCAAAGGTAAAGATATACTCGGATACACACTTTACTCCTTAATGCTTATAAAAAAATGTATTCTTACTTAGTTTGTCCATGAAAGACAAGCAAACATCTTTTGGGATCCTGTGGAACTGTGAATTAACATGATAGATCAAGTAAAAGATTTCTACTCAGAGCTACAAGGTAACAAAAACACGCTATTCCCTTATGCAGTAAATTTTCCTATCACAATTCACCCAGTTCCACAGCCTCCCTTATAACAATTTTAATGAACTTGTGCATGAGGAGGCTCAGTAAGATTAGGCTTCATATATAAAATAAAATACCTTAATTCGTACCAGTTGTAACGACAAAATCTACATTCTTTATTTTTGTCTTTTAATATGTACTTTTTATATGAGACATTCCAATTATAATCACTATTCAATTTTCCTCAAGCACCACCTCTTGTGAGACATATTAATCATATTAGCCATGAATTTGCCCTAACAGATAGCAAGTTTGACAACTATTTTCCTTAAAATACTAAAGAATATCAAGACTCTCTGTATCTCTATCTACTATCTTCTACAGTGAAAACAGAAAAATATAATAAAATGTTTACAGATCCTAGGTTTTACTTACTTCTCCTTCAGCGGGAGATTTTGATGCCTTACCTGTAAGGTGCTATGTTTGATGAAAAGCTGAATTAAAAAATGTCCTATTGTTTCTGGGCTCCGTTCAATATACAGGAGGAGTCCATGAGAATTAAAGGTCTTAAATTCCAAGTGGATGAAGTTTTGCATGTTCAAATGCAAGCCTTGAAATTCCAGGTAAGAATCACCGTAATACCGAGCATGACTGAAATCTGTAAATAGAATTTTGAAAGATATCAGGATATGAAGACATTTTTCTTCTTCACCCACTGCTTTCTTATTCTGCTAATGGTAGCAAAGATATAGGATACTCTTTTACATCTGTCAGGGAGGCAGAGATGAATCTGAAAAGTGATGTTAGTTTTCTTCTGTCAGACTAATGCTGAGGATTTCTAAAACTAGACATAAAGGTTTAGATCAAATTATGTTAAGCAGACAACTAGGATCAATGCCTGAAAGAAAAGGCTATGAAGATGATGACACTTGGAACATATCTAGCAGCTTTTGCTCCCCGTAAATCAAGAATAGTTTTTTCAAAGTTAGGCATTCATGTAGTTTTTCATGAAAGAATGAATGAGTTTGTAGCCTGTGCAGAAACAACACCGTATGGAAAGGAAGTATGGGAGGAAGACATTCCACAACCTAATTATGAAATTGGCATCTTAATCAAGTAACTATGTCTGTCTAAAACAAATAATGGGATGTTGCTAGGTTGAAAGCTAAAAATTCCCCTTCTGACTACATCTAATTTGTCTGATTTATGTAGACCACTCCAGCACCCTGTGCTATACCTGGCAAGGGCAGATGCAGCTCTTTTTTAAATGGAAAAAGTATGTGAATACATGGCTGCAAGGTAATCAGATGAGGAGTACACATAAAAGGGGCTTTAACGTGCACATAGGTACACTATTTCATGCACAAATGCACACGATCATGCACTTCTGAATTTTTACTTGCCAGTATTTCAAATGAGCCTCGGATCAGTACATTTATCTGCTCATAAGGAATTAAAAATGTGTGTCCTCTTCCACATGTGTAACATGAGGAGTTTAGTTATTTCGTTGTAGGACAGCTATGGTATTTTGATGATTGCACAAACAGAAATATGCTTTGGTCTCACTTGAAGAATCACCTAACATACCATTATTTGCTTGATCAACTTTATGAGACTGATAAAAACTTGAAGTGATACTAACAACTCACCCATCTTGCTAAAAAAGTCAGTGCAACAGTATGAACCTAGATATAACGCATAACACATAGTAAGTGAATAATTCCATTTTGCTTGGCTCAAGTTTCACTGAATCATCTATACAGTGCTTCTGAGTATCTTTGAAGGTCACAAGTCCCATTTCTATTTTCCAACATAGTCAAACTTTTTATCTGTTCTGGCACTGACTCCAATAGCAAATACTTTACTATATATGCTTAAATTCCGAACATCAGTGATACTGGCATAAACTTTTAATGCTGCCTTCCTGTATATCACTGTAAGAGTATGCTGAATTTTATCCTTTCATGACTTTTCAGAAACCTGTTTACAAAATCAGAGTCACTGTGGTCAAATCCCGAACAAAGTTCTTCTTAACAAATTCTCAGGAAGAGGTGAAAAGCGAAACAGCAACAAATCAGTAATATATGTACACATAAAACACGTGGTAAAACAAACCAAAAATTTCAAGCAAGGCCAGTCAGTGACCAGTGATGCAAAAATTTTAAATGTATTTAATCCCTTAAAATAACATTTTGGAAATATAAGCCTGTATGTGAAAATTTTAGAAAACTAAATAAAACCCAACAAACCAAAACAAAATTGCATAGAAAGCTTCTTCCATTTTATAAACAGGACAATTTGCCTAAGAAAGGGCAGACACAGCTTTAGAGGATTACATCCAATCCCTAACCCTTGTTTGTTTTCCTTCCAGAGCTCGTCACTGAGCACTAAATCTTTCCCTCCTTCCATTTGCCCTGAATTGCTCCTGCACATGTTTTTAGTTCTCCCATGGAACCAGTCAGTTATCCCCACACTCCTGAGATACTGGTATCTAAACGCATCTTTTTCTTGACACTGTTTAGGAGATCAGCTTGGCTGAAGGACAGCAAAGCTGCATGGAACACCTTTTTTCTGCACTCAAAATTATGTCAGTACTTCGGTGCTTTGCTAACAGAAAGCATCTAAGCCCCTAAGAATCTCAGTATAAGACAGTAAAATCTGTGAGGAGGGAAAAAAAAGGCAGGTGGGGGAACAAAGCAGTTTACTCAAGATTCCTGAAACTCTAACCTAACTCTGGCTAGACTGAATTATCTACCAAATTTCCAAGAAAGACCAAGCAAGCAAAAGGTAGTAGCGTCTAGCTTTAGCTTTCTCTGCATAATTGTAGTAAGTACACAGAGCACTGCAGACAAAAAATTGTACTTTCTTCTCGCTGACATCCATGTCTGTATCTTCCTATGTCCACAAAGGATGTTGCTTTGCAAGACAGTACACTTCATTATTCTATGGATTTGGGGCCAGTTTGCCTTCTAATGGGAAATATATTCATGCTGCTAACCAGAAAGCTTTTTAAAGGAATCATCTTGGTAGTAAAATTGCTGCAATTGCTTTATGTCCATAAGTATGGAAGGAGTTATTGAGAGAAAGCATTAAACAATATTTAGCAGGCTTCAGGTTTTTGTGAAACCCCTAAAAATATGCTACTTGAATCACAAATGTCTACATAACTTCCCACAATAGCTATTAACAAAACCTACCGCTGTGTTTTTATCTGTAAAGATTCTCACATTGTTTGTAACAGTACACAATCTCTTTTTATAGAACATAAGCTTTGCTTATAATCCTTGTACTATGCTTACATGCAGCTTTTTCATTTGACCTCTAGAGTTGGCTACTTAGATTGCTATTTGTCCTACAGCAGAGTGCTCATCACCCAAGCCTTTAGAAAATAAAAAAAATAAAAAATTGAAGCTGTATTTTATCTTTGACTCAGAATGTGTAACACTTGCTTTCCTAAGAAACAAGAAAGCCCTTTGGCCTATAAAATCGTTTCAGTTCTACCTTGTTCCCCTGTGTGCACACAGCTCTCCACGTTTTCCTGTATACACAAGTTCACATTAATGTCAGAATGTTAAAAGGTTTGAGACCTAGTTGTAACGGTAAGCGCATACACAGGCAGTTCTGCAGCCCAGCAGGATGGCAAACTTCATTAACTCTTAACAGTACCTATTGGGTTTCCTCTGTTCCAATGAGCTTCAGAACCGAGGCCTTCAAATGTAAAACTTGTCAAGAGCTAGACAACTGTAAGTCTTGTTTTTTAAAGTTAGGTAGAGATAAAGTGTTGTCAAACATTGGAACAGGCTGCCCAGGGAAGTAGTTGAGTCATCCCTGGAGGTATTTAAAAGACATGTAGATGTGCTGCTTAGGGACATGGTTTAGTGGAGGACCTGTCAGTGTTAGATTAATGGTTGGACTTGATGATCTTAAGGGTGTTTTCCAACCTAAATGATTCTAGGAATCTATGAGTCTATAATCAAAATTCTTAATATGCTCATGAGCAAATGCTCCTGTGGACAATGGAGCTTCTGTCTCTTTATATTTCTATGCCTAATGCATACTCTGCAGTTTGCATGGATTCAAGCACAGAGAGAATTATAATAGTGTTTTTCTTCTTTCAACTGCTATTCTTTTTTGTTATGTTACACTTTAGAATAAAACACTCCTTCTCAAGCTAGCATATTTTCCTCTTTCATGGACACATCTTTTCCATCATTTAGAGGTACATCATTTAAAATCACAGAATCATCAAATCATTATGGCTGGAAAAGACCTTTAAGATCATCAAGTCCAACCGTTATCTAACTCTACCAGGCCCACTTCTAAACCATGTCACTGAGCACCATATCTGGATGACTTTTAAATGCATCCAAGGATGGTGATTCAATCACTTCCCTGGGCAGCCTGTTCCAGCCTTTGATAACCCTTTCAGTATAGATCTTTTCCTAATGTCTAACCTAAACCTCCTCTGGTGCAACTTGACACCATTTCCTCTTGTCCTACCGGTTGTAACTTGTGAGAAGAGACCAAGGCCCGCCTCTCTACAGCCTCCTTTCAGGTAGTTGTAGAGAGCAATAAGGTCTCCCTTCAGCCTCCTTTTCTTCAGACTAAACAACCCCAAGTCCCTCAGACGCTCCTTATAGGACTTACTCTCAAGAACCTTCATCAGCTTCGTTGCACTTCTCTGGACATGCTCCAGCACCTCAATGTCCTTCTTACACTGTGGCCCTCAAAATTGAACACAGTACTCAAGGTGCAGCCTCAGCAGTGCCAAGTGCAGTGGGACAACCACTTCCCTAGTCCTGCTGGTTACACTATTCCTAATGCAGGCCAGGATGTGGTTGGCCTTCTTGACCGCCAGTGCACACTGCTGGCTCTTGTTTAGCCAGCTGTCAATAAACACTTCCAGGTCCTTGTCTGCCGGGCAGCTTTTCAGCCACTCCTCCCCAAGCCTGTAGCACTGCATCGGGTTGTTGTGGCCCAAGTGCAGGACTCAGCACTTGGCCTTGTTGAACCTCATACTATTGGCCTCAGCCCATCAATTCAGCCTGTCCAGATCCCTCTGGGGAGCCATCTTTCCCTCGAGCAGATCAACACTCCCACCTAACATGATGTCATCTGCAAACTTCCTGAGGGTGCTGTCAATACCCTCCTCAAGATCATTAACAAAGATATCAAACAGGAGTGGCCTCAACACTGAGCCCTGTGGAACATCACTTGTGACTGGCTGCCAACTGGATTTAATTCCATTCACCACCACTCTCTGGGCCCAGCCATCCAGCCAGTGTTTGATCCAGCAGAGTGTATGCCTGTTCAAGCCTTGGGTAGCCATTTTTTTCATGAGAGTGCTGTGGGGGACAGTACTGAAGGCTTTACTGAAGTCTAGGTAAATAACTATTTACTATTCTTTTAGTTAGAAATACCTTACAACATTCATCATTTCCTGTGAGAAGGACACTCATGAAAAATATGAACAATTAATTTTCTATTTGGAAAATGTTTTTTTTTTTTTTTTTATAAAGAAGGAACAGATCTCTTACCACAGTATAGAACTATGGTCATAAGAAAGTTACGTTTTGTTAAACCTGTGGAATGACAAGTGAAAAAAAGTTTTAGAAAAGTGAAATGAAAAGGTCAGAGGAAGGACTGTGCACTGGGCTGGCTACAGACCCCTCCAGCTCAACAGCCGACATCCAGTGGTGGCCCAGGCTTACGCAAACAGCATGCAGGGGGCAACAGTCTTCCTGGGACAGCCTGTTAGCTTCCATCATAAACAGGGCTGTGGCTTCCTCAGCCAGGGGGTGTGTGTGGCCCACCCCCCTGGGCATCCACCCATGCGCACTGCCTCCCACGAGTCTGGCTGGCAGGCAGGCCAAAGACACAAGCACCTGCCTGGTGTCCTGCCCTTCCAATGGCTGTGCCAATGGCTGCCTCATACGCCATGGTCCCCTCTCAGCCCCTTACTGCTGCTTGTAGCCGGGTCTCTCAGCATGCTTTGGCGGTGGCGCTGTGTTGTTAGGTAAGGGAGCAGCAGGGAGAGAAAGGTAGATTTGCATCATCAGGGAAAACAAGTTTTTTTGCAGAAATGTGTGGAGGGAAGAAGCTGAGCCAAGCAAAGCAAGGGAGCAGGCACAGCTGGAGGTATGGCCCCACAGGAAGTGGCAGGGAGATGTCAAGACAGGGGAGGCTGAAAGCTTGTGACCTGTGGTGGCAGAAGACAGTTCGTGATTGACCTGCAACTGCCCAGAGCACCAGTGAGGGCAAACAAGGTCCTTCAGGAGGCCCCTCAGAGCCAGCTCAGCCCACACATTGTGTCTGCAGAAAGGGGCAAAGGCGAGTGAGACCACCACTGAAGACTCCCTTCTGTGCCATGAATCTGCCAGTCTGAACTGATGTCTCTGGAGTCTTGCTGCCTGGCAGGGCCAGGATCTGGGATTTTGCACAGGGACCAACAAGGCTTGCCCAGCCCACACACAGTTAACCCTTGCTACTTTTCCATGTGGGCACCAAAAACACTGCCAGGGTAACCCAAAGGATCAAGAGTGACTGCAGAGCTCTGGGCGTGAGGGAGGAATGCACAGGGGCCCTCAGTCCCACCAGTGAAGGGGAAAGTCCTGACCAGCAGCCGACTCATCCAGCAGCTCAAAACCTAGCTGTTTTGCTGACGTATCTGACAAAGTCAGGCAAACGTGGTTTTGCTTGTTAACCTAATGAAGAAGTCTTTAGACTAGGTATGCTGTGGGACAGTTTCCATAACCTAAAGAGGTGTGAGGGAGGAACAAGTGTGTCTGGGCAAGAGCATGACAGGAAGCTCTTGCAAGTAAGACGAATTTAATTCAAAACCTGTCAGTAAAGGATGGACAAGCTCCTCAACCATTGACGCTTCACATGAAGAAAAGAACAGTATGAGCACCGCAAAAAAATTACAGATGGTAAGTCAAGTAGAACATCATTATATTTAGCTGGCCCTCCCCATCATTTCATTCTCCTATAAGTATTCATACACAGTATCCTTTTAAATTACAAAAACCCCGATAGAAATTTGAAGTTTAACAAACATTTTTGTGAACATGTTCTTGGGGAAATTAATGCTGGCAACAATTCTTCAATGATCCTGAAACTAATAATTTCTTTTCAATTAATAAATAATTCTTCAGTCCTCTAATCAGGGTGGCACAAAGCAAATTCAGCCATGATACTTTGCTGTGAAACTCTGTCTCTGTGCTTATTTCTTTACTTTCTGAGGAACATAAGAAATACATGCACATAAAGTAAATTTTGTTAGTATCACCTTTATCTTGAAGATGACTATTGAAAAAAAGGAAGGGAGATTTTTATAGCCAAACTTTCTTAGCGGTAAAGCTGCTTAGTGGGAGTTTTGTTTATAGCTGGAATTTATTTCTTCAGTAAAATATTACTGTTCTGCACCCTGGAGAAGATTTTCAAAAAATGACTCTAACTACTGTCAATTATAGTTAAATATTTTATCAAAACTACAGTGTATCCAACCTTTGCACTTAATACCAATACATGATTGCAAACACTAAACTGCTGTTTACACTTTATTCACTATTTTTACTGTACATTTGTATTTGTACCTAGATCACAGCTGACAGTCAGAATTCATGTTTTCCAGGTATGTACTACCTTCTCCAATAGGTATCCATGTGGTAATGATGTGATTTGATTGTGTTTTAATCACTGCTGAAGGTTCCCACATCCAGAAAAGCGTCGTATAAGGAAAAACAATTGCCATGACAGAGCAAGGGTCCAGCAAGATGTTCACCCTGAAGATGAGAAGCCTTCAGGGAAGGTTTGAGGGGGACCTAGCAGCAACCTTTCAGTACTTACAAGGCGGTTATTGAGGAGACAGTCAGGCTCTTTGTGGATAGAAATGACAGGAGGATAAGAGAAAATGGTCTTAAATTGAAACAGGTAATTTACCACAGTAGAAACATGTTTGCTGTCCTAACTATAAAGAATTTATGCCTCCCCAGTTTTGTGAACTCTGACAGAATATAAAAGCAGAGTGAATAGATAAGATTAGTCATATGATGCCTTTATTTTACCTCTTTCAGAGCTTCCTATCTCAGGTGGCCTATACACGTAGCACTGTTTTCTTTACTCTCAATATGCTGAGATTACCTCAGCTTTCATTTTCTTTACATTTCTGTGTTTTATCTCCAAAAACTGCTTTTCTTTGAGGTTTTGCATTTAATCAGTCCTATCAATCAGTCTCTTTGGCATTGTAAAATAAAGTCTATCATTCCAGTGAGTCCTGGAGGACAGCCACAGCAAAATAATCCAAAAGTTTTATTTTTTATCCCTTTAAATACAATAACTTACTTCATATTTGTAATCAGTATTTAAAAGGTTTTAGTTTATTTTCAAATGTCTCATGCCCTTTTGTGTTTTGTTTAGTCTTTTCAGCTGAAACAATTTAGAGCTAAACAATGGTCTTCAACCATTATTTCCGTTTCCAGATGTAATGCTATTTCACTGTGATGTGCTTCACCTTTGGTTCCACATAACGCACCCACAGTTACAGTGAACCCGTTTTATGCTGTCAAAGAAGTCTGTGCTGCATGACTAGCAGAGAATTATAGTTATGTTTTTCTCTCAAAGTTGAAATGTTCTCTAATGTGGCGTGCTAGACAACAATAAAACGTGGTTAACATCCAGAACTGTTGCCAGTGCAGCCCACAAGCAGCTTTCAAGCAAAGAAAAACAACAGTTATGAATCAACCCTCTTTACTGTTCCTTTGTTATGCTTACACAGAGCTACAGGTTTGAGTAGACTGCAAAATTCCTCTGAAAGAGAAACAAGGCTGTTTTACAGCTCCTATAATTCACAATGTCTACACTTCTAGCCTAAACATACAGGGACACACATGCACAAACACATAGAATTCAGTTGTCTTAAAGGGATGGAACATCAGATCCTAACACCCAGGAAGCTTCTTTCTTTTTCCTGCAATTATTGTGTATCTTTCCTTTCCTCACCCACACATCAGTCATGCCTGTTGATCCATGTTTTGATTCCTAACTCCTTCATGTTCAAAAGTCAGTCTGCAATGCTGTTGGTAGTGAGATCTGCACTTACCCTCCCTGTTCACCCCTTAAAGGGGACAACTGGCTGCATTTTCTATTAATTTGCAGTTCTGCCCTCCATTCTGTTCAAGAGTTATAAAATACAGTTGGAAAAAAAAAAAAATCTATACATACAAGATTTTCTTACATAATACATTTTTCAAGTTATTTTTCAAAAAAGATGCATATGCACAAACAGCGCAGATCTTTAGAAAGCATGGAGGTATAAGGAAGCCAAGACTACAGTAGGGATTGAAATTCAGAGATTCCTAATCATACAAGTAACATCATTCTGTAATATAGACTTAATTTATGGGAAGTGGAACTAAAATCCCTTTTAAAAAAATGTAAATAATTTCTTTCTTGATTATTGACAGTATTTGGATACTGTGGGGAAAAATGGGCATGAAACTTTTTTTAATCCAAGGCTAATATGAGGTTATATTCACAGTAATGTTCTATACAATGAGATATATATATGTAATACATATTAAATTTCTATATGTATAAAATACACAAACGACACACTCATATCTCTTGGGAAGAATGAAAAGAGTTTCTTTTAAACTACTCTATTTTTTTTTTTTACTTAGAAAACTCAGTAAACACTATCAAATAGCTCTATTTTTGTCCCTTTTCTGTAACTCATATGGGCCAAAAAAGTTATTGCAGAGAGCTCCCCATGGAAAAGAAGGACTGGAATGCTGGACTGTGCCCAGAGATGCGGACTGTGCCTCACACTGGCATATGGTATGTGGCAGTAAAGCATTTGTTCTCCAACAATCTTTCAAAAGTATAACTTAAATGAGTCCATTTTGAACTAAATGGAAATCAGATGTACCTTTTATTCCCCATGTATAAGAGTTTAGAGAGTTCTAACACCTGTATCTTTGTTCATGGATGCAGAGAATTCCTGAATTACTTTGAAATTATTCTAGGGCAGATACTCAATTGTAATGCCTAAAATGAAGCATTCAATTTCTGTTGATTTCCTTTCCGATTTTCACTGATGCCTGCATTCTGACAGTCAAATTGATGGCAATTTACAGATACTCAGGTCAGCACTGATTTAACATCTTTCCAGAATCACCTAGTATAGGTAAACTGTGGCTATACTCTACCTTGTTGGAAAATTATAACTACAATTTATTTCTGGAAACAGTTATTTGCTGTTTATGTAGGTAACATATATGTGCATTTCAATACCTTATTTATTAGAAGTTCATCTACAATCTCTGTTTTTCCCCTCCCCTCTTCCTTGTACTTACTGAATTTGAAGAACACCATGCTCATATGTGACCTTTTCCTACCGTTGTTACTTGCCTGTGAGCAATGCTTTAATTGCCAGTTTTACCTACTTACTTTGAGATGTCAAATTCCCTCTGCCTCTTTTGCACTTAGACGTCTATCAGGATCCACTATAATGTCTTTTCCTGGGTTTTGCAAAACCTTCCTGGGGCCCTGTGCCAAAGCATCTTTTGGTATATTCCACTGATGTTTAAATTAGACTGACAGAAATGTCTTCTCCAAAAGTAAGACTAAAGAAGATTGCTATACAAGACATGTCAACTGGCCCAATGGACTTGAAAATCTTTACGGTTTTCTTGTCTTTGCATTTACCATTGAGAGATTCATATTAAACGCTGCTTCTGCTACCATCACTGCTAAATGAATTCCAGCAATAATTCAACCAGAAAATACAAGTGTGCTACATAATGGAAAAACTGCTGATATTGAGAAAAATTTAGGATGAGATACATGTAATACAGCTTAACCAAGTTCAAGGTTTATAAGATTGAGAGTATAATAAAAACTCTGAAGCATTTATTTTGTTGGGTTCTAATAATAAAACTACTTAAAATGTCTGCAGATGAAGAGAAGCATGACAATCCTGGAAGTTTCAAGCATTTCTGTTTTAATTTGGTATTCTGCTCACTCATTCTTTGAAAAAGTATTTTCTGTCTACAAATAAGCACTCACAATACATTTTCTAGAAAAGTTCACACATGCAGCAAGAGCCGTGGATGCTATATGCTTATGTTTATATTACAGTGGAATAGCAGATATTGTCTGATTTCTTTTTATAAGTACACATAGAACAGTAAATAAATTAGTTGATTACTGTACATTTAAAAATAATAATTTCCCTAAATCTTTTCACACATTTATTGACTGCAAAGCACTGAGAAGATAGTAAGTCTTGGCCCCTCCTTGAACTCAGGGAAAAGGGAGGCAGAATCTTCTAGCAGTAACCCATTTAAATTATATGAGACACCTGGAATGTAATTAGTGCAGGAAATTGTTTTATTATTATCATTAAAGTATAAATGGTTCCTAAAACAGGATTCTGTTTCATGCTTAAGTGTGGATTTTAACATCAAATGCACTGCATGACTAAAGTTTATTAATTACAATGTTAGCTTAGTGAGATGAACCGAGGCTCGTGCAACTGCTGTCTGCCAGTCACACAAGAGATTTCTCAACATGTGGGCTAGCTCAACAACATACAGATAATGGAGAGAGGTGTTAAGTTCTACTTCAATCAGCAGGTGAGTAGAAAAGATTCTCTCACTGAAGGTATAAAAACATATATCTATATAAAATCAGGAAAGAGTCAGCTGTGTGGAGTTCTGTTTCAGCCAAAGTCTGTGTTGTTTCTTTCCTTTGTAAGTGTACCATAAGGGACACAGAGAGGATCAAGTATTATTACAGTGGAAATCAGGAGCAGCTCTTACCTTGGGGATAATTTGGCCTGCTCACATCAGAACTTCACAAGCCTTGCTAAAATCGCTCCCTTCTGACACCCTTTCTAAAAGTGCTGGCAGCTGGCACACAGCCAGCACTAACCCAGTGCCACTGCTCGCATGTTGATAACCCCTGCGGCTAGAAAGCATTAGAGCCACCACTGGGAAAGAAGCAGATGCTTCCATAAGAAAGTAAGCTTTTTCACTTCTACTTATAAACCAACTTGCTATATTCAGTCCCTTACAACTAGACTTTGAACAAACAGAACTGAACTAATTTAAACATCTTATCAACTGTTTTAAAGATTACAACCAATATAAACAGTCACAGCATGAAGTGTACATAATCTGGCTTTTAAATTTCCTTTATGGTATTGTAGGTCACTGCAGAAGGCAGTTTTCTCCCCATTATTCAGAATAAATAATATAGATGGGAATAGGATGATAATAATCTTGCAATGTATGTCAGGAACTGCATACTGAAAGCACAGTGTTTTAAGTCTATAATACAGGAATCACAGAATCACAGAATAGTAAGGGTTGGAAGTCACCTCTGGAGATCATCTAGTCCAACCCGCCTACTAATGCCAGTTCACCTAGAGCAGGTTGGAAAGGAACGTGTCCAGGCAGGTTTTGAATAGCTCCAGAGAAGGAGACTCCACAGCCTCTCTGGGGAGCCTGTTCCAGTGCTCTGCCAACCTCAAAGTTAAGAAGTTTTTCATCATGTTCAGATGGAATTTCCTGTCTTCCAGTTTGTGCCCGTTGCCCCTTGTCCTGTCACTGGGCACTACTGGAAAGAGTCTGGCCCCATCCTCTTGACCCCCACTCTTTAGATATTGACAAGCATTGATGAGATCCCCTCTCAGCCTCCTCTTCTCCAGGCTAAACAGACCCAGCTCTCTGAGCCTCATGAGAGAGATGCGCCGGACCCCTGATCATCTTTTTATCCCTCTGCTGGACTCTCTCCAATAGTTCCCTGTCTTTCTTGAACTGGGTCCCAGAACTGGACACAGTACTCCAGATGCGGCCTCACCAGGCCAGATTAGAGGGGGAGGATGACCTCCCTTGACCTGCTGGCCATGCTCTTTTTAATGCAGCCCAGGACATCATTGGCCTTCTTGGCCACAAGGGCACGTTGCTGGTTCATAGTCAACTTGTTGTCCGCCAGGACTCCCAGGTCCTTCTCCGCAGAGCTGCTTTCCAGCAGGTCAACCCCTAACCTGTACTGGTGCATGGGGTTATTCCTCCCTAGCTGTGTGACCCTACTCTTGCCCTTGTTGAACTTTGTTAGGTTCCTCTCCGCCCAACTCTCTAGCCTGTCCAGGTCTCGCTGTGGCCTTCTGGTGTGTTAGCCACTCCTCCCAGTTTTGTATCATCAGCAAACTTGCTGAGGGTACACTCTGTCCCCTGAAAAATTAAGTCAGTAATCATCCTTCCCTCCCTACCCCCCAATACCAAATCAATCACTTAAAGAAGATTATTTTCTGACTAGAAAACAACAACAACAAAAATCATTGTGGAATCCAGAACAAAACAGTATTTCTATCAGGCCAAATGCACTGGTAGAAGGGATGGATTTTTTAAATTTCTTTCATGGTGTTTTTTTCTAATGCAGTCAAAAAATCACCATGAAGAAAGTGCATGGACTATCCAACTATGGATGTTGCTTCAAAGTCGCACTTACAAAAACATTGTGTATTTAGTTGAGGATGCATGCATGCATGGTATCTACTGTAGCAGAAGGATAATGAAACTCTCTGTGAATAATTTGTTCTTGTTCCAGATCCAAATCTTCATAGATCCAACATTTTTATTTATCAATTCAGCTTGAATTTGTGTAGCATTACGCTGCTATGGGAGAACTGATATTCAGGTGGTTTGCTGACAAGTATTCTCAGGAGTGTGCTTCTTCGTGTTGAAGATTACTGCAGAAATTCTCACGGAGTCCTAAGATTAAAAATATGTACATCCTGAAAACCATCTCTTCCCAGTCACTGATGAAATAATGTGGCAAGATGGCATTGTACAGCTTGCACAGTAGCTATGCTTGTTCCTCATAATTTATAGTAATTACTCTTACCTACTAATAGCACACACCTCACTAAATTGACAGGTAAGTTTGATGTGTTCTGTATTTATAAGTAAATATGTTGTATTTACTGCAGTTGCAACTTTGCGTAAGCCCATATTTGCCCAATGAGTTGCAGTTAAAATAGCCAAATGCACGTCTCTATCTTCAGTATGCCTTGTTTGGATCACAGCTACGTATGCCAGCTCTCAGAGTTGTGCCAAAACTATTACTGTGCAGGTACATCAGCTGCAGAATCTGTCTTTATCTTGGACATATTGGAACCTGAAAACAGTCCCAACTGAAGCTGCATCTTCAGACATGGATAACATTGACAGCAGTGCCATACCAAGCTGTCATTTACAAACAGGACTGATGCTATTGATCTTAACAGCAAAGCCATGGTGCTCTGAAATAATACTTCATTCACCTCTTCTGGTGAAGCTGTGACTCTTTCAACTAATATCTTACATATAGTACTATGTTCAGTCTGCCTGTGTCTCTCTGCTTTACTTTCCCCTAAAGTACTTTGCAGTGCAAATATGTGGCTGTCTTATGAAAGAAATACTAAAGCACTCAATTAAGAGTGTGGTGAGCCTTATTTCTACTTCCTTCAACTTAGATCAAGTAGTAGAAGCTTGTAGGCTGTCTTATGTGCTGGTATGCAATTTATTCCCACTCAACTCATGAGTTCTAATGAAGACCTGCATGCACACAAAACATCAACAAAAAACTGCTCAGTGAATGTTAAAATCAGTCTTTCATCATTCACGGTATTAACTTCCTCAATGATGTCCAACAAAGGAGGCATAAGATAGATGCATATGCCAACCCCTTTTCTGTTTCATTTTCTGACTCACAGTGGTCTGGGGTCTGCTAATGTGAACAAGTACTAAGGAAACAAATGCTGCCATGAATATTTAAGAACATAAATAAGGAACGAATCATTAATAACACAGCAGACAAACGTCATACCACATAAAACTCAGTGAATGTTTTGAAGGTCACACAAGTGAAACTGATTAAAAACAGGATCAGGAAATTTAGTAGGTATCATTTCTGACACATAACCTATTACAGAAAACCAAAACTCAAAACTTAAAATATATGGTTCATGTATTATATAGATAATATATAATATATAGTCCCAGCTGCTTCCCCTCCCGTTTTGTATGTGATCTAGTCGCTTGCAACGTATGATTGCAAAATTCTTGTTTGATAGCTTTTTAATATGGGAACTGGCAGCTCAAAGGATGGTGAAGATTCAGAATGATAGTGCTGCTCAGGTAATTTATTTCAAAATATACATTTGAAGCAATTTCGATGCTGAAAAATTGAAGTTCACATTTGGAGTTCTTGTGTAAGTACTGTAGAATAATTTCCCCTGTGTAGAAGAACTTACAGTGCAAAAGGAAGCCTTCACACAAATTTTCTGTAGCAAAGATTTTGCATGAATCATGAAGATAAGATTAAAGTGTGCAGACACAGGATGTCTTCCAAAATAACTACATGTATGGAATTTGTCTGTGGTAATGAAAAATGAAAAACTTCCTGTTGCTTCAGAGTAAATGCACCTGTTTGTATTGTGCTTGACTTGACTATCTCTGGTTTAAATGCAGATTGCACTCTGAAGAAACTACATTGTGGTTGGGATAAAGGCTTTCTAAACAAGGTTTTGTGGAAAGTTTCCTATTATTGACCATGATATCAAGTTAAACAGAAACCTAACTGCAGACCTAGCTGAGGGGACATGGCTGAAAGATAAATGGCTTAAAAAAATCCTTGCTAGTTAGCAATCGGGGCTGCAAAATAAATAAAAATTACTCATACACCTTTATTTGTGAAGGAAAAATAAAGGCAAATAGGTGAAGAAGTCTGTAATCAAGATGACACAGACAGCTAACATGGCAAGATCAAGAACTTTTACCTCAGAAGAAACCATGTGAAATACATAATATTTGACTATGTTACAAAGGCATGCATTTATACCTGAAGTTTTTCCAGTAAATCTCAAAAATGAAGACAACAACAAAAGCTGGAAACATTGATCAAATTTAGAATGGATCCAAAGACATGTATGGAGCAAAAAAGATGGTGGTAGAAGATAACAGTCCCCTCCCCAGATATGTATACCCCATGAGAAACTAGGAATATATTGTGATTCAGATAAGCAAAAAACAATGAGGAAAAGTCAGGAAAAGATCCTAGCTAGTAAGAGAGAGATAGTAGAGAGCAGAAATCAGGAATGAGAAGTAATGGGAGCAAAGTCATGAAGGCAAGTTGAGAGGAAGGTGAGTGTTAAGAGCTACAACCTAAAGAGGAATATGGATGGCATTTCTGAAACTGAAAATGAAAAGGCAGGATTATCTGTGATCAGAAGTCAGGTGGAAGCTTATACAAAATGGGTATACCATCAGGCAATCTGCAACAGCAGGAGAATTGACTTAGTATGTAGAGGTCTTTGCTAGCTTTATGCTCATGTTTGCACTGAAGTAAGGTGAGTAACTATGGGCAGATTTGGATTTCATGTAACAAACACAAAAGAGCGATAGCTCTTCTTGTATTGATGGCATGGTGTTAACTCTTCCACAGCTAAGAGAGAACCAAAGTCAGCTCTAGAAATTCTGAGATGAATGAGAGGCCTAGTATTTAAAAGGATCTTTCTCTACAAAGGAACCTGAGGTTCTCCAAACCATCTGCCTAGTACCATTGTTCAAATGGATACATTCAGACATCTTATTCAGATTTAATTCAAAATGATCATAAAGCATTGACCAGAATAGAAAGTACCATACTAAATTTTATAATTAGTTCCACTTGGTCTGGAATTACTTCCCACCTCTCTAATCCTTTAAGTGCAACAGCTAAATCTCAGAATCAAGACAGAATTAAGAAAAAGTTGAGTAAAAACAGTATCTACACTTGATACTGTTTATCTCTAAGACAGAAATGAAAAGAAACCTCAATCCTTATTTTGCAAGGAAGATTCATTTTAGGTTGGTATAAGGAAACAAAAATCTTTGTTATATATTCAGTTCTTACCATAAGCAAAATGTCTCCTTTATGTCAAGTGAAACGTCTAAGTTCATACATTAGAAGTCTACAGTCATACTTACTTTTGTGACGTACACCATTCATTTCTGCTGAATATTCTACCAAGAGGATGCCATTTCAGGTTCTCCACTATTTTTTCTCATACATATTTAATTATAAAACTGAAACTATAAAAACTGAAACAGTGGTTTCTTTCTTCAGATTCAGCACCCACTTTTGCCAGAGGTAGAGGAACAATCTTTGCTGATGTCCATATTAATCAGTCATTATCTTGCTCTATTCGAGTATATGGGTCTAGACCACAGAAATTGCTGCACAACTTCATGAGCTGGTACAGAAATCATGCTGGCTTTACACAGTTTTTAGCTGTACAAATGATTGCGCATCTTGAGTCACAATTACCCCAAGATTTCCTCTACTGTGGGGTTAATGTAAGTAGTTACAATGATCTGACAATTGCTATTTGGAGATTCACTTGCAAGGCACATCTACTGAGCACGTCAATAACTTTAAAAAAATAGTCTATTTCTTTTACTGGTTTATCAGCAAATTCTCTATGGGTATGAAGGTTTATTCTGCTCAAAAAATGTTGCTAGAGCACCAAATGCCAAAGAGAAAAAAAGAAAATTTACAGTTATTTATGTTTGAGACATATTCTGAAGAACAGTGTGGGTTCAGAATCAGTATAAATTAAAAAGGTCACTTGGTCAATGGCTGAGTTATCTAATTTATCCATAGCTGGATAATTTATCCAGCTGGAAATTTGCTCTATATCACATTTTCTTCCTGTTTAGTCAATGGAGTGGAATGCCCAGTGGGAAGTTTACCCCACCCCAAGACAACTTTCTAAAAGAATGAAAAGAAAAGTCTTTAAATGCTTCTTTTTCTACTACTGAAAACTCCTAGATTACCATCTTATATTAGTCACTTGGAGAATTACTAATGTGTATAAGGAAAGTGTCTTGCTCGAGAAGACAGCAGGAAGAATTTTTGGTTTTATAAACCTCTGTGTATCCAAGTAGCAGAGCCACTACAACTGTAGTTTGCTTTAGGAAGAGCACCTTACTGTTGTGAGTTTGAATGGACCAGATGTCTATAATATCAGGTCATATATTTTCTATTATGCCTTCCCCCTTTTAAGATAAAAATTGGATATCAATAAGCTGGTTACAGAAGTATCTTTGTTTCAACTTTATACTTATTCCTTAGTAGCCTTTACACAATTTTCTGACTATTTTTTATATTGCTGAAATTATATTAAGTAGGTGTAAACCCAGTGTATTTTCTACATCTTGTGCACACCACTAATATTTAAAAACAGTCTGTATATTTATCTTCTAATAAAAAAAACTTTGTAAACACCACCTTACCTGCTTCTGATGTCTCCAATCTCCATGAAATATAAACTCAAGACAGAAATATTTGAAGAATTTGAGGAACAACTGAGGTACAAAATTACAATTTGTATAGGAGCTGGAAATAGTCTCATTTCACAGCCAAGCCCATGCAGAATTCTTAGTTGTTGCTGTTGTGTTATTCAATTTTCTGCCCAATCTGGCAATATGCCAAGCACTTCTATCTAAATGTACTTGTTAACTCTCACAGAAAATTCACCTCTGATAAGCCCAGTGTTTACCTATCCTGTATAAAATATCATTTGAGAAAAACCATGCTGTCTGTGATGCCTCCAAGTAAAGATTACTTGGAAAATCAAACTACAAATTATGACTTATGCTTAAATACCACACAGCAGCAGTCACTGAGGAATTCTTAACAAATACTGGATTCTGTTTTGACCAAAACAAGGAGAAAGAAACCTGCAAAAATAGATCAGTATTTGGGAGAACATTATATTTTATTTCTTTAGAAAGTTAAGAAGGAATTGTCAGCACATACAGATAAGGATAGAAAAAAACCTATTTACACCAAATAAAATTTGAAAAAAAAAATCATTATAATCTTGGGTACGATGACTTTTAATTTACCCAACTCTGTTTAAAACTCTCTCCAAAATCCCAGTATGATTTATTAGAAATATTAGGAGTGAAATGCAAGCAATTTGAAACAAGTATTTTCAGATATAAAAAAGATAACAAAGAATAGCTGCCTGCTGTAGATATTTGTATGATAGATAGGATATTTATCAAAAACATTTATATGAAAATCACTTGGTTAAAAAGAAACACTATTGGATTTAAGATTTATTGTTTTCAATTGTTAATGTCAAAAGAAACAAAATAGTTGCAGTGCATCTCATAACAACAGGAGCACGTGCTGTGCACGCTTTTGGGGAATTGGTCATTAATGAAAACCAGGAGGAGTCTGAAATACAAAGACTTTGTCCTGAAAACTAGTGTTACCTCAGCACATAGAGATTTTGAGTGTAATCTCGAGTATGGCAGTATACAACGCTTGTATTACTTAGGATGGTCCTTCCAGCATTAGAGAAATACTGAAAGCATTGATTGTAACTGTTGTTGATGCCATTCACTGTGTCAACTTTAGCTGGTTTGTAAAGGCTCTATGCTTCCTTCTCTTCACAGAGTAGGAAATTTACAGTCAATTTTGTTAAGTAAAATTTCAAGCTGGCAAATAATGACTAGGCTTAACATCCCCAAACAAATTTCTTTCTATCCAGTATTATAAACAAATCTTGGGGAAATAACAGAAAGACAGAAAGGAGAAAGACCATCCCACAATTAAGGACATATGAAAGATCTAGTCAGTGTCTTTTACAGCCCACCCTCAAATTCTTATTTTTGAATTGAGTACATTTAAATGATTTGACATTAATTGATCCCCCCTTTCCCTGGAAAGATGATGGAACAGTTTGTGCTGGGTATCATCTCAAAGCACCTGGATGAAAAGAAGGTTATCAGAAGTAGTCAACATGGATTCACTAAGGGGAAGTCGTGTCTGACTAATCTGATAACATTCTATGATGAGGTCACTAGATGGGTGGATGAGGGGAGAGCAGTGGATGTTGTCTACCTTGACTTTGGGAAGGCTTTCGACACTGTCTCCCACATCATCCTCACTGGCAAGCTTAGGAAGTGTGGGCTAGATGAATGGACAGTGGGGTGGATTGAGAACTGGCTAGCAGATAGAGCTCAGAGGGTTGTGGTTAGTGGTGCAGAGTCTAGTTGGAGGTCAGTATCAAATGGTGTCCCTCAAGGGTCATTACTGGGTCCAGTCCTGTTCAATATATTCATCGATGATCTGGACGAAGGGAAAGAGTGTACCATCAGCAAGTTTGCTGATGACACTAAACTGGGAGGAGTGGCTGATACGCCAGAAGGCTGTGCTGCCTTACAGCGTGACCTGGATAGGCTGGAGAGTTGGGCAGAGAGGAACTTAATGAAATTCAACAAGGGTAAATGTAGGGTACTGCATCTGGGGAGGAATAACCCCATGCATCAGTACAGGTTGGGGGCCGACCTCCTGGAGAGCAGCTCTGTGGAAAGGGACCTGGGAGTCCTGGTGGACAACAGGATGACCATGAGCCAGCAATGTGCCCTGGCGGCCAAGAGGGCCAATGGCATCCTGGGGTGCATCAAAAGGAGTGTGGCCAGCAGGTCGAGGGAGGTCATCCTCCCCCTCTACTCTGCCCTGGTGAGGCCGCATCTGGAATACTGCGTCCAGTTCTGGGCTCCCCAGTTCAAGAAGGACAGGGATCTGCTGGAGAGGGTCCAGCAAAGGGCTACAAAGATGATTAGGGGATTGGAGCATCTTTCATATGAGGAGAGGCTGAGGGATTTGGGTCTCTTTAGTCTAGAGAAAAGAAGATTGAGGGGGGATCTTTCAAATACTTGAAGGGAGGATGCCAGGGGGATGGGAGCAGTCTTTTTTCAGTGGTGCCCATTGATAGGACGAGGGGTAATGGGCACAAGCTTGAACATAGGAAGTTCCATCTTAACATGAGGAGGAACTTCTTTACTTTGAGGGTGGTGGAGCACTGGAACAGGCTGCCCAGAGAGGTTGTGGAGTCTCCCACTCTGGAGACATTCAAAACCCGCCTGGACGCTGTCCTGTGCAACCTGTTGTAGGTGACCCTGCTCTGGCGGGGGGGTTGGACTAGATGGTCTCCAAAGGTCCCTTCCAACCCTGACGATTCTGTGATTCTGTGATTCTATGACATCAGAAATTCATCCTATGGCTTTCAAATGTTCAAATTCAAGGTTTTACATAAAAGCAAAATCCCAGCATTACCAACTGTTAGTATTAATAACTACATTCTCAAGAATAGCAAAACTCCGTGGCTTATGTTTTCATCAGCTTCATTCTATAACTTTTGCTTCTCCATATGTACAAATTTTATTAACTTGCTAAGGACAGGACCAAAAATGGCCTGATGTTTCAAACTTGGGTGTTGTAAAGGTCTAATGAAAATCAGCTTCTTACTGTACAGGAAATTAGTTAAAACAGTATTAAACTAATCAGCATATTGAGCTTTGTGTGCAGCTTTAAGTTCTAAGGACTTAAAACCAGCTCCTTTATGTAAGGTAAAAACAGGCTTCATCAATAAGGAGCATAGCGCTAAGCCCTCTGAAGCAATATGAGCAGCATTTTCTTCTCTTATATGGACAGTAGGCATATTTCATACACCGCAATCCACACATACATACACATTACAACCAAGGAAGTCACATGTATATCACAAAACCTCTCTGCCTGAAGACGTTTAACCTACAGCTCTCATCTTCCTTTAGGAGTGTTATGGATCGTGTTCATGTCTTAATAATGCCATTTTGCCGATGCAAAAGCAAAATCCACTGGGTCAGAGACCAGGAGGGAGAAGTCCAAGACTTCTAGCTGTAGCCTAGTGAACAGGCCTGTCACCTGGAGATAATTCTCAGAGGACTTGTGTATTGTAACAGGATTTTGACTGTATGACTTCAACTGTGCCATAGGTACAGAGAAGAATGAAATTTAGGTCATCTTTTAACACTAAGAAATTCTATGTTGTTAAAAGTATGCATGATTTTTGAATGGGGGCCTGGAAAACATTTGTAAGAATAAAGAAGAGGAGATATATTTGCAAATGAAGTTCAGAAAAGGTTATGCAAACATAATGGCGTATTTCAGTTGCATTAGGCCTAGAAAAGCAAGAAGAAAAAAAAAGGTAACATAGCTTTAATGGGTGAAACCTCCTATTTAGTCTGAATAAAGTATAATCAGATCTATTTGCCTTGAAATAATCAAACCAAATGTAAAAATAGCTATCTAAAAATTCAGTTTGCTAAATAATAAATATTCTGCTCTGTTTTTTTTTTTTTTTTGCATAATTCAGGGAATCACTCTTTGAACACCATCTCCACTAGAGTGATCATGACCAAATCCCTATACTGTGGTTTTCTGCACCCCTAAAATGGGATCAAGAATTATGCAGTGCTTGGGAAATTAAGCCTTTTTAATAATAATCCAAAACCTGTATAGGAAGCAGGAACCTATCTAATGCTGGATAATAGAAACCAGGGAAGACAGCGGCTCTGACCCCTCTTCAGCTGCCAGGTGTCTGATTAAGAATCACATGCAGATCTGTCCACCTGGAAGCTGAAGGCCAGCATTTTCTCCTGTGCATTGACACGTACAATTCCACTTTCAAAGAACTAAACAGGGATCATTATTTTCCTTTACAGCACTGACACAGAGGTGATGGTAGTGCCACTGTTCATCTTTTATGCTACAAAGCAATTATTATACTGTTCAGGCAGTGGGAGACCCAGGTTCATTTTTTTTTCTCTGTCTAGGACTCAATATCTGTATCTTCTATGTATTAGCAAATGTCCTAGCTACTAGATAGAAAGCTAGCCCAGAGGGCATTTTGTCCCTCAGAGTGGCAAAATTCATGAAAATAATAAGTGAGGAGGAAAGAATAGATTTTGTAGCCTTAGATGAGGGCACTTATCTGAGAACAGGGAGACACAGGATGATTCGGATTTGCTTTATGGTGGATGGAGAGAGAGGAACTTCTATAGCGTGATTTATCTGAATAATTTTAGATACATTCCTTGAGATGAATCACACCCTAAAACCACACATTTTTCTGCATAAAGGCAGTCTAGTGTCAGACTCCAGATCCTGCCATAGAGAAAAAAGAAAACACCATTTATACAGCGCCAAGAGATCAGTGTTTTAAAGGTCTCATAGCACATACTATCTAACTAATATAGAAATACCTCATTAATTAATGTAGTTGAAACTGTTTTACAATAGAGTTTTCCTAGTATCTATCCCTTTTCTTAGCTGTTATGCTCATCCTCCCTGTGTCTTGCTGGGTTCCCAGGTGGACACTTCAGTCTTCCTCAAGAGCAATGGGGGTGGGAGGTTGTAGGGGGGTCACAATGAGCTGTCAGCATCCCCAGGCGGTGACCATCAGCGGTGTCACCCCTCCCCAGAGGGGCCAGCCCCAGAGCAGAACTGGAGCAGGGGAGGCAGCAGCCACTGGCCCCAGCACAGGGGTTAAACCAGCAACACCCAGCTCAGGCCAGGAGCTGCCCCTGGTAAGGGACAGCAATTGTATAGTAAATATGATTAGTATTGAACCAGAATAAAAGGGAAAATTTCTCATATTCTATGAAAAATAATGCCGTACAGGAAAGTTCCTTGCACCCTCTCCTTTGTTAAGCAAGTCCTTACAATTTTAGAAAATGAACACAATCATTTTTTCAAAGCCTTGAGAGACCAAGTGTTTACTTTTCAGTCATCAGAACCAAATGGAGTATTTCTAGAGCCTGCACTCTATTGAATACATAAACTTTTAAATTGCTAGTAAAGTCAAGGTAACAAAAAAGGTCACAAAAACAGTAACAGATTTATCTTTAGTTACCATTGTATTTGGTTACCATGATATTTGGTACATTTTTAAGTCTTCTATTTCACCATGTGCTGATTAATCATGAAGTTTTATGACACATTCATGTCAAGAAAGAGAATAAAATTCTATTTTTAACTATTAGAAATGCTGTGATAAGAACTGGTATCAGTTCTTATTCTGAAGCCAGGTTTCTTAGGATTTCTATGATACAGCAACTTGAATTCAAAGTAAAACAAAAGCCACATCTATTTTTTTTAAATATTCCAGTCTCTACTGGAAGCAATTCCACTATATTCAGATTCATCTCTAGATTAGTATGGAAAAATGTCTATTAATTCCAAGCTAGTAGCTAACTCAAGAAACCACCTATTATATATTTTGACTCTACTGGGTTTAGTGTTGCAAAATATCTTTCAGCTGGGCCAAATCTCTCACCAGAACAGCTCAGAGATTTCAGCAGCTCTAGCTGTGTTTTCATCTCAGATGTGATTCTTAGAAGAAACCTAATCTAAATCAAAACATAGTCTGATTAATCAGTCTTTTGTAAATTTGTGTAAGTTAACAGATCTACTTTCATACTACAAAAAAAATAGAAGTCTTCTATAACCTTTTAGTGTTGACTCTACATATTGTACATCCTATGAAGTGGAAGGGCACATATCAAGCTAATTTTATATAGTTTTTCTTTATTGCTTAGTTCCTGACAGAAAGATGATGTCTTAAAAATTTCATATATGTAATACTTGAACAAAATTATACAAGTCATTTATGTTTTCTGCTGCTCTTAGGACTTTTTTTGGCAAAGGTTGCCTCTGGAATATTTTAGTAAGAATTCACACAGCTTGTTCAGTACAGATAATCTGTACTGCTGAGGAAAACCATAAAGAACAACTAAATTTAAGATGATGAACTTTCTCACAATTAATTTGAAGGCAAGAAAAAAATGGAGTAGTAGTTCTTATCGAACACATATAACAAAGCTGCTGTAGTTGCTTGGCAACCAGGATCAGACTTTTGGAGAGCAATAAATACCTATGTGATCTGTAGAGATGTGCCTATAACACAAAGAGGGAGCTGATACTCATTGGCAGGTTGGTTTGCCCACTATGCGAGTTCTGTCTGTGTGTCTTCTTTTAAGAGTTTGATTTTTTCTGCTTAGATTGCCAGTGGTGCTATATTCACTTTATTTCTTCATCTCAATCTATATTAGCAAACTAGCAGCCATCAGGTGAATCTGCTGAGCATATCCTCGGCCCAGCTTCCAATATGACTTTGAAGGTTTCTTGGAGCACCTACATTTGCTCATTCAATAAGTGACTAACTTTAAGCCACTGCTTCTGGGGAGACTTTTTCAGAACAGTATCTGTTAACAGCAGTGTAAAGGGATGTGTTTGCTTTCACAGCACATTTCAGGCATCAGCATGTAGAACATGCCCAAGTCCAAACCCCTCTGGTTTCTGCGAGGACCAAAGGCCATGACTAGGTCCAGACTTGTAGATTTGCAGTGAACGACAAACAAGAAGACCTGCGTCACAATTAAGCTCAGACCAAGACATGAACCTGCCTGCAGTATGAAAGGTTGCAGTACTCTGTGCCTGGCCTATGTGCCACACATTTTTGAAGCTCCTGACCTCCCTGGTATGAAAGAGCTCCAAAGCTGCACAAGTTAAAGGGATTTGTAGACAATATAAACGTAGGCTGCTTAGGCAACATCTATAGCTGTTCTCCAAGAACAGCAGCATGCCCTTAAACAGCTGGGTCAAGAAGGCTGTGACCTGAGCCTTTCTCCTGACCTGGCACTCTACCATCAGCATAGACATAAGATTTCTTGTAAGGTGAACTATTTCGGAGTTTTGGAGAAAGAAAAAAATTTGCTTTCAGCAAAAAAATATTACTAACTTGTAATAATTACTTTCTACACAGATGCTCCACTGACTCCTATGTTCCAGATGAAACTGTTAATCTGAATGCACTGGTAAAATATCCTCTGCCCTGAAGTGGCAGTAGATAATTTCAGTATAGATTAACCTCATCTCTCCTATATGCTTCATCACATATGATGCAACAGTGCTTATATTATACATATGAACTTCACTGAACACATGGAAGGATTCCCTTTAAACAGAACTTAACTTTTTCTGGACTGAGTTCTCATCATCAGTGCAATTGAAGCTCAACATACAAGGGAGAAAAAAAAAGCAACTGTGGTGCAAGCTTCTCTTTTTCTGATTGAGGTCCATTTCTGTAATAAGCGTAGCTTACTCAGAGCCAATGTCTATCATAAAGACTTCCTCCTGTTTTATCACAGAAAAAAGCTAACAATTCAGAGCCAGTAAGAATGATAAAGGTACCATGGCACTCTGGTACCTCTAGGTAAAACCTAACTCTATTTTTCCTTTGGTTATATAAGACTTTTGTTTATATAAATGCGTCTGTCCTCTCACAGCCTTCCTTTTCAATTTTCACCTTTAAGCTACTGTCTAAGGCTTCAGACTACTGCTGATGTCAAGAAAGGTCTTTAAAAAGGAGTGAGAATATGGCACCGCAATCATGAAAAGGGGAGAATTCATTTACAGCCTACAGCTATACACACTTTCTTTAAAAGCATTTCCTCAGCGGGTTAATGTTCCTGTCCTGTGGACAGGCTATCTAATGATAAAGGACAGGAGTTTAAATAACAGTATTTTTTTTTTCTCTTAGGCACTTAGAGACAACTAAATAACCTACAAGACTAAAAATCATTCGAAAGGATTAAAACCAGACACAAAAGTGCAAAACACTGCAGAATAAACAAAGGAGTGTTTTATTACCTTTTTCTTCCATCTGACTACAGTGGATGAGTAAATCTAAGCTAACTCCATTTGATTTAACTCTCTGTGGAGAATTGTATGAAACTAAAGCAAACCATAAAAAAGTAAGCACAGATTCTAAGTGTTTCTAGTTATTCTGACACATACCCAGATGCCCCACATTTCATTAGTGCATGAAGAGGATATTGGTGGTTATGCTGCAAACGAAGAACTTCAGTTTCTATTTAATACTCTCATCTCAAAGAAGAAGATGACTAAAGTATTTTCCGTTAATGGGCCCATATAGATTACAATTTCATAGAAATTCCTTATGGCTGTTTATGAGAATACAACTATTGATGGAACTGCAAAGGGAGGTTCAGAACTAGTTTGTGTGTACTAATTCCAGATAATACACCTAGTTTATATTATCTCCCTTGAGTTCACTCTACTTTTGGTTCCTCATTTAACATAATAACACTGAGCTGCAATACTGCTTCACATATGAGAGCTTCAGCAATTTAACTGTTTTTAGTGGTCTTAAAGCGATCGTACCTGTAATGCAGAACTAGAAAAAGCCTTTTGATGCTTAACATCTATAAACCTGTCATTGTAGATCACAGAAAATCTATTATACCAGTGAACACTTTCTGCTTCAAAAGGAGATGGGTAGGCAAACCTTTTATTGCAATTTGAGAGACATTTAATGGTGTGAATCACTATTCAGAAGTTTTTTATACATGTATTAAGTCCAATATAATACTTGAGCTTAAGAAGGTGACAAGTTTTAGCTCATAATTCTGTCACTTCACAGGATGTATCAAGTCTTAATGAAAATGACATTGAAGGACTTAGCAGAAAACAAAACAAAATATACAACAGCTACCACATGCTGTCATTTGAAAAAAATGGCATTTAAATGATGTATTAGTTAAAATGTTACAGTGCATGGAAGAAAAAAAAAGACAAAGAAAACAACAAGGAGATAAAAATCGGGAGGTGAAACCTTATTTATTATTTGCTAATGGCAGTAAACCTTCCATCAATCAATATACCCCATACTTCCTCAAAAAAGCTCAGCTAAAGTGTTGCCCAGTACTTAAAGAGTTAATTCGTTAATTCAGTCAGCACCTGTCCCATTGGTAGAGAACAGTTTTCCATCTAGAGCCTTTCATATACTTCATAAAGTTGCCAACAGATTTAATAAAGAGATATCTAATCAGTTAGTGCTCCAACTCTTTATAGCTATAAAGCTTTTCAGAAGACCTTTCTTTGGTGTTTTGAGTTAAAGCATCAAAAAGGCACAGAACTATCAGCAAGGCTAAACTTCTCTAGCTTAGATCTTGCAATGGTGACTCAAGTGTTTCTGTCTTATGTAAACACAGAGGTAAACTTTTGGTGTTCAGTTTTTGTAAACTATGTGCTTGTGTTCTCTTTAGGTGAGCTGAGAGATGCAGGGAAAAAAAGAATATAGCACATTTAAATAAATGGAAATAACCAAAACTAAATGCTCAGGCAACATCCAAGCAAAGTAGACATGTACACAAAAAGGTGAGGAACTGCTCAAAAGGACACTGGCTAACTTTGGATTCAAGGAGGTTACATCTGGCCAAAATAGCAAGAGCAGATCAACTGGATGGGGAGGGGTTTACAAGGCCGCGACCCCTTTTTACCCATTGCCAGTACTCTGAGTGGTGCAAGCTCTATCTCATGTGACAAATGAGACTGAAAGGTCTTCTTCCACATCCATAGTAAGTTTTAATACAATTATATATGTAAATTTCATAACTTAGTAACTAAAAGCACACTTGTCACTTTATTTTTTACCCACTGCCTTCAAAATTCACACTAAATTTCAGCAATTATATATGCATTTTTAAAAGGTCATGGTTCCCTGCACACACTTTTTTAAGTGTGCAGATAGCATGAAACTAACAATTCTTTTTTTAACTTAGGAAATGAGAGCATCAGGTATTTATCCACAGTTTTGTAAGAGCTGCTGCTTGTCCTATAGTTGCCATGGTTCTTTGAGGCACTGTAGTTGGTGGAAATTCCACTTTTGGCTCTTACACAGATCGGGAATATCGTAAAATATTATTTAAAATGGCAGTGTCTATTGAGGCCTTGAGGTGACCTCTGTCTCATAAATTTTTCCCATGAGAAGATACAAAAGAAAAAAGATCTTAGAATCCTCTCCTCACTACTGTGATTTACAGGCATCAGCTGACATGAGTTGGGCATGCTTGGGATCCATTCTAACTATAACATCTTAAAAGAAATTGTGGTCATAACTGACTGAGCTATTTGTCTTCACTAAGTACATGTTGGCCACATTGAGGTGGTCCATCAATGGATTCATAACACTGATTTCAGAATTATGAAAAGTGCAACATGCAGAAGTTGTTTCTTGCACCTAGTGCCATGGACCTCTGTAGTTACCAAAAGACTTATGCTAGCAGTATAAATGTCAGAAGAGCTGTGGTCAGTATGGGCTAATTGCTCAGGTTCCTCGGCAGGTTTCACAGTGCTGAATTCTGTGCTGGTAAAACTACACTGCTATCTGCATCACAGCAAGCTATTTTAAAGCTTGGTCTTCTCTACTTACATAAGCTGTAGTCACTTCGACTTCCCTACAAAAATTCTGTTGACAGAAATTTCACAAGCTCTGAGAGCTTTTTCACAAGAGACAAAAAATGTATTAGGGATGGGATTCAGTTCAAGATGTAAATGTCTAAATGGAAGTGTTTTGATAAATATATAAAGACATACTAAATTCCCACTATAATCAGAGGAACTTTGCAGTGCAGACACTTAGCTGGCTGAACACAGATATATGCTACCATTTTAGATTCCATAGGATACTCTAGCCCTTCAGTATCCGTAGGATAATCTAGGGCTTCTAGTATGCATAGGATAATCTAGTGTTTGCTGAAGAGAATTGAACTCTTGGTCAGCTGAATAACTCTCAAAGATTCACTGACAGTACTAACCACATCTCAGTCTCTTGAAGTAGTTTGCAAGACCTACATTTAGTTTTCAAAATTGAACTGAATCTCAGTCTATGAATCTGTCTATGAGATCTTATAATTTTATTCCTAGACATCCTAAGCAAAACTGCACAGTCCACTTAGTTTAGACCTTAAATATAATTACATACAAACCAGAAAATCCTTTAGACAGAAACCTGTTTTCTATTTGGAATGTCTCTTCATTAAGCGTTGGCAGTGCAAAATGTGATCTCTGATGTTGTACATAAAGTTACCCCTGAAATGCATTCTTTAGAATAGAGAAATGAAAACCACACGCATCTCAAGATCTATGAAAATTTCAGTCAAGAACTGTCACCCTACCTAGGTATTTTCTCACCAAATCAGAACTAAAATATTTTTTCATACTGACATGGAAAACAGACTAAATCTCAATACAGGAGCTCTATAAGTCTCATGCAAATGGATTAACTCTGCAGAATGCATGATGATGACTGTAGTAGCAAGCTCATGCTCATTCTGAAGAATGTCATTGATGTTTTGCAGCTATGCAGAGCACTTAATCATTGTTTTTGCTTATGATTTGTCAGCTAAAATTTTTAATCTTTCAGGAGTCTTGTAAGAACACTCAGGTCTGGGTAACCGAAATAAATAGAAGATATTTAATTTCTGGGATATTCAAACTCATAGAATCATAGAATAGTTACAGTTAGAAGGGACTTTAAAGATCAGCTAGTTCCAACCCCCCTGCAGGGGGGGGCAGGGACACCTCCCACTACACTAGGTTGGTCAAAGCCCCATCCAGCCTGGCCTTGAACACCTCGGGGATAGTGCTTCCACAACTTCCCTGAGCAACGTCTTCCAATGTTTCACCACCCTCACAGTAAAGAATTTCTTCCTGATATCTAATCTAAATCTACCCTCTTTCAATTTAAAACCACTACCCCTCATCTTACCACTACACTCCCCGGCAAAGAGGGCCTCCCCATCTTTCCTGTAGGTCCCCTTTAGGTACTGGAAGACTGCTATAAGGTCTCCCCGGAGCCTTCTCTCTCCAGGCTGCACAACCCCAACTCTCTCAGCCCGTCCTCATAGGAGAGGTGCTCCAGCCCTCTGATCATCTTCGTGGCCCTCCTCTGGGTAAACACAGTACTCCAGGTGGCTTCTCACTAGAATGGAGTGAATCACCTTCCTCGACCTGCTGGTCATGCTTCTTTTGATGCCACCCAGGATACAGTTGGCCTTCTGGGCTGTGAGCACACATTGCTGGCTCATGTTAAGCTTCTCATCAACCAATATCCCCAAGTCTTTCTCCTCAGTGCTGCTCTCAATCCATTCTCCGCCCAGCCACATTCAGGACCTTGCACTTGGCCTCACTTCCTGAGTTTTGCACAGGCCCACCTCTCAAGCCTGTCCAGGTCCCTCTGGATAGCATCCCTCCTCTCCAGCGTGTCAGCTGCTCCACACAGCTTGGTGTCGTTGGCAGGCTTGCTGAAGGTGCTCTGAATCCTGCTGTCCGTGTCACTGACGAAGATGTTCAGAAAGGTTCTTGAGATTTCTTGTCAGAAGTGTTCTTGAGATACAGATATAATTAAGCAAAGCTGAATTTTATTTTGAAGTCTTTGTTTGGTTTCTGTACATAACTGTTCTCAGAGATGATGTAACATTAAAATTCGGTATTTGTAACAATTGACATCTAAGGCTATCAATGTTCCCTCCTTAATGTTTTTCAGCTACGGTGTTCATTTCCAGGTCCATCATATTTCCATACAGTTTAACGCAGAATGTATTCAGAATTTTCCATTTACATCAAAGAACCTCAGCAGTGTCCTAAGATGTCATAGTCTCAATATCTGGTCTTGTTAGATCTCTGATATCATTCAGTAATAAATCTATCTAATCCATCTATTTGAGTTGTTAGACTACCATAGCAGTTAAGTACTAGATGACTACCATTTGCATAAAAGTATAGAACTGAATAGAACTTATCTAGAACTAAAAAACTAAGCTCCATAAAGTTTAAGAGAAGCTCTTGCCTTTTCAGGTAAAAGAATATGGAGCTTTGTGAACCTAACTGAACTACTCACAATTAGACAGGAACTGTATACAAAACCAACATTTAGCCAACTCTCCCAATTTCTGCCTGGATCATGTGGAACCGCAGCAGTTCACAGAATTTTCTCCTTTTCATTTCATTTCATGCCACAAACTTGTTCTGTCTTAGTGAACAACTGTCAGCCTCAGCAACTATGTCATCAATACTCTGGGGTAAATAAAAGTAATTTCATGGAAGACTGTGTGCAAAACAACATCAGAGATATGAAACTACAACCCAGGCTGAATGTAGGCACAGAATAAAAATTAATCTCCTAAAACTGACAATAGCTGAGAAATTCTGCATTCCGTTCTCATCATGAAGTAAACTCAAACAGGTCTCACTTAGGGAGACAGAGACACCACTATTTGTCTATCTGTAAAAAGGGATATTCCAAGAACACATGGCAGGAAAAACAAACCCAACTGATAATTACAAGGCAGTGCACATCCCATAGGTTTGCACTGTCCCTCTCACTTTTGCCATCATTTCCTGGACTCCTTTTTTTTCTGCTTTAGAAGGCAAATCTTCCTTCACTACATTGACTGAGCTTGTGGAAAGCATGCAGGAACAAGGCCTCTGAGATAGTTAATTAATATAAGTGTTATAGAATGTATGCTCCAGGAGGTGGAATGTTCATTGAAATAGCACTTAGAACTGCATCAGGATACAGTGTTGAAAAAAACAATAGAACACTGCTGCCAGTGTAAAGTAGTCTACACACCTCTCAGGTGCCATGAGGAACATGTAGGTGTAGAAGTCATAATTATAAAGTGTCTAATATATCCCTATCCTAGCCCTAATGCTGGGGATAAAATGAAATCTAAATTATCTTCTATTTCTTAAACCATGATTTGTTTCAATAATCATGTTTGTCAGTCAGTAAATTGAAATGCTTGGAAGCAACATAAGTTGAGTTGTTTATAATTGTAATAGCAGCAGCTTTCCTTTACTCATCACAGTTTGCGTGCTGAATGCCAGTCTTTTGATAGTCACTCATCTACATGTATCAGAAGAACTAGAAAAATGAATGAAGCAATAAAATATCAGCCAAGTTGTCTCCCACAATGCTGATGCCCTGAAAAGAGAATATATTGCAAAAGGATCCTCTCATGTACACAAACTTGATTTTTATTAGACAAAGATGATTTTCCTATAGAAGATAAATTATGTTTTAAACATGGTCATTGTCATCACTACGGATTGTGAGGAAATGGGTAATTTCAGGAATGAATGAAGAGGAGGAAATCCAATTCTGCGATTGATATGAACATCATGTTTTGTTGAACCTGAAGGATTTCTGTGCAGAATGATGCCCACATCCACGAGAGGGGAGGAAAAAACATCCACTTTATTTTAGTGCCATGGTGCAGCCAAGCAGTACCTTTTTCTTGATAACAGCATACCTTAAAGCCATATTGACAAGTGTCAGGTTATTGCCATGACCAGGATACATAGTGAGGAACCAACAAAACCGTGCCTGCCTTTTTTGGAATTCTCACTTTCCTTTTCCTGTCCTAATTTTGCTGATCTCTTGTATGCTCTGACACATTTACTGATAGCTTTATGGGGAAAGCGACCATGTTTCCACATGACTGTAAAATGCTGAACTCACTTAAGAAACTGCACAGGTAACAGAAAAAAAGAAAAAGTCACTCTGTCGTTTCAGTTAATTGAATTGTATCTTTGAAGTTTCCCACTATAGACAGCTGCAGCTGGAACCTAAAGCAAGCAGCAGAACAGCAGGTACCACTTTCCTGCCATCCACCAAACTTACATTTTTATAGGCAGTGCTAAAGAAGCCAAAATATATGGGAAAGGGATTTGGAAAAAGGAGAAAGTGTGCCCCCTCCTAGAGTGTATCCTGCTTCAAAGTTGTTTTTTTATTGGTTGTTATTTTTTTTAAGAACACAACCAAGCAAACAAATTCCCAAACATCTAAACAACAACGGAACAAGTTTCTTCATAGGTCAGGGTTATAATTTATCTTTTATTAATACTTCATTGTGAAATCTCTACTTCTAGTCTAAGTCTTTTCTCTTAGTAACTTTTGTCTTCTACTTAAACATTCACCATGTCTACCTATAAAAACACATTCCCTCAGCAACATGCTGGAATTCTTGCATCCCCATCTTTCCATGGTTTACAGAAACTTGTAAATCACAGCCCTGTTCAGCCTGGCCTCGCTCCCTACACAACTGTGTCATGATTACAACATACTGTAAAAATCCCGAAGATCAGCCTGGGAATCCGCAGCAAGTTTTTTATCTAGTCCCTGCCCTTCTCACCATTTCTCTGGTGAGATTCTCTCCAAGTTCAGGGCCTTACAGGTCATCTGCAAATCTTGCAAAATGACTGTTTCTTCGGAGTTTGAATTCACAAAATTTTCCCACAGAAAGTTGTATTATTTTTCCCTACTAAATGTTTTTTTCTCCACTGCTTCAGGATTTTTTTTTTTTTTATATGGCTGCAGCTGCAGATTATAGTTACAGGAGATAATGAGGCAGAAGACATTCCAGGCACCTATGAATCCCTTGATTGTACTCTTGAGTGAAGAAAGTATGGCAGCAGTCACATGAGAGGCACTACATTTTACCTCTTAAATTCAGTGATCCCTGAAGAGGAGTTAAACATAGTTTCAGTCTACATTCTTGATCGAACTTTCAGCTAAAATAACTCTGAAAACAGTAGTGTGTCATTCAGAAGGAATGCTGGATGTCTATAGAAGTCCCTGTGATCACTGTAATATCCAAAAAGCTTTCTATCCTCAAACCACACCATTTACACACACACGCACACAAAGAGTTTGGCATGCCTGTATCTTGAAAGGCTCAGGCCATTCATCACAATCAAGATGAAGCAAACTGATGTCCACCTCAGCATTCCACGTTTTACATCTTTTTCATGGCACAGGGTCAGATCACTTGTTTCCCCTGCTTTTGTAATGGGACAAAGACTGACTACGGGGAGAATTTATTCTGCCTGACCGATAACCAATCACTGTAGCTCACTAATGATTTAAAGAAAGCACAGGAAAAAAAGAAACCAACCCAAACCAACAAAATACCAGAGAAATCAGAGTAGGATTTATGGTAAGGATATGAAAAATCTTCAGTAAAGACACCATTTCCTTTTTAACTGTGAAAATTGTTAAGAAAACTTAACAAACATGCTTTTTGCCAAGGAAAATACAGAGACCATTTTAAAAAGTTCTAGAGTGTCTAGTTCTAAAAGGAAGATCTTATGGGAAGCAATTCTGTCTGGATAAGATAAGACATAGCCAAGTTCATCTTACAATGTAAAATTATTTAAGGGCACCAATGTTACTGAAATCTACTCACATTTTAAAAGGTTGGGTTTGTGTGAATAAATAAATATAGTCAAATGCTCTTTAAAGATAATTTAATCTGGAGATGAAATAAGTATCAACAAAGTAACTAAAATCTCTGCATAATGGCTCAAAATTAGCATATTCAGATTATGAAAGAGAACTGACATAATTAAACGTAAAAAATGGACATAAATAAAAAGAGTGAAGAATGGAGGGTAAACATAGTTTAGGATGAAGGAAAACAGGTCATAAAAATGCAACCCAATATTGTGAAGTTATTATACCATTTCAGACTATAAGCAAAACATGGCTATTCTGAAATCAATCTTTCTCACACTAACAAGTCACGTGCAGAGGACACAGAGGTAAATGCACTTGTAACATTACATGTAAAGAAAGTGTACCCTTCAATATATTTTTAAGTATGTAACCTAAAAGCTTAACAATTTAATACAATTCATTTAAACCTAAGCTATTATATCTAGACTAGTATAAAACAATCCTTCTGCTATAAGAAACATATAATGAATGCAAAACATAGAAGTACATGTTCTAGATACAGATTGCTGAAACGATATAAGTTAAATTTCATTAGTTTGAAAATGTATATATTTATTAATTTTATACTCATTTGTAAACAACATGTCTTTGAAGCAGTGTCATGTTTTCTAATTCTGTCCAAACTAATTCTTTATACAAACTGTATTACATGATCCACTACATCAGATCACAGGGTTTATCTAGAGCTGACACATGAACGTACATCTAGTACAACAAGCAGCTGATTTTACCTAAAATGTCAGAATTTTGGAGTATGTTGTATTGGTTGTTTTGAATACAAAGGAACGTTTTCTAGTTTTGGAATAACAAAACATGTTGGATACATAATAAATGTTTTCTTTATAGCAGTGCAGTTCTGGGATTAACACGCAGAATACATACTGTTCACAAAGATAAGGTGGCTGGGAGTATCATGATGTAACGCACCCTAGTACACGTTGCCTATTCTAGAGCTTGACAATCTTCTAATGTTTTTATAACAGACCAGGAATAATTTAATTCAGATTGAATTTCATCAATTGTAAAGGTTTATTAAATGCTCTGAATAATTACTAATGTCATCTGGAAAATTAAAAAAAAAAAAAGTGCATATATCCATTTCAGACATATTTCCAAGCAAAAGGATTTTTTCCTTTTTTTTTTCAGATATGATATTACGTGCAGCATTATCAGCCTGGGAAGGCAAGGGCTGCTCAATTTAGTACTCATGCACAGACAACTTTATTCCTTCTCTTCTTCATGCTTTTTACTTTGTCTCAAACTTGTCTCAAATATACTTATTATAACATATTTACATGAAGTCCCCTCACAAATGTTTAAAAGGTGACAAAGCATTAGCATGACCTTGCCTTGACTAGGTGTATGATGCAAACAGGGGCCAAGTTTTGGGACCCTGTTCAAAAGGATACAACAAGAGCACCTGAGTACAGTGAGCCTTGGCATGCGCCATGGACTGACAACTGCCAGGAAAACAGGGCCTGAAACTGTTGGAAAGATGAATTGCGACAGCATCACACAGCATTTTGATTGGCAGCCTGTGCTGAAATCTGGCTACGAACACCTCACACACACACCTCGCCACCCCAGTGATTACAGAGATAGGTTATAATAAGTGATAGCAATGAGGGGGGAAACATTTTTACGTGCATGCAGAGGACCCGATGTGCCACAGTTTTGTATTTGTGCAAAGCTGCTGGCCAGAGCCCAACGCTGACACTGACCAGAGTTGCCTTCTGCTAAGCTCAGTGGAGCCTGCTCACCACAGCAGCCAAGATAGGTCTCAGTTAACAGTATACTTGTGCATGTGTACAATGTACCCTTTTTCTGGTCCCCTTACTAAATTGAACTTATCAGTGGCAAATTGTATGGTGTTCCTTTCTCCTCTTCTGTGACAAAGGGGCTTCATGTTTTCTATCTTGTAATTTATTTTTCTTCAAAAGTGGGAGAAAATTACTATATATAAAAAATCCAAAGGAATTAAGCACACAAGCTGATTTGCTCCAGCCCTCTAGTGCTGTTTCACAACTAAGTTCCCACAGAGCAAGAACCATTAAGTGTATAATGTTCTGAGGACTTCTGGACATCCTGCAAGTTGGTGACAGAAAAATGTCTCTGTTCTCAGCCTGGAGAAAAGAAGGCTCCAGGGAGACGTTATTGTGGCCTTTCTGTACTTAAAGGGGACTTACAAGAAAGATGGGGACAAACTTTTTAGCAGGGCCTGTTGTGATAGGACAAGGGGTAATGCTTTTAAGCTAAAAGAGGGTAGATTCAGACTAGATAGAAGGAAGAAAGTTTTTACAGTGAGGACGGTGAAACACTGGAACAGGCTGCCCAGAGAGGTGGCAGATGCCCCATCCCTGGCAACATTCAAGGTCAGGCTGTGTCCAGCCAGAGACCTGTCAGCCTGTGAGCAACCTAATCTAGTTGAAAATGTCCCTGCTCATTACAGGAGGGAGGGAGGGGTAGACTAGATGACATTTAAAGGTCCTTTCCAAACCATTCTATGATTCTATGATTCTATTCTGTTCTGAACCCAGCCCTGTGACTTCAACAACGGAACCAGGTATGCGCCACAGCCACCTGTACAAGAAACACTGGCTTCCTATATATTTCCCTTGTAATTGTACTTATAAAAAGAGTCCCACACTGATCAACTGCAGTGAAAAAAATCAAAAATTACTTTTATAGGTAGTGCTTTCCTTCCAAGCCACTTCCCTCTGATGAAGAGATATGCAATAATAAGTTCTTGTATTGTATGTTTCTAATACTGGATCTCAAAGCTCTTCGCTGGCAAGATCTAATATATTAATCACCCATTGTAGAGATGGGGAAATGGAGACAGGCTGAAACGACTTTTATGAAGTCAGCACATCAGAAGCAGGGACTGAAACAGAAACAAGATGGAAACAATTGATGCTTTCACTGAAAAATGATTGATATGGTCTTTTCTGACAACCTTAGTAAGGCAGCTGAATTATTGCCTTGTACATTTTAGAATTTCGCTTGACAGTCCTCAGATATCATCATTTGTATGTGGATCCATCCATCTACTCTGCTTTTCCCTAAGAAACATGACACATCTAAGAGTGCATTCAATCACACCCTTACCCCAGCAACCAGTACAACCCTTGAGACTCAAACCACAATTTTTACAAATGAAGCAAATAAAAAAAATTGAGTGCACTGTCAGACAACATGAATTTATACCTGTGCAATACTTGTGGAATAGACTGTATTTTCTAGTTTTAGTTTGTTTGTTTTTTTTTTTTTATTAAATACATCTTTGTGGAAATCTAATTTCTCTGTGGGTTGTTAAAGTCTCTAGGAAAAAAAAGTTATCAACTGTTGAAACATGTAATTATTTCTTTATTAAAAAAAAAAGGCGAAAAACCCAAACCCAAACTTTTTTCCTTTGTTTTTTTTAAAAAATTTGTACATTTAAAAAAAATATAAAAAATAGCATAAGTGTAATTTTCCCAATTTAAATATTGAACAGGCATGAAAAATCAGTAAAAGCAGAGATATGTGTTGTTAGCACAAAGATTTATTTTTGCCAGAATTAGTTAAATGAGTGCAAACATGAAAAATATGCAGCTAATCCATAAATATTACTTAAAGGCAAGCCTAGCAGTAAAGTAATGCACATTAATCAGGAGTTAAAGAAAAGAATTAAGGGTAGAGTGGAATTGTACTAGGTCTTATTAATGAATCTCTTGATTACAGTTCAGGGATCATGACAAATCTGAATTAGGAATGATTTACAGCCTGTGCCCATACTAAACAGCTAAAAAACAGAACTGATTAACATATGAACTTTATTGTATCTGTTTTTTTAATTGGTTCTCCATATAAACTGCAGCTGAAGAGGGAATGAAAGTTATAGCCCCGAACTATAAAGTAACCAAGAAATAATCAACCATTCCTAAGGTAGGTCTGATGTGTTACTGATATCACTCAATTAAAAATGAAGAAAATATTCTCACAGGAGGGATTTTTCCCTGGCAAATATAATGTGTAGGCTACACTCTTGAGGGGTAAAGGTAGATTTGTAAATCCTTGAAGGAAAATAATTGGTTAATAATATTAAATTATTTAACACAGCATCAAAGAAGCTTTCTGTAACTTATGAGCAAATATTTGTATCTAAAATGAAAGAGGGTTGGAGAGAATGGAAACAGCTAAACCAACAAACACTTTCCACAAAATAGCCAAGTATCTGATACATTAACTTTTTCAATTACTGTAATTTTCAGCTGCTCAGATCCTGCAGTTGCAGTGGACACTGTAGTTGTATTTGCATTTCCCAGCTCTTGGCATATAATTCACAGTGAGAAAAAGATAGGAAGATCCTGTGGGTGTCCAGTAATAACTGCCTCATAAACAACTGTTTTGCAACTGAGATGTTATTATTATAAGGAAACACTGTGATGCATTTCATATTCTCCTTATCATATTTTTTCCCATGCCTTTTAATACTATGTACTTTGGATTGTAAATGTCATGAAAATCCTAAGCTCACAGCTTCAAGAGGAAAAAAAAAGAGAAAGAGAGAACCTAGATAAAGCTTCTGAATATCAAATATCTTAAGTGCCAACACCCCCCCCCCCACCACCTTTTTTTTGAAGGCTAGAAGGAGGGAGAAATATTAGCACGAGCTAACACCCGTATATAGCTTTGCAGCCTTTAAGGACAGTTAAGGGTAAGCAGAAGAAATGAAGCTTTAAAATATGTTGTCAGGAGTCTACAGGCATCCTAACATATCAGAAATTTATCAGCTGTCATCAAATTTATCATCTGGCTACTGTAACATCTTTAGACCAGCCATGAAGTATGCCATTAGTACCTATTGCTAACATTATTCTTACGGATCCTGGTGTTTTCTGGAAAAAAGATTTATAGTAACTGTTCACATATATGAAAACATGCTCAGCATTATTAATTGGTCCTGACACAAGCAGTATTTTTGCTGTATACATCTGAGCAAAAAGCCTTACTCAGTGCAAAGCTTTCATCAAATTATCTACCAGTGAAAGCTGACAAGCTGATTGAAAGTGTCAGAGGAAGGGGAAGGTGATATATAACAGCACAATTTTCATTGCACAAAGCAGTATTTTTAGCCCTTACAATTTATACTGAAACTCATTATTCTTCTCCATTATGGGCAAAGGGGAAACTCTGCAAGTGCCCAAGTCTGTGACTTCTCTAATTTTAAATCTAGCTCAAATGACTGCTTTCCGCAGGGAGATGACTAAATGATATACAGCCACTCACCAGGCATTTGTCTCTTGTTCACATTCAGGGAAAGCTATCAAGAATTAAACTGTGTGCAGCCATTACACTGGTGGGAATATTAAAGCTGGGACCGTGCTACATTAGATGGAGCATAATGAAGGATGTTGCATTGCAGTCGGTCGAGAATTGATGTCACAGGACAGATGCCTGTGTCACAAACAGAGAGAGCTACAGCACTGTAATTCGGTACCTGCTCTAGTTTGAACGCTTCTTGACACAACATAATCACTTGCCATCCGTGTGGAGTCCTTGTGAGAATCTAAACAAGCCAATGTTTCTTTATCACAGCAGGAATTTATTGAACTGCCTGGACACTCCTGTGTACAAAATGATCTAACCGTACTCATTATATGCACACAATTGAGAAAATGATACTAACAGCTGATGGGAATGTGTAAAACTGTTTAAGAAAACTGTTACATGTAAGGTTTTTTTTTTTTAAAGTTAACTTAAAGTAGCTAAGTGATAAATTCAATCTGGTAGAACCAAACTATTCAATGACCTTGTTTTTGTTAGACTGATGATGATGATGATGATGATTTATATCCATGTGTTAGGAAAAAAAAAAAATCCAGAAATTTCGGTCAAGTCGTTCCTTGACCTGATATTTTTTATTGTATCAGGCAATGAAGCACATATAAGAATTTTCCATTTAACAAGAACTTTCTAGTTACAACAGATGCCTTCAATTTAAAATAAATAAATAAATAATGATAAAATCTAAGTATTATTTCAAAGTAATTTTAACTAATTTATTTATTTCAGAGTGTCAGTTATTTGCAGTATTTGCATTAAACCCTCATTATAGTAAGACTGCACCGAGACAAAGAAAGTAGCAGTTTTGGCTTTGTAGCACTTTTCAGGGGATAATCCACTAAAGCCACAGGACCACAGAGGATAAAGAAGTATCTTACCCAAGATCACACAGGAACCAAGTCCTGTACCTGACTTTCAGTTTAGTGAACTATTTGCTAGACTGTGCATGAAAAAATTCCCAGGCCTCACTTAAAAGTGAGAAATATTAGAGGTCACAACATACAGTGACAAAGGTCTTCACTCTTGCATGCCTCTGCGTGTTCCTTTAGCAGAATGTGTATTTTGCCTCAAGTTCCTCACTTCCAATGCAAAGTGAACTGAGATATGCTTGTTACTCAACTGCAGAAACAAAAATGTTTTTGTGTGAATTGTACCAAGAGAAAAATGAAGCTTGCTACTTTCTCTCCCCTGGCACCTCTATATTTTAGGGTTGAGGCAATTCAGAAAAACAAAACAAAAAATACCCAACTTTTTTCCTGAGAAACATCTACGGATGAAGATTAGCAGCAAACACAACACGTTCACTAGTTATTAAAAGGAAATTAAAACTACAAAGGTGTAAGCCACACTAGAAATAAACTGCAGCAAATTCTTTAGAAACCTATAAATCCCCATTAGAAACAAGAAAATGTTTTAGCAAGGAACAGAACCTCCTGTCTTCTTTCTCCAGGGTAAAAGACCATTAAGATTTAAAATTGTCTTTGAAAACTTGCACTTGGGACTCTTCTGGTTTGTAAATGTGAATGTAAAAAAATTTGTTTTCCACTGGATGATCAGAGACTCTAGATGGGAACTTTACAGGCCCTTTACTTGACATCTATTCAATGTTAACAGCATTATTAATTCCATAGGAAAACTGGGACTCAGACTTTTGTATACTGGCTCTATACATACATAGACCATTTAGATATAAAAAACCAAACCCAAACCACTGAATAACAGGCCAACAACTAAGGATGTGTTACCTCTTATCTCGCAAAGGTAGAACTGAAGCTCCTTGCATAAGTAGCCAGCAGTCACTGTGTGGACTACAGTCCACATGAAAGGGGACAGCAACTCTGTCTCAGGAATGGCAATACAAAATTTATAGTCTTGCAAACCAAACACTCACCAGGCTTTATTTCTACACAAAAATTCCCTCGGAATCATGAAGTGGAAATTTGGTTTAAGTTACTGTGCAGCTCCAGGAAGCAGTTAGGGAGAAACCCCAAACTTCCCCTTTGACTTTCTCTCCCTTTTCTCAGTCCATTGGCAACATTAAACTCAAAAGAGCTTTGCAGTATGTGCCACCTCAATAACCAGTCCAGGCCCTTAGCATAACTCTGGCCTAAGTCATTTATGGACCTGTTGGAGCAAGTCCAGAGGAGGGCCACGAAGATGATCAGAGGGCTGGAGCACCTCTCCTATGAGGACAGGCTGAGAGAGTTGGGGTTGTGCAGCCTGGAGAAGAGAAGGCTCCGGAGATACCTTATAGCAGCCTTCCAGTGCCTAAAGGGGGTCTACAGAAAAGACAGGGAGGGACTTTTTGTCAGGGACTGTAGTAATATCACCCTCTAGTGACAGAGGGTAGATTTAGATTAGAAATTAGGAAGAAATTATTTACTGTGAGGGTGGTGAGGCACTGGAACAGGTTGCCCAGAAAAGCTGTGAATGCCCCCATCCCTGGAAGAGTTCAAGGCCAGGCTGGATGGGGCTTTGAGCAACCTGGTCTAGTGGGAGGTGTCCCTGCCTATGACAGACGGGTTGGGACTAGATGATCGTCAAGGTCCCTTCCCACCAAAACCGTTCTATGATGCTATGATTGAAAAGAGTGACTGGAGTAACAGGATGTTGGTTGCACCTACCCCAGTTCTGTGTTCATCCTCAAAATATGGTCAGCTGTACACAAAATGTGGAGAGGAAATCCTAAAAGCTATTTAGAACTTCAAAGAAATTTTATACTGTATATACAAGTTCTCTAACTGCAGTCTGTGGTTAGCCGAGATGTATAAGTAGAATTAAGTACTATGGCATTACATTAAATATTTGGCTGAAAGATCAGCTTGGCCCATTATAATGGATGGACTTGGATGTAACATGAGAAGAAATTAAGACTCCAGAATAGTAAAGTTCACTATTTTTCCAAAATCTACAGCACGTTATTATTCTTGAAATAATACATCTGCTCAAAGCATTATTATTACGAAGAATGCATCATTTTGTCATGTATTTACAAAATTGCCTCTTGAAAATTCTGAGTTGAGCAAGTATCCTTGTCTTGCTAGGATACTAGTATGAACAGATTGAGAAGCAATGCACCAGGTCTGCTCATACCTACTTAATATTGTGTTTTCAAGTGTTTTTACCACCACTAAAAAGAAGCTTTGCAGAATGTTGAAAAGCACTGTCCATACTTAGTTTTGTCCTTCTTATTCCATAGCATACATTATTATTCTACTCCTGCCTGAAGCCCCACACAAGTTGTACTTGCCATTTCATTAAGGTTGCTATCAAAAAAAACCCAAAAAAAAACCAAAAAAAAACCAAACAAGAAAAAGGACACAGGACAGGAAAACTCTAAAAACAGATGGCAAAATTATCCTGTAAATTCAGTGCCTTGTGGTGCATGATTGTTCAAAACTCTGTTAGAAAATTATTTCCTTGGTGGAAAGAAAGAGGTCATGATCTGAAAGTCAAGTTGATACCTAATCAAGAAAAAACCAAAATGACTAGTAATAAAGTTTCTGCAGGTCAAGTGTTTCCTTGGGCTACTTCTATGGAAGCTGACTATTCCCAAAATAGACTTTAAATTACATTCTTACAATTTTATTATCTTTAGGATGGTAGCATCTGAGGGCGTAATTTGAAGAGAAATCATTTTGATAAGGGATATTGCAAATAAAACTGAGTTCTGATGACTATATACAAAATAAAGTATAATCTAATTCAATTTTAGATTCACGTTGATTAAAAAACATCAGAGAAAATTTAGGTAAAAATATGCCAGTAAAGTATGTAGGAGCATATAAACAAGTAAACATAAAAGCCAGTTCAATGACTTTCTTTAAATATAGTCATTACAGGACTGAACTACATATTAAGGGAAAAGAAGTGCTTTTTGTTTTTCCTCTGTTTTTTGCCCTTTGTCCCAAGTACTGGTCAAAGATTCCTCAAAGATATTGTTACTCATCAGTGGTAGACTAGACACTAATATTAAAGGACAGTCTTCCAAACAAGAGTTGTAAGGTAAAGGAAGGTATTCACACGGGGGGTTACAGTATGTGATGGTTTTTAATCAACAGCATATTTTAATGATAATAGAATTGTGATGAAGGAAAGGAGCCTAGTTTAGGAAAAGAGGACTGCACAAACAAAAACAGGGAATTCTGAATGTTATTTTATGACTTCACGTACCTGTAGATGTAGCTGAACATGAAGAAAGAAAGAATTAGTAGAAAACCAAAAAACTAAACAACAGCTAAGTTAAGTGAAGAAAAGAATGAGGTGTGCAAAATCTAGACTGCTGCCTAAGAACTATAAACAAAACTTCTCTCCATCAATAAAAAAAGAAAATGAGAACAATGACAGGAAAAAAAAGTAGGAAAATAAAAAACAAGTAAGAAAAATAATATTATATGTCTGGAACAAGAAGAAAGTTAGTTGAAAAGATGAATAACAGAATGGTAAAAAGTGTCAAAGACGAACTTTCTTGGGCAAGTGGTAATTTGGCAGTATTTGTTCTCTGTCTTGGAATTCTCTGGCAGAAACTGGCACCCTTTAAGAAACCTTTTTGCTATCTGTAGGTTCATAGAAAAAGCAATCAGTATATTGGTTTTGCTATCTCTGTTTCAGCAGGGTTTTCTGTTAAGACATTCTCAATGAACTCTCAATGAGAATGAAAAATTTTAAAATTATAAAAGATAAATTAATGTCAACATGATTTTTTTTCCCAATTTTTCCTGTTTACTATGGGTTTTTTAGGGACTTCCTTGACAGTATTATTCTAAAACTCTTCAGAGTTCCATAATAAGTCCAAAGAATATTTTAACTACCTAACTATATCACTATGCTTATAGAATTAAAACTATACAATCAAATGAAATCACTCTTTCTCAGTACAGACTTGCTTATTCTATCCAAGCTAAGAAACTATTTATATATATATATGTGTGTATATATATATCTCTCTCAAATCATATTAATACATGGATAAAGTTACTGGATATGTTCAAACTTCCAGGTTGGACAAAATAACCACAAGACAGACCTCAAGTGTAAATATATCTCCCCATAAGACATGAAATATCAAATAATTATTCCATTTCAGTTGATCATCCTCCAATAGAGTTTAGAATTTTTTTCCTGACCTAATTAAAAATTACTCCATCTACAATTCAAATCTATGCCAATTCATTAATGATCTACTACAAATGCAACAAATAGAAGTAAAAAAACCCATCTCCCTAAAATACAGGTCCCACTCAACAGAGAACTGAAAAGAGGAAAATGCAATGAATACAGCACTGAAGACTATTTAGGTATTGCAAACATTTTCATACTTTTGAGACCTCCCTTGTCATAAATTGTGTAAAGGTAACCTATGACTAGAAGCATCATAGGTAAAGGACGATGCCTTTCTAAAAGTCTTTTCAACACATTAGGCAATAAGAATGATTCTTCAAAGGAAGTAAAATTCTTCTGTCTTTCTAAAATGCCTCAGAGTTCAGACTTGATCCCTCATTACACTGGGGGAAGTTTTCCTCACTGACTCTTTGGGAGTCAAAATGACCATTATTAGTTCTCAATTAATAACAAATAACATGAAGTCAAGCCCTTTTGACGACAAGCTCAGCCTCCATTTTGATGCACATACTACAATTTATAGAGTAACTACGTGATAAGTCCTAAATCAAAAAACATGGATGACGATAGTGTATAAAAAAAAAAGGAAACAACTTTTTCCTAAGTTTTTTTTTTTATTTTTTAGATAAATTCAGCACCATTTACCTTTAAGGAGAAAGGCAGCATTAAAATTCCACCCTGCCTATCCTACTGGTATTGCCAGTCAAGCTTGAAACCACCAGTAAGTATCTAAGGACAGAGTTTTTTCCCCAGCGGTCTGAAGGGAAGGATTCTTCATGCAGACCAGAGGGAGAGCAGGATGTTCTGTCTAACAGCACTCTACATTTAATAGACTTTCTTGACCCCTCCAAATTAAAAACAGAGAAGACAAAACAGAGCAAGCAAATCAGCTGAACAATAAAAACAAAACCCCCACCCTTTTTAATTACTTATCAGTTGACTAAGATTTCAATGAGATTTGGAGGAGATAATACTTTTAACAAACTAGTAGAACTTTTAAGAGTACTAAGATCCTGGAGAGGTTTGAACAGCAGCAATGATTTAGTAACAATAGGCTGGATTTCAAAAGGAAATATAAATGTATTCAGAGTATAGAAAATTAATTAGCATGCTGCAAAATGGCTATATGATAAATTACTAATGTTGAAGAACTTCAAAGTTATATTTTTTATAGATCTTCCTGATTTCTCTTATATTGAATGTACATAATTTATTCTTAGATTTCATTGGTAATTATTTGATGTCTTTCTTATGCAGCAATACCATAAAGGATTCACAAATCTTGACAGCTCCGGTACTTTTCAGCTTTCAACTTTTCTGAAGAAAGTGGAGTTTCACATTTCATTTTTCACTTTCTCTTATAAAGTGAAATAGCTTTTACAATATGTACCATAGGAGACATATTTTAAAACAACCATCTAAAAATTCCAGAAAGAATTAAGGATTTCTGCTTTTATTTGGAATATGTTCTTTGCTATTATACATAAACATTTTAACAAACAACACTTAGATGGAGATTCAGGAATTGAGATTACATGGAAACAATATGCAGAGAAGATACAATCAATTTCGTGACTGAAGGACAGATATGAAGTTTGTGGGTGGGTGAGCGTAACACCTGATCTGAGCTCAAGCAGAGCATGGGTTGTGTTGTGGGCCAGTCTGCCTTCTGAACTGCCTGAGCTATCTTTGCAGGTTGGTGGTGATACCTGCCTAACCTCCTCCGGCCAGAACCAACTAAAGGTGGGAACATGAATCTGTTTCATCTGAAACCAGATCATGCATCGCTGAGTGGCACTAAAACCCCATCGAGGATTTTGGTCCCTAGTATGACTGTAGAAAGGCTAATAACTGTAAGACTAAATTAGACCTTTATAATTAAAACTTTCACTAAAATTTTTGTTGCTCAATATTTGACATAACTCCTTTATACCACTGCTCATAACTCAATGGCAATAGAATCACTAAGGCTTGCAATGAGCACCAAACTTCTGTCAAACTCAAAAGATAATAACAACAGAACTCCGGTTTTCATATAATCCTTTCCAGGTTTTGAGGATGAGGCACCATCTCTACAGCCTTTCCTGATGTCAATGAGCTCTTCCGATGTCAATGAGCTCTTCCGGTTATCTTTGATCACTGGAAGACCCCCCCTCCCCTACCAGCTCTCAAACTAGCAACACACAGCCTCTGCAGATATGCACCATGATGGTGAAAGGCAATTGCTGGGGAATGTCAAAACCTTACTTTTAAGGTTCTCCCCATAGTTGAGTAAACTTGCATGCAAGATGAAGATAACAAGTGAATGAAAATTACCGAGAGATACTATTTAAAGAGAAAATGGAATAGAAGGTTTAAAAAATGCACCCAGGTTAAGTATGAAGGGCTTCCTTGGATGTTTTTATTTGTTTATCTCTAATTAAACTGAAATTCTCTCAAGATTCAGATGAAAGAAGGGATAAGTAAAGGCTTCCAACACATGCAGAGACGTTCTTCCATCTTGTGCCAGCACAGGCTTCCAGTGTGATTTAGTCTGGTTTATGAAAGCTTTTTTCTTCTGTATTTATACAGTAACATTACTATGAGTTTCAGCAAGGGATAAGATTTATCTTTTCCTCCTTTTCCTTTTTGTGAGAGTTTTGGTCAGAATTTTGTCTTCACATTTACCTAATGTGTCTCATTTCAGCCTGTTTTCTCCCTCCTGAAAATCCACTGTGTATTTAATTTTTTCAAAATAAGGTTTCTAATTGTCTTATGAGAAAAAATTTGTGTGTGTGTGTATGAATCTCAGAAAGATAACACGTGAAACCAAAGATGTTAATATTCAGAAATGCACGTTAGGTTGAAAGAGACAACCACTTATTTCTGTGTAAGCTTAGTTTTACACAATCCTGCCAGATTTGGGACACTACCTTGGTTTCAGTATATCTTATAATGAAACTTCATATTACCCAAAGACAAGTTAGAGGTGTTAGAGTTAGAATACAGAGGTCACAGTACCATGTCCATAGCTGTAGACTATTAAATCCCTCCAGATTCAGTGCTAGTGACTCAGATGACCGCATATTAATGCAAGAACAAGAGCAAGTGATACAAGGTAATAGAACCTCAATACCATGAAATATCAAACCTAAAACTGCTGTAAATTTTGGTGTCATTTTGATGAGGCCAGAAGTTAACTCATCAGTAAGAGGCAGAGATAGCCATTCAGTTTTACAGAGAATTGAGTATTTATCTCGTTTGCCAGAACAGTACAGAAGGATCCAAACTGACACAATTTTGTCTTTCATCATGCTGTAGTGATTTCACTGGAGTTTTCTGGCAGACATGTATAGACACAGAGCTCTGGGAGCTCATGCAGTTAGTCTTAGTCTAGAGAAGATTTTCTCCAGTCCTGTTCCCAATACAGGTAGCTGCTGCTGACCGAAGAGTCATTTGTGCCAGTCATTTGTTCTACTCAAGACTTTGTATCTATGGATAGTTTTTGTTATGCATGAAGATACATGTTTCATATAGCCTGACAAGCTTCTCAGCATTGTACAGAAGTATTCTTTAGAATTTATTTTGTTGCTTGGATTCCCTTTATTAACCTTCTGGGTTCTCTCAAAAGACCAGATTTACGAAAGGATGCAATCAACTAACCATTCGACATGCTACTACTTAACGTTTACTTTTCTAGTTCCTGGCACAGAGCCCCAAGTCTCTTTGCAGGTAAATGCTTTACGAATGCCCCAAGTCAAATAGCTGAAGAATCACCATTGCCATTACGGAGGATCAGTGCAAAGTTCATCTCCTGTCTCATGTTGTCCAGACCATGAAGCAGTAGTCCGAGACTGAACACTAGAAATCCATTTTGATTCATTTTCGCATTCAGCATTGTTACCCTTGACTCAGATATTTTTAATAGATTAAAACATCAGTGTTTTAATCAGTACAGAAAAAGAGTTCTTGGTAACACAAATTCAAAATAGAATTGGTAGTAACTGTCAGAAAATATGCTGGTTTTAAAACCCTTCAACACAACTCACTGAGATCAGATAATGAAGAACTATTTGCTTACTCCCTACTTAATATTATTTCAAATGATATAACAAAACACAAGAGAACTATAAGGCCTTCTGAGAGCACAGAAGCAGCTAGCTGCATACAGAGCTGTACTGATTGGGCTTTTACCAGGACTACCTCTTTCAAGATATCCCAGTTTGCCAGCCTTCTCCCTTAAAATAAGCACTGTCTGGTTCCATACTATATTTATAAACTTTTTTATTCATATCATTGATTACTTGGTAGCATGATTTCTTTGCCCTTATTGCAGATCCAAATTGGAAACACCGGTTTCTGTTGCAGCTTTAGATGTAGCTTCTATGGATCCAGTTTTGTTCCATTACCTATCCCCCACTCCAAGAATATGGCTGATACAACAGTTAATCAGAAGTTGTTGATGAAATGGCTAATACAGCTGTTAAGTTGCTTTCTGTGGCTACTGGAAATGATTTTGCAGCTGTGGTAAAATGGAGAAGCTACAGCCATTCAGAGGCCAGTAGACTGTAGGAATGAGCAATGACAAAGTCTATATTCTGAACACAGTACTATTTCTCATATAAGCAGCTATCAGGATCATATCATTAACACAGAAAGCCTTTGGTAGGTACAAGTTGCCGGTCACTATATTTTCCGAATTTCCAAATAACAAAAGCCATTATAGAGAGTTTTACAAGGGTGTTTTGTTGTTTTTGTTTTTTTTTTTTAAGCTACAGTATGCATTAGGAAGTCGAAAAAGTAATGGCCAACACATTTATTAATAACCACCACATTCTGATAGTGTTTTCCTATCCTAACAAAGAAGGAAACACATTTTATTGTCACAAGAGAGTATAAAACTGTCTATAAGCCAAGCATCACAAAGCCCATAAAAGTTATGCACCTTGCTCATAGCTCTATCTTTACTTTTTACTGTGATTGACTGCTCATCTCTTTTACTAACACATCTTTTTAAAGCATTCCTATTGATCAAACTTTGCCTTCCCTTTCCCTCTTCTAATGACATTTGTTCTTTTATTTCAATTTCTCTCTAATCACCGTTGTCTCCTGGCTCTCTCTCATCACATTTACGAAATTTTCCTCCATGTGCTTCTTGGATATTAAATAGATTGATATTCTAAGGTGCTTATTCAGTGAATGGTGCTGCTTTACTGGTATTAAATGCTTTACCAGACCTAGTCCTTGAGCAAAGGTCTTTGCACTTAGGTTCATTCCACAAATTTCATATGAGGTCAGGCACCAAAATATGTCCAGAAAACTTTGTTAACAGATAATTGGTAGGATGATCAGAATATACAGGTACTTTAGATTTACTGCTGCTGAAGGTGGACTCTATCTGCCGGATCCCTTCCTGAAGAAAGGGGTCAGTGTCTTTCTCAATGTACTTGGCAGGAATTTTGTTTTTCTTTTATAAGAAGGGCAGTGCCAGTGGTGTTGTAGCTGCTACCTACTTTTCATATATTTGCTCAGAGTCTGAAAACAGACTTCCATCTTTGTGAACTGAGAATAACTTCAGCAGCTTGATGTTCTCTCCCAGAACCAGACAGTAGCCAACATTAGTGAGGAATCATATGTTACTTGTGCGTGCTAAGCTGTGAATGCAAAACTGACTGTGGCCAAGAGACCAGAGGAAGAGGAATGATTACTTTTCTGCAGTGTAATGAGGACTAGCCAGGCACTGCAGCAGTGCTCACTGCTGCTAAGTCCCTGGTACAAAAAGAAACCTACTATAGGCTTTTGATCAATCTGAAAAAGAGTAGTACTGAGAAGTGTACTGACCAGTCTGAAAGGGCCTATTTTGAAACACTTTTGAGGATGATCAGACGGATTCATGACTGGAGGACATTCTTAAAAAAACCCACAACACAGCTGTGATTTAGTATGTTCCTGCTATCTTCTAGTGGCTGGACATTGCTCAACAGTAGCTGTATTTCTCTCTTTTTTAAAGAGGCTAGATATGCTTCCCCAGCTTCACAAAGTCTTGCTTGTGTTCTGGTTTGAACCTGTTGTTTTGGAACTTTCACTTGAGGGGGGCAGGAGGTGGGGAAGGAGGCACAAACATTTTTTATGGTTTTGTCTTGTCTTGTCTTTGTTATCCAGTACAAAGGCTGCTTTTAATTACAACTTTATGTATAAATACCTGCATCAATAATGACTCTGTCTCTCTGCATTCCGAGATCTTAGAGTTAAACCCCGCTCTTCCTGAGACATTGTTTTGCTCCAAGTAAAGGACCTCATGCCTCTCCTACCTCTAATGAAGACCTGGCAACGATGAAGAGAGAGACTGAAAATAACAGTCTGATCATGAGAGCAAGGGATCAGAAGTCTAGGCTGAAAAGAGTCTGATCCTGACAAAGAGTAGCTGATAAACTGCATAATGCTGACCTCCATGAATTACATCATGGTGGCAAGAACAAAAAAAATCATCTGCGTACATACGTGCACACATATATTTTATGTAGATTTATAATAGGAACAATGACTAAGGAGAAATTTGATTATAAACAGTGAGAAGTCCAGCATAAAACAGCTGCTAAACTTACTTCTACAATGAATAATAATTTATACAGTGCAGTAAAAGTCACCCTGACAAAAGAATAAACATGCACTTCCACTTTATTCTGTTTTTAAGATTGGATGTTCACTGTGAGTCTTCAACCTTCTAGCTAAAAGCTGAAATAACTCCCTCGAACCACAGAGATGCATTTCTCCATTTCTAGCAGATCATGATGGCTGAAGTTTCTGAGCTGATGCTTGTTACACGAAGTGAACTGGAAAAAATGTAGAAGGGTTAACTTACAAAGCAATAAAACAGTAAATGAAAGTCAATGTAGATAAGAGTGAAATGATTAACGTTAGAAACTTAGAATGTAAAGACAAGGAAACAAAAAAGATCTCATTAGGCTCAGGTACTGATGATGTCCCCACACTATGAATACTGAGGGATCCAGTCCCCCATCTCATAGACTTTCAGTGTAGAACTGGAAAAGGAACAAAGAAGGATGATTGCCTTCTTACTAAATAGAGTAGGAAGGACGGAGGAGTAATAAGAGAAAGGTCTAGAAAGCAATGGGTGACATGAGAAAGGTTAATGAGGCATTCACTATTTTCCAACAGACAAAACAGAAGCATTATATTAAACATATCTTGGATGATGAAGGCAAACTAACAGCAAATGCACTAGTTTCTTACCATTTCCAAATTTTTTAATTTTTTAAGTCAATCTGTATTGTTCTGCTCTCCTAGGATTTGTTATGGTAAATATTAAAAATTGTCTTTGGGAAGACAAAACCAGAACATTAAGTTTAGTGATGAATCAAAGTGATTTGGCGGTACTTTATGCATATTTAATTGCCCTGAGCCCCCCAAAAAGTATACTTACTTCTTTTTTTTTTAATGCTATTGCAGCTGCTACCTTGAAGCATAAAGTTTATGAAATGCCTTTGAACAATGGTACAGAAAAAAACCCAACATACAAATCAACCCCTTTTCCTCACCCGTGCAGTTAAGAAGTTGCAGTCACTAGTCTTTCTTTGAAAGAAATATTGCACATGTATTCCAGTAATTTTCTTGAAATAGTTACCTGTGTGCCCTCCAAGCTGAAGCAATACTGTCATATAACACCACTGCACTGAGAAGCCACATTTCCGAAGGGTGAAGGAGAAAAATGCTGCAGAAGTACTCACAATCTGTGCAATGACTGGAGGAGTCCAGTACATTGGGTACGGATCTGAAAATTTTACCTCCAAGTCTGCAGACTTAGGACATGCCCAGACAAATGTCCTTTCCCAGGCATCCTCTCTGGTGCGTAAGCTTTACCACAATAGCCTTGTAGTTTTCATTAGGACCTGCTCAAACTCCCTATAGGTTGTTCATGTTTACAATGCTGTTAGCATTGACTGGAACATGCTTTGGTCATGGACAGGTGCTGCAGACTGACTGGTTAAGTTTCACGCATGCATTTTATTGGGTTCCCTAATGTAAACAAAAAGATACAACCAATAGGTAGAAAAAGGGAGAAAGAAGAGGTGATTTGCATGCCACTGGCATTTCTTTCCCATGAGAAGCCACCATAAGGATGCCATCAGGATTTGCAAGAGCACAGCCATGAGAGCGACAGCAACAAGAAGAAGGGAAACTTACCACCGCCATGCCTGTGCACACTCTGGGATCATGCTCAGCATGCAGCCCCTCAGGTTCTTCTCAGCAGAGCTGCTGCCCAGCCAGCCAGTCCCCTATATCTGCCTGTCACAGGCTCTAAAAATAACTTAATTCCACTGTTCCTACTTCACATACACCAGCACATTAAGTCCTATGGCAGCACTACTTCTGCCTAAGCTTTTGCTGGTTTTGGCTTCCCCACAACCTGGTATTCCACCTCTTCCCTTACTACTGTAGCTACCTCTCTGTGAAACACAGCCTCATTTACACAGCCCTGGCTTCCTCTTTAATTTCGCATTTTTTTAGTGAAAACCCCTCAAGTCTTAATTTCAAATCGCTTTTATGGTTATGAGTTTACCTCTCACAACTTTATCCCCTTTCCAAAGATGAAAGATTTCCAGAAATCTCACTTCTTCTGAAACATTCCTGGTTTTATAAGAACTTGATCCCACAACTCAAATACAGGGCAGACCAACCAGTTCCAGAATTTATTACACATAATTATTGTGTCTTTTGAGCTGTAACCACAGGTGTTAAACACATGTTTTCCACTCTGGCTAGATGCAATATCCTCACCTCACTTACAAAATCAGCAGAGTTTAGGAGCCTGTTTTAGTATAGTTTATGCCAGTTTTGTGCATCACATCTCACGGGTGCTTGGAGGTGGGTGCCTCATTAGTTGACTGGTTAAATCCTGAATAAATATTCTATACTTACAGTCAGAATAATGGTCTTCTCTCTGCCACAGGAGAGGGGCATAAGAAATTTTAACAATTTGTGTATATCTACTCAGTTTCTACTGTATATCTTTGCAACTAGAAAATTGCTGATTGAGCTACTGCAATTGCAATATTTCAGATGCTACTCAGCATCATTACAACACACCTTTCACTATGAATACTCTTCTTCATTGTAGGAAGTGTCAGCTAGCTGAGTGTAACATGGAAATACACAATATTCCAGGCAGTATGCAACCTTATGTCCACTGCCAGCATGGAACCCTGTTTAACTTTCCAGAAGGAATCAAAGGCACAAATTCCTCAAATTCCTCTATTCACCTCACCTCTTTCTGTGCCTAAGCAATAGCATGGCTGTTCTTCAATACATTAAGCTTTAAAATATATATATTTTCTTAAATGGTAGGATGTACTCTGACAAAGAAGAATGGTGAACTGAAATCTATCACTCAGATTAAGAGTTGCTACATGCCTTATACAAAGTAGATTTTAAAAGTTTGAAAAAAATCTCCTAAATACAGTTCAACTTGCATTCCTTTCCTAATACTGTTGGAAATACAAACATTTGTTTAAATCTATGCAATTACTAAAATAAAGAATGGCTCATTTTGCAGAGGTTTGAACCTACAGAACATTCTTACACAGTCATACTGGCAAGTTTACTTACGTTTGAAAATACTTTTCACATCACATGCTGTAGATTTTCATGTATTAGTTGATGCCCATTTAAATTATAAAGACACTGAGATCTACTAGAGTGGTGAACATCTCCTCATATAGACTAAAAGAACAGTAAGAACTAGATTTGCCTGAGTATTCCTTTTCTAATTAAGACTGCTATTGTGAAAGAGGAGAAAGAACACTACTTCTTCCAACTGCAATTTCTGCTTTAAGCAACGAACAAACAACAGGGTTCAGGGAATGTGATATTATAGCTAAAAGAAGGGAAGTTTGTTTCCTTCTTCCTTTGTAAAATATGAGGTAAAAATGAGGTCAGCATATATTAAAGGTTTTTATTGTTTTTTGGTTTCTGTTAAAAAGCAGATGCTGCTGCTGGTTAAGTTAAAAAGCCGTAAACAACAAAATAAGCCCTTACAACTTCATGTTCTTTTTAAAGAATTTTACTGTGTTTGTCAAACAATACAATTTATAGTCAAATAAGACTGACATCTTCTTAATTTTTTCTCATTCATATACCATATTACAGGCAGTGACTTGAAAGCTGAATAACTAAATCTGCTTGGAAATATGTAAACAATTGAAATGGAAAATGAAAAAATCCACCTGGTATCACAGGTCAGTGTAAAATAGGTATTGATGACTGGCTGGCTGACCACTTTCAAGCAATCTTATTGTCTCTATTCAAATTGAACATTACGCAAGTAGAACTCCCAAAATATTATAACAAAATTTACTGAATTGTTAACAGCTCTATTCAGGTGCGGTCACTATGGTTTTTTCAATCAACATGCATATGAGTGAATTTTTTGATTGTCTGGTTGTTTGCACAAATGACAGTTTATCATTTATACACCCACATATCAATACAAACAGAAGCTGACTCTTTATATAAATATTCTCTGATCAAGTTCTATTATTATATCCACTGACTTCCCATAAAGTCAATGGATATTAATAAAGCAAAATACTAATGAACTTTCTGCTGGATCTCAAGGTTAGAGGATAGATATCAATATTTCATAGCTCTGAAATTAACTGCTGTGCCTCTTACAAAAATCTCAATATGTGGCAGGCCTCTTTTTTTTTTTTTTCCAAGTTGTTGACAATAACATTTCAGTCTCTGGGGAGAACAGTTCTGTTTGGCATTTTACAGTTACATTTTGAAGCATTATCGTGCAGAGAAAAGGATGGCATTCACTCATGTCCCGATGCTAAAATGTACTATGAAGCAAAAGCCAATTCAGCTGACTCCTGAAGGAGGTTCACTTGTTCATTTGCAACAGGAGCATCATTTCATCAGTATCAGAAATTATGGGTTTTTAAGACACACCATACTGTGAATAAATTTATTAACTTTTGATTAAACAGTTGTAGCAAAAGACAAAGAGATTCAGTTAAAAAAAAAAAAAAAAGAGAGAGAGAGAGAGGGGATGGAAACAGAGTAAATCAGTGACAAAGGGGAGTCTAAGAAGCCCAGACTACCTTCTCCTTCCTTGTCACATTACGCCCACCCCATTTGCCCTCCAAACCCACACACTTACTACTACAAGTTTGTGAGCTCACAAAGCACTTTCTACTTCTCACTGACTTCAAGTACCACTGAAGACATCCTCTTGACAAAATATATTGGCTTAGCTCACATCTTGTTGTAAGTCAAAACACTATCTAATTTTTCATACTTTTCACTCTGTCAAGTCCCCAGAGTACTTTAAGTTATGGGTCCTGTATTTTGCAGTATTTTCCTCAGTGATTGCTTACATGAATAGCTTTATTCATTTAAGTCAGTAAACATTTATCCTATTTCCCTGACATTCACTTTCCTTTCCCTCTCCACCTCCAAAAGTGTTTAACCAAAGTTTACTGCGCTCAAGGACAGAACCTTTGAAATGTAGAGATTAATTTAGTGATGACAGAAGCTTTATCTTTTTTCTTTGTTCAGTTTGCTTTTAGAAAGATGACTCTCAGCAGCAAAGAGAAAATACCCATTTGCTTTTGCCTGGCTACTGCACTACTGTTAAGCAGAAACAGTGCAACCTGAGGAAGGAGGAGAATGGCCCTTCCTGAAAAGTGAACCTACTCCATTGGGATAAACAGAGCAAGTGATACCTCAAGCAAGGAGTTTGTAATAGTAACAGAGAATGAGAGATATCTGAGAAAAGCACAGAGCAGGGACATAGCTGTACTTTAGTGGTGAGAGTAAGAATTTTTCCAAGGGACTCAGTAGAGACTACACAGATTTTTGTTATCAAATGTAGTGTCTAAGTTTTAAACCACGTAAGCCTTAGAGGATGTAAAAATTCACAGTCCTTACATGGTTATAAAATTTAGTTCCAGAGAGACTCTGATATTATAAGACCACGCATTATGGAACTGTGCTTTCAAGTAGTCTGTCCTTTGTTTCTCCAGCCATAATTCTACTTCACATAAAAAGAGAACAGAGTCCTACATCTGTGTTAAAGCAACAGCATCTCTAGGTTTATTGTGTCTTGATTTTGCCTCATGGTATGATGGAAGTCTCTTCCCTAGTCTACAAAAAGAAGCACTGTCCACCTCCTCTCAACATGGGTACTCTGTCCCCATCCTCAGCCTCCTGCTATCAAAAAAGGGCTATAAATAGATTGTACAACCTCATAAATAGTATTATTCCATAAATTTACAAGTCCATACAAGTCAACACATTTGTTCTATATGGTAAAAATTAATCTGGCCATAATGATAGAGAAAAGGAAAAAATAACACACAGTTATACAAATAAAAAGGCAAGACATATCACAGGAGCCATGCTGTCCAAAAGGTCCTATTGTCTTTCCTGCTTCCAGAAAAGCCTTTGCTTTCCCACCATTTCCCATGATTATTGCAACTCAGGAGTATTCCCAACTCAGCACTCCAGTATGAGCTTCTGCTTCCCTGTCCCCATTCCACCCCTCATTCATTTGTTCTCTGTGTTTCAGTCCGAGTATTTTCTTACACAACAAAGCCAGCTCTTGTTTTTTCACTTTGTTTCATGATCCAGCTTTCTCATTCTCTTCTCCATCTAAATTCCTGTTTAAACTCAGTTTCCCTCTCTGCATTTTCTGCCTTCCCTCTACTGCTCCCTGCTGAAGCCTGTAAAGGCTGCATGGACACACAGCAGGAAAAAACACATAACTTTGTAGTAGGTTTTGGAGGTTTTTGTGAAGTAGGTTTCCATAAGTAGCAGTTTCCATGTTAAAACAATGTTGTCTTGATCAAGACAAGAGCTAGTGCTGAAGATTTTCTTGGGGTTATGGAGGCTTCCTCATGTTTTATGTTTTAGCTTTCTCACATAGTTCTAGTTTACCTGTAAATATTTTTTTCCATGAATAAAGACAAACAAAAGACACCCTTATTAAAAAAACAAAGTTATTAACAATCCAAGTATTCGTGAAACATTAAAGATATAAAACAAATACAGATCAAAGCTGTATTGCATACCTACACTGAGGTTCTTAAGAAACTCTCAATGATCAAAAAATGAGCAAAGAAAGGAGAATTTCTTCTTCAAATGTAAGTCCATATAGCAGGTAGTCAATGCTTATAAAAGTCCTGTATTTTCAAAGCCTAAATCAGCATTTTTATGTTGAGTGAAATGACCCATTTTTACTTAAAGAGTTGTTTCAACGTAACATTGAATTTAAGCTAAATTCAGATTAATCTGTACCTTTCTGATAGAGAACAAGCTTTAATGGTCCCTCAAGAAATACAGCATAGTGATGAACAAGATGATTAGGGTTTACTACACTTTTCCCCAGCATACATAAAGCCAATATGAGAAACTACTGATACCTTTTCCTCAACCTGAGAGATTTAGTAATCATGTTTTGCTACACTATGGGCCTAGAACTATAGGCATTCTGAGCACTTTAGGATTCACACCTATTTGGGAGGGGGGGTTGTGAAACAGATTCGTGATTCCTCTGATACCTTCGTTTCAATTGCCCATGCATTCAGCTAATTAGAATCCCCACGTTTTAGGCATTTTACAGCCTGAAAGTACTGAAATCCATGTCTTCTCCCCATTGATGATCAGATTTTAAGGATACTTTGCACCCATCCTATGAAAGAAAATTGTTGTCACCCAGAATATTCAATTAAGGGACCCTGTTGTCAAGTAAGCAAACAAAAAAATTTCAAAGAGTAAAGCAGTTTAAAAGCTTACCATGAAAGAGTAAAGAGCTGGCACCATAGGCTAGTGACATGACAAGTAGAAGCACTTTATGAAATAAACCCAAAAGGCAAACTGGAAGTCAGTAGGTTTTCAATACAAAATACACACAAAAATCCTGGAAGACTGGGAACACAGGACTGTCTTCTTAGGTGTGGACACTTGTATCTGTTACACTCCTAACTACAAATGCAGGCATACACTTCAGATTTCTAAGTATTATAGCCTCAGGAACTGCACATTATTTTAGGTGATGTTAAAAGCAAAAACACATGATAGAAGAAGCCTCCCCTCTCACTTAATACTAAAATAAAGAAATTAATAAAACACCACTTTTCAGAAGTATGTCTGCTCCTCTTTTTCCAAAGAGGTTTTGGTACAAATTGCAAAACCTTGAAGAACAGATTTATGTTTGACTGAATAGGCCTTTTTCATCTATAGCTCTCTAACCAGCCAGAGGGAGTTCAAAATGCTCATAACGATTTATGTAACAAGGTTTACTCACCTCAAGTGTCAAGTACAATTTCAGAGCAAATCATTAAACCAGTACAGCTACTGCAACATTCCAACCTAACACTGATAATTATATCTTGTTGCTTATTTTTAAAAAAGCTTAATTAGCATATTTAATTTGTGACTTTAATGGACTAAACTTGCATTAAAAATGTGGTACAATTGCTTCATTAACCCGGCCTTAGTTAACTCTGTATATTCCTCTTCCACTAGAAAAACCTATTCTGTAGGATTTTCTGCAGAGAAAGACAGTGTGAGCTTTTTTGACATTAATTGTATTTCAACAACTGTCAAGATTTGGGGCAATTATTGCATTCTTGCTGTCACGAGGAACCCAAAATTTTAAGGTCTGTTTCTCTAGCAAGACCAAATTTTTAGAAAAGGAAGTTAAAATAAGTCCCAGGTTTCATGACACACTTTTCAGTTTCTTTATCGTCATGTTGGTTAAAAGCAAGTCTCTTGGAACACTTATTCCAAGTTCTTGCAAAACATTATACCTCTAGCCTGGAAATTTCTACTCCAGGGGCAGTGAGAGAGCAGAAATCAACATGTGAGACAAATAAGTCATATGCTCTTTCCTGTGAAAATCCTCATTTCAGAAGTTGTCCATAGGAATAGAATTCAACTGATTTTACAGCTTCTTTGTACTACACATGGAAAAACAGAAAAAAAAAAAAGGAGGGCAGGGATGGAGAAGAAAATATAACCAAGTTTTCAGAGCAGTGTTGCAAGGATCTTAAAGGAAGTGACTAAGTATTAGAAATAAAGAAATAAAGATTACCAGTTTGAAAGTCTTCTTCAAAGTAGAATCAAAACTATAAAAAAAATTATGTTACTGTAAAAGTGCCAGATATGTTGGCATTTCATGGTAAAATAAATCAACTCTTGAACAGAACGAAGACAGATGAGCCAAAAATTGTTTGTTCTTGTTTTTCTGTTTTGTTTTGTTTTGTTTAACAATGGTTTATGACAACCAACCAAGAAATCTGTCAGAATGAAGATGGAACTCCAAATTCTGTCATAGGAAACGTGACAACAGCCTTATTGTTTGATTTCAGCAGTCCCCATTCTCCAGAAGTATTTTAAATGAATGACTGTAGAAAGGTAAGAACAGATCAAACATACAAATGTCTCTGCTAGTCTTCTATTATTTTTCAGCTCAGATGTAGCTTTGATGGCTTTCACACTAACAACTTGAATATCCTTCTCTGATCATTCCTCATTCTATTATATCTCTTCGAAAAGAGATAGGAAGACCAAAACCGCACACAGTAATCAAGATATGAACATCTGTGCTATATCTTTGATGCTATAGAATCCCCCATTTATTTTCTTTATAATTCCTAACACTTGATTTGGGATTATTTTATGATTACTCAGCACTGAGCTGGCAGTTTTCTACAAATATCAGGCATGAACCCCAAACACTGCTCCTTTGTCACTGTAAACTGAGTCAGGATTTTTTAATCTTCCTTCTGCGCCTGTGCACCACTTCAGAGATTTGCTGAATTTTTTTTATTCCATTTTATAATAGAGTCCCAGTGTTATAAGGCTCTTTCTTCTACAGTTCTTCAACTGACTATCTTCATTTCTTCAGTGAACTGTTTTCGTTGCACTGATTATTCCATTTGCAGGGCATTAAAGAACTTACCAGCTTGTAGAATTTCACTACTGATCTCCAGCTGCAACAAACATTTAGTGTCTTATTGTTTCCTACCTTTTGGTTGCTCAGTTTCCTTAAAAGTCTGTTTTATGGGACTAAGCAGCAGCCTTTTGGAAATTTAGGAAGCTTCCATCAATCCCTTATCCACAAGACAGTTGTCTTCCAAGCCTTCCAATAGGTTTTAAGGTACAATTTCTCTTTTAAAAAACCCAAGCATGTTGACAGTTCTTAACTAGGTCATATTTAGCAGCATATTCACCAATTCTATTCTTAAATATTATTTTTATTATCTTACCTAATAAAGCAAGACATCAGTCTTATGGCTTGTAGTTTCCTGGAGCTCTCCTAAAACCTTTTCTGGCATCAGAGTAAAAGTCTTACCTAAAACTGATTTGGCAATGAAGACACAGAAAATTTCTAATGTTCATTTTCTCAGTTTATTCAACCATTATTGACATAGTTTGTTTTCCAAAATGATCTTTTGAAGACTCACGCTCAAAAAAGGGATCCAGCCTAAACACTTCCTCAGTTTTTTTGTAAGTGAAGACAGAATAAAGAGTGTGAAATTGTAAAGACTGATCTCAGTTTCTCTGTAATGGCCCTGGCTTCTCTATTACTCTTGTTTTACTTTTATCCATCAGCCTTATGGACTTGCTCACTGACATCCTGCCCTTGAAATACAGACGAAAAATGTGTCATTGGATTAGACACATTTTGCCAGTTGTTCTTCAAAGCCTTTTTGACCTGTCTTACATTTTTATGTTCAGCCTGCCAGTTTCAGAATTTATCGTCTTTAATTTTCTTCATTTGGACAGAAAATATTTAGCCATACCAGTTTCCTCTAACACTTTTTGTACACTGTTTCTAAGTACTCTGCAATGATAGACAATCTCTATCAATGCTGCTTTCGATTTGTAGAAAAGAGTACTAAATACTCAGAGAGGAAAGCACCCAACTTTCTAGTCCTGCAACTAGAGCAGCCAGGACAGACTATTGGTTTCCATCCCTGCTTCCAGGGCTGTTTCCACAAATTATCAACATATTTTGTATGCAAAGGTGAATAAGTTAAAAAACAGCGCCAGGGAAGGCATAGCCAATTAGGTTCCTATTCTCCTCTCTTCCCTGGTATATTCCAACACCTTGTACTAAATAGGAAATGCTAAATGCTTGTATTCTTTTTAGGTGCAAATTTATATCTCGGCAGTCTGTGATACTTGATACCTGCCAAATATAAAGTGACAGAAGATTAAATCAACACTGTGAGGCACCACAGTTGTGTGCTTTATAAACAATAAAACACCAGGCAGACTAGCTAATTTGGAGACTGGGCTTTGATCACACTGAGAAGAAAGTTATATGTAACACGACAAGCAAGTTACAAATCCTGGCAGTAAAAAGCAGTGTCTCATTAACTCCCTTGCTTTGCAACTACTTGGAAGGTATGTGTGTCTGTTTTGTTTTAATTTCATATTCAACTGCCTTGCTTAGAATATTCAATAAATACACCTTGTATTAAGCTTACTGTTTCTTAAACCGTATTTTTTTCTGTATTAGAAAACAGAAAGTATACAAAATAGAAAGCTAACCTGATGATAACTTTAACTTTCAAGGAACTGTTATTACCTCTGCAGAAGCCCTGGCTAGCTTTGCACTTTCCAAGTCTGATATTGTACATGCTTATTTCCAAACATTTTCAGATTCAGTAAGAATTCAGGAACTAAGGCAAGAGGTTTTGTCTTTTATTAAATGGAATGTTCTAATACATTCCTAAGAGGATTTTTAAACCATGCGTTTGTGCTTAGGTCATTGCCAGGGATTTCAGCAATTAAGAAAATCTATACACTGCTACGGTTTGCTCTTTTTCTGCTAAATTTAAGTGTTGGAACATGAAGGAAGAGAAGTAAGTTCAGCAGTGAGAGCTGGTAATTTTCTTATGAATAAAAAAGTTACTGATGATTCTCATTAGGATATTCTTCCTTTTCTTAACCAAACTCAAAGAGAAAACAGTTCAGAATGAATTATATTATGGTTATGTAGCCTATTTTTCTTATCATCAGCTTCATAATCATCATATAACAGCATTTTCAGGGACAATTTCTCCTCTTCTGTTTCCCACATTGACAGGAAAAAGCCTAACTTTCTGGCATTGCGGTTAGTATGCTGAGAAAAGTGGATTTAAAGTTGGGGACATGAAAGATGAGACTAGCAAATAAATAAACCAAGAAACCGCAGAAGAACTAGACCACCCTAATTTGAAAGGTAAGTTCAAAAGAATGTAAAGAAAACTATATCACAAATATCTGCAAGTATCTTGTATTGATTTAAGTGGAAAAATTTGAATTTCCTAGTTTTATATCAAAAAAGATGGTGACATTATCAATAGATGTTGCTAGCTGACAGGTAAATCCCTATTCAGTAGAAAGCAAAGACAACTCTTGGACCAGTTAGATAAAGATGTGTGTGCATTTGATAACAATCCACGTACTGAAATTTGTTTCAACAAATAACGCTAAAACCTCATCCATATTTCACAAACTCCTTCCCATCCCCACGTTACAATATTCTTTTTAACTATCGTAACATGTGAAATCTAATTTAAAGTCTAGCAAAGAACAGAGATTAAGATGCTAATAATAAGTATTTTCTTAATGGACCTACACCTATGCCCATACATTTTTGGGTCTCTTTAGTCTTTAAAACAGAAATCTTAAGAGACCAAAAGCTAACATGCAAAAAGCCCTAGTACTGCCCTGATCAATCATACCTCTCATGTTAGTTACAGCAAATTTTAGAACGCATGGTAGTGTGACATACAGATTTATTGCAGTGTTCAGAAGTTTTATTCAGTTGTGGACTCAGGTTGTGTATTTGGAGTGTAATTGAAAGGATGCTTTCACTGAAAAAAAAAAATTTACTCAAATAAAGTAAATCCAATGTGATTGTACTAATCAGATAGAAACCTTCCTGCCCTTCCTCAGAAAGTCACAATGGTACTTAAATTAATCGTTGTTGTTTTTTTTTTCCTTTGGTTTTATTTTTGAATTTAGAAGTGTGCTTTAGCTGCCAACCTAATTTCAGGAAAAATTTCAAGAAACAGAAAGCAAAAGGTACAGGGAAAGCCCCACACTATTCAAAGGCAGTTTATTCTGAAAAGTCACTCAATATACTCCTTGGTTTTCCCCATCTCATTTCAAAATTTTAATTTCTCAGTCTAGGAAATTCTGATTAGAATCTGAAGGAGGAAAAAAAAAAGTTGAGTTCTTATGAAGTGTTTTACAATCTGCCACTTTCAAGCCCTTTAAAGGCATTACTGAAAAACTAAGGGAGTGGGAGCGGTTGTACCCACCTATCAACTTTCTGTGTTGATGAGCAGAACTGTATGTAGCCTGCCCACTCTTATACCAGCGGAAATCAATGTCCTTTACAGTCAGAGCAGAAGTGTAATTTAATGAAAAATCTGAACTTAAAAATAGCATTTGCATAACTGTGGTTGTAAATATAAAGCTAATACTCTTCCCGAAATGGAAAATATTAGTTCAAAGTTTAGTTGGTAATTTAATTTATTTATTTTTAATTTTGAACTGTACAGTAATGCATCTGAATGTAAAGGAATCAAGAAATGAACAGTAGTAGGGTGCATTAGAATTTTTTTTTCCTTGAAATACTGCACTGTTGTTCCTTTGAGCCTGATGGGACTTTCAATTATGAAATCATATCTCACCTCATCATCTGTCATCTCTTGGGAAAGAAAAGCACGTTGACCTACGAAATAAATAAATAATTCATCCTTCTAAGCATTGGGAAGTAATTTTATTTGCTTCGTTTCCATGGATGCAGTGCATCTATGTAAGCAGTTGCTTACATCTCATAGGCCAATGCTGTATTATGCCCAGCAAATTACATTTCAAGAGATTACACTATGCATTAAGCAAATACTTCAATACTTGAAGAACTGTTATTGCTCTTCTTGCTACTCTTACCATTTTTTCCCCCAACACAAATCTGAATGAAATGGTTACCAGGAATAACCTAATCAAGTTTGTATCAAGCTTGTTTAATAAAGGTATTTTAAGTGTTTTGTAGGTGAAAGCTGTATATAGCAGCAGCCTGTACTGCTACAAAACTGAAGCAATTTTTAAAGTAAGGCATTATCTAAAAGCAAAAATTTGCAAAGAAACTATTCAGAAATTTTATAAGGATCTTGTTGGTAATGAGTGGATACTTCACTATCTCATCGAGTTAATGTTTTATTAGTATAACTAAAGTTACTTTACTGCAGTAAATATTGGTATTGAAATGTTTTCATTTGAAATTAGCAAAGAGCAATGATTAACCAGCCATTAAAAACATAGTGAATTAAGCTTTAATAGCTCCAAAATATACAGAACAATGTTTATAATTCAGTGAAATGGGAGTTTTAACAGCTTTTTCAAATTAAGACCAAGAACATCTGCATCATTTGTATGACCCACACTTGTTTACCCTGCAAATGGGGCATGATACTTTCAGCAGTTACTATAGCAATAACTTAGTAATTACTTTTAAATAGCAAAAGGGGTGCTTCGGTAAAAATCACTTAAAATATCCTCATCTAACTATATCCCACTGACGCTTCAACAGTTTTTTTTTTTGTTTTCTGATTTAAAGAAAATATTTTTGATAAAAGCAACTTTCAGTTTCCTGCTGAAGTAGGTAAGTATATAAAAAGCATGTGTATAAAAAATAAGTATGTATAAAATGTATATAAGACTGAAATATGATATATGTAAAAACAGTGATTTACATTTTAAGCAGATAAACTTATAGAGCCTACAAAGATGTTAAAATTGGTATAATAAAATACAAACAGCTTGCTGAGGCTTAGAGTCTGCAAATTACATTACAGTAAAATCAAGTTCATGACAGGAAGCATTATACCCATTAGTAAATGATTGTAGGTTTATATACAGCATTTGCTTTCTGTGAAGTGTATATATACACAAACACATGGGTGTGTATATGTATATAAGTATATATAATTTTTAATCAGTGTTATTACATTGAGGAGTAAAAAGAGATCCCCTGCCTTTAAGATGAGCATTCTGCTAATGAACGGGAAGTCATATCTTATTGTGAGCTTTATGAACTCATCTGAACATTGCTTATATCTGGTGTTATGGATGTGTTGCAGAGCAAAACAGGCTCAGAAATCCAAAACAGGAGACCTTAATATAAAATTAAATAATACCCCACATTAATTAGTACAACAGCAGCCTTAGGTGGAAACATCAATAAAATGTTTATGTTTACGACAAAGAAGACTTTGAGGAAAAAAATGTCACTCAGAATATTATTTATCTACCGGATGTGAACTGGCAAGTTTAAAAGTATATTGTAAATAACCACAACTAAAATAAGTCCTGATTTTTATACTTGTACCTTAGAGAACTGTTTCAATCATCTATTAAATGAAAGCCACACGTGCACACACTTGTGTCATTTACCTTCAACTCTAGGTCAGTAAATATTTTAGTGAAGTCAAGATTATTTATAGTGTGGAAACAGCAGATTACAGCAGGTATGTATTTTTCACTTCTTTCTGTGCCATTACTGACTATATTATTAATGTTGATGGAATAATTTCAAGCTAGCAGTTACTGACACTAATTTAGAAATGTATATTATAAACCCATTTTTTCAGATAGCTGCAAATATTTGATTTTTATTTCTATTAGAAAGTGTATCTTCATGTAAAAATATCTATACTTACTATAGCTTTGATACAGAAAGGAGGGTCTAACTATCTTAACCTATGAAAACATGCAAAGGGAAAGAGCAGTCACTGCACTAAAGGCATGGCCCCATCTATACCTACCTGCTGCATGTTTCCAGCATCCATTTTACACAGTTATATATATGCAACACAAATAAGCCCTTCACCGTTAGAACCTAAAAAAGAAAGATCTTCAAAACCCAGGAGAAATACTGAAGATACTCTACCTGCAATTATAAAACCTGCAAGGACAAAAAGATCCCTGTTTCCAGAAGCTGAGAAGCTGGAGGTAGTAGTGTTTTCCAAGACCTGAAGATTCATAAATGTGTTGGGATGCCGCAAAGCACAAATTCTATCTCAAATGATGGAAAGCAGCAGCATTCCACTTCATGAAAACTCAGTAATTCCAATCAGTCCCAGGATGTCCAAACAATTTATTTGTTCAAGTGCTTCACTGTGGTACTGTGTCAGATATGTTACTATGGATTTGAAGAGAAGGGGAGACAGAATGGGCATGATGTGAAACTAGAAGGGAGTTCACAGCCACTTCTGTCCCATGGACTCAAAGACATCTCCTGTGACCCCAGCAGTAATTTGGGGGTGTACGCTGGAGTAGGGACACAAACATAAGCCCAAAGATGATAAAACAGACGTAGAAGACTGTGTGTTTCATTCTAAAACAAAATTCAATGCATACAGTTTCTATGTCAGTAGTGCCAATCCCTGATCAGCCATACTAGTTCATGGGAGAACAGCTGAAACAAATGATCCAATTGATTATCTAACATACACTGTGCCTGTAGGAGCAGCTAAAGTATAATACACTGAATCAGGTAATACAATGAACTTTTTCTAATGTTCAGCTTAAGATGTTTTTACAAGTGAATCTAAGTTTGAGAGCTGATCTTGATTCTTTTTTATTCTAACTCCTGATTTTAAGAAGTTTATATACAAAACCCCAGAAACCACTTTAAGAAGAAACGACACCACCTTTTTCAGTTCTGCTTTCTATTAAGCTAGAGTCTCTACAGAGCATTTATGTCCTACTGGATGGTAATTTAAGTTAAGTTCTTTAGCATTTTTCACATTTCAGGGTCTCCTCTTTTTTTGATTTCAACAAAGCTATTGAAACATATTTTTTTTTCTCAAATTCCAAACTGATTTTATTAAAATTACAGTTTGCAACAGTGCTAGTTATTTACCCTTTGCTACTAAGATAGGGAAAGAGGAAGGAGAAAGATGTGAAAAACTCCGAAACAGACAGCACGTGTTTTCAAGTCCTCATATTCCACAAAAAGTATAATGGAAAATATGGGACTTCATTCTCCCAGAATGTCCCAGAGTCCCAAACTGTTAGTGAGACTAATAATCTAGAAGTGTGGCAAACTGATCATATGTACAGAGGTAACCAAAATATAACTAAAGAAAAGGAAGATTCAAGTAATGTAGAATGCATTAATTCATATGTGTGTGCTTACCTAAAGATAATGTGGACATTGAAAGTGTTACAACCTGTAAACTGAAAAGCTACATTAAGGAGAGGAAGAAGAAGACAGGATGGGAAAAACATTTGAATACATAACTTTGAAAAACTTCCTCTTTACCTCGAAAGGAAGTTAATTACTGCATATACTTATTTAACTACATTAGCAAGTAGTATTTTAAATATTTTAAGAACACTAGGAAGCATATTTACATACTGAACGTGGATGAATACAAGAAGCTCAAATATATTCCATCAAAAAACAGGCCTCCAAAGAGTTCTTCTGCTGCATCATATGAACTCTGTGCATCTACACTTTCCTTTGCCTAAGGAAAGCCTGTGGCCAAAATAAATTCTATTTTTCCTTTTCTGTTTCTTAGAATAGAATCACAGAATCGTCTAGATTGGAAGGGACCTTTAAGATCATCAAGTCCAACCATTAGTCTAACACTGCCAAAAACACTGTTAAACCGTGTCCCTAAGAACCACATCTACCCATCTTTTAAATACATCCACAGATGGTGATTCAACCACTTCCTTGGGCAGCCTGTTCCAATGTTTGATAACCCTTTTGATGAGGAAATTTTTCCTAGTATCCATCCTAAACCATCTGGCACAACTTGAGGCTGTTTCCTCTTGTCCTATCGCTTGTAACTTGGGAGAAGAGACCAAGGTCCACCTCTCTACAACCTCCTTTCAGGTAGATGTAGAGAGTGATAAGGTCTCCCCTCAGCCTCCTTTTCTCCAGAAGAAACAACCCCAGTTCCTTCACCTGATCCATAAGACTTGTGCTCCAGAACCCTCAACAGCTTCATTGCCCTTCTCTGGACATGCTCCAGAATCTCAATGTCTTTCTTGTAGTGAGGGGCCCAAAACTGAACACAGTACTCGAGGTGGGGCCTCACCAGTGCTGAGTACAACAGGACAATCACTTCCCTAGTCCTGCTCATCACACTATTCCTGATATAGGCCAGGATGCTGTTGGCCTTCTTGGCACACTGTCAGCTCATACTAAGTCTGTCAACCAACACCCCCATGTCCTTCTCTGCTGGGCAGCTTTCCAGCCACTCTTCCCCAAGCCTGTAGCGCTGCATGGGGTTGTTGTGACCCAAGTGCAGGACCCGGCACTTGGCCTTGTTGAACCTCATACCATTGGCCTCGGCCCATCGGTCCAGCCTGTCCATATCCCTCTGTAGAGCCATCCTACCCTCAAGCAGATCAACACGCCCTCCTAGCTTAGTGTCGTCTGCAAACTTACCGAGGGTGCACTCGATCCCCTCATCCAGGTCATTGATAAAGATGTTAAAGAGAACCGGCCCCAGCACTGCGCCCTGGGGAACAGTACTTGTGACCGGACGCCAACTGGATTTAACTCCATTCATCACAACTCTTTTGACCTGGCTAGCCAACCAGTTTTTTACCTAGCAAAGCATATGCCCATCCAAGCCATGAGCATCTTAAAAATGTAGTTTTTCAAGTAAATTCAGTGTCAGCAAGAGATGACATAATGACAAATTTTTATACTGAAGTGCTCCATTTATTTGCAGTACAGGTACAACTCTCACTATATACTGTGGTTGAAGGAGTCAGGTGGTTTCGTTCCTGAACAAGAAGTTGGCAATTTTAATACATATTACATGCTGTTAATGTGAATAATTTCTTGAGCTGACTCATAATGGACATAAACAAATACCATAGACATTAAAACAAACAAACAAACAAAAATTTGAAGGATGAATTTTTAACCAAGCCGTTCTTACATTCTTACTTATGTGAGCTACTGAGGTTCATCATTTGGACTATTGACCACATAGGAGTGTAAATTCTGAGGTTTTGTCAATTCCTTGTCATGACACATATCATTTTATACATCCTGAAGCTAATGTCTTTAGATGATGAGAAGATAAATAACAGAGTTTAACAGTTCTTTACCTAATCTTGAGACAGTCTATTCAATGCATAAAAAAATATATCCAGTGAGGTTACAGTGAAAAAATCTCACATAACGGAGGAATTTTGGATGAGTCAGTATTACAGAACTTGGCTCTATTTTTCAGTCTTCAACAGGAAACTATCTTTCAGTGTGATGGCTCTCCAGTAGTCTTAAATAAAAATTATAAGAATTAATAGTTCACTATTTTAGAAGTGGACAGGAGTATAAGTCAACACCACAGTACTGCTGACAGGCACTCTATTTCCTTTGTACATTTGAGGTTAAGAAAAGAAGGAGAAATAAAAAAAGCAAATGACTACCAGAGGAAAAGATGACTCACATACTTTAGACAGAAGAATTAACTTAAGAAATAGATATATCCACTTCAAAGCACGATGTGAGGAAAAAGAATCAAATCACTTCACTTCTTCCCCCCTACCCCTTTTTAATATAAACTAATAAAAACCCAAATGTAGTAAATGCAACCCACTGGTAATCCTAATAATGAAGTTCTTAATTTCTCTTTTTTAATTTCAGAACTCAAGAATTTGAATTGTGAATTACAAAATACTAAAATACATTTAGTAAAAATAGACGTCTTATGGCCTAAAAGAACTTCTGTTATAACCACATTCACAAAAATCAACTCAGCACGTGAAGCCTGTTTACCAGATGTCATATGGACACAGCTAAAAGCTGCAGTAAGGGTGGCTAAATTAGTACTAATTCTTCCTCTTCCAAATATTTTGAGGGCTGATGCAGAGACAGGTGCGCTAATCAGATACAACTGTGGGAACGATTAACATATAGAAGAGGTGTATAGTTTCAGAGACTGACTGTTTTTCAGATTTGGAAATAATGAGTTTCTACAAAGATCTGAAATACACTCTATGTGAAAAGGACTGGCAGAGACCACGAATTCCAGAACTGAAAAACCTGGTTCTGAGGTTAACTTTCAGAGGAACTACTAAAGCATTACATAGTATGAAGTTTGAAACCTGCCCTTCAAAATCAAAACCATGCAGCAAATTGTCCAATATCATACAGGTTTTTTTCTTTCTTCAACAGAAAAAAAAAATATGCCAACTGGATAATTCTTATCCCTCTAATCCACTGCAGATATAAGCTGTCATGCCGAGGTTAATTCTTAAAAGAATGTTTAAGATAAATATCTCATTTTCTATATTGAGGTGTAAAGAAAATTCTACACAGCAGTTTCATCACTGAACTCATTTTTTTATTAATATTTTATTATGTATCTAAATTCAGGAAAGATTACTAACTAGTTCAATGATTAGGCTTGTATATTCGTTCAAACGTGGGAGCATAAAAAATTTTAAAATGTTCTAAGGTTTTGTAACACATCAATCCATTTGTTCACCCAGATAACCTTGAGAAGTCTGCATAAGATGAACTGGATACATTAATTCACCCAGATCTCAGTATTTCTGCATTGTAGTCATTTACCCTTAAGAACAACTTATTTTTAGAACTTACAACTTTTAGTGTTTCTTTTTATCTGGAAGGTCAGAATGCACATGGTACAGCACCTTTAGCAACCAAGAGAGCATACACCTCTCCAAAGTAACTCAAGTCAAAAAAGAGTCAAACTGATAAACTAAAAGGGCTTCTATTTAGCCACAGTCCTTTCTTGGCAGTTGATGATTTCTAAGTATATCTAAAATATCTGATAAAAGTATATCTAAAGTATCTGATAATTCCTCTTTTCCCAGAGGCCCAGAACTCTCTATTAGGTGTCTATGTTCCTTGCACACTTCCTAGAAAGTTTGAAACCTTTAGAGTAGCCTATAAGAAAACTAAAATATTCATGGGAAAAATTATCTCCCTACACCAATCCTCCCCGCCAAATCTGTAATTGCTTTTTTTGATAGAAGTCCATGGCAGAAATCTCATGGGATAAGTATTATCAATGATTCCACATCCACGTTCTTCCCTTCATGAGAGTTCATGTCTCTCCTTGCCACAGCTGAGGTTAGTGGGGACAGGGTTTACATTAAAGACATGATAGCGAGAATTCTCCCTCCTCCCCACAGAACACTAATCCTCAGACCCCTTATGGACAGATGATGGAGTCTAGCCTGCATTTCACTTTTGTTACAAAGCTCATTGTAACTAGAAATAGATTTCATCCTCCAGGCTTTGGTGAAAATTTGCTCTCACTGACACAGAGAACTTGGAAAGAGTTGGGGATGAAAAGTCCTATAGCAAAAGAACAGGGGAAGGGGAAGGGGAAGGGGAAGGAGAAGGAAAAAAATTCTTCCAAGTCTCAAGTCCTAATACTATATTTTTAGAAATGACTGTTACCCAGTTGTCTCTACATGTGGGTAGAACTCAAGATGTACCATATGCCCAGAAAAAAAAATAATCTAGATTTCCTTCCCTACCACCAATACTTTTGGCTGCCTCGTTTCAAATTCTGCTTCCCTTAGATTACTTCTGTATTAAAGAATAAAATCAATTAAAGTCCTCTCACCAACAAAAGAACTATTGCTTTTACCAATATTTATAAAGATAAATATATTCAAAGTCATTCATTAAAAGTCTTCATTAAGTAAAATTCCATCCTTTCCAGAAATATATGTGAGGCAAAGATATCTCATACTTCATAATCCTAACTTGAAATATAATGATCTTCAAACTTTTTTCCAGTGTCCCCATCTGTGTAAATATGCATGCATAAAAGATTATGGTTACCAAGGAAACTATCTATAAAGAGATTAGAGAAAAGCAAGGATGTAAGTGATGGTATCTGTACACAAAAATTAAAAAAAAAGAAATAGAGAAATTTGTTATACTGTTCCATGTCCTGCAATTTTTAAGACGTGGTATTTTAAACCAGATTCATAGAAGACAATTTAGATAATCATTGTTTTAAGTTTTCTTTTAAGATATTATTCTATCCCAGTTATTTCACTGAAATAAGTATTCTTAGTATAAATTAAATATGCTGTTAATTGTGCTGTTGCACTACACATGTTGAACACTCCTTTTTGCTTAATAGTTCCTAGAGACCATTAAGAAGACCGAATAAAACTGTGACATGAATATTGGTGTTCTTTTAGGAACATCCAGTAGTCTCCAACAATTAAGGGAAAATGTTATATACTAGGATATTTACCAATACTCAATGAGTTCTCCAAATCAGTATAAAAACATCAACATTTGAATATTCAGACTGAAAACTAGGTCAGGAGAAACTGGGAATGTTTGGTCCAAAAAGTACATAGAGATGCTCCCAGAATCTAAAGACACACTTTTACCCACCGTAGAAGCACTAAGTTGGAAGCAAACTGCCATTTTGTGTAAGGCAAAATATTCTGATTCTTTCATTCCTACTTCTATCATGAAAGACAAGGTAGACTTTTAACTCATGTTTCTAAAGTGAGTATCTTTAGTATGTTTTATCCCCTCCAAACTTTCCCGCCTCATTTATTGTGATACTAAATAAATTCTGAACACTTAAAGTTCTAAACAAAGTTATTCTCAAATTTTTTTTTTAAAGTTACTAGTACAAAAACTGCTTGTGATACACACAATGACTGAATTGCTATATGATTAAATGCTTTTCAATACATTACAATGCAGAGTTTCTTCAGTGTTTGGAGTATATGACAGTTTGCTACAATGCAAATCATGATGTAAGGACTGCACCTGCCCAGCTTGGAAGAAAAAAATGTGCCTTTACAAAACATTACGCCAAGAGAGTATAAACGACCTTTTTTTTTCCTCACAATATAGAAAATAGTGCCCAGAAGCTGTAGGTTAAAACCTTTAGCTGGGGAGCAGCTGTTTCCAGCCAATAAGAAGGCATATTCTCGACTTATTCAGGAATGCAGAGAAGGCATAACTCCAACATCTCTTTAGCTATCTTATTTGTAGTCTTGTAGTAACTGTTTAGTTACACACACACTGGCAGTGCTAGGAAGGAGGTATACAAAGCTATTTAAGGTACCTCTAACTTCTGAAGCAGAGCTGAGGCAATGAATACCTGAGAGAATTTGCTCCAGTGCCACACTGTGTACTTACTAATAGGGAAAAACTTGTTGTATCTTTCTTTTCAGGAAGGAAAAAGTATAGCTATGTATGACAAATTTCTGGCCAGGCCAAGTCAAGCCACAGGGCAGCTTACTGTTAATCAGGCATAATTATCTCAAGAGTATTGAGTAATCAGTTCACTCTTTATGACAAAGTGACCCATGTGCCATCAAAGGAAAAAATAGGATTGGCTTATGAAGTCATTTTATGTTTCCCATAACTGCACACAAAGATTTACTGGCTACTTGAAAGAAGACAACCCCCCTGGTCAAAGGTCTGAGGTGCATAATCTACTTTTGCTCACAGCTCTACAAGACTGTTAGAATTAGAGGTATTGAAAGGGTAAAATAGTGACCCTACGTGACACATAGTAGGAGGACTACTGCTTTGCTTGTGCGACGGTATTGCCTCCTGTTTCCACCAGGGTAAATATGGAGATTTTTAGGATTAACATACATTGGCAGAAACTAAAAGGAATCTGTGAAGAGTACAGGCACTCTAGTTTTCTTTAGGACCAATAACCTGTTTTACCATTTTAGGTCTTGTTCCTAAACATGTCACCCTGAATGCGCACACATTCTTGATCACGTTTCGTGCTTGACTCTTATCCCCTGCTATCTCACGGTGCACCCACTTTTGCCTACACTGTCCTGACCCTACAATGTTCCCCACCCTTCTACCTCATCTATTTCTTTCCTTTCCACCTTCCCCATCCTACAGCTTCCTTCACTTGCAAACAATATCACAGCATTTTGGATTTTTTCCTTCTTTTACTTTGAAAAGCACACTACCCTCTTTACATCTGCAGAGATACAAAGAGAACAAAACTGAGACTTATAGACAATGTTTAGTCAACAGTTCCTCTATCTTACTGTAATGGTCATGCAAGTAGAGATCACAAAGGAAAAGAGTTTCTGAGATGCACTAAATCAAGAAAGAATTATTTTCCTTTAAATATTTATCATCTTTTCCTAGCAGAATGAAGTCTGAGAATTCACATTATTTAAACTTAAATACAGGTCAAGTTTGCTCAAAGTTACTCAGAAATATTATGGTTAATATTTGCAAGGAAAATCATAAATCTTCCACCCTTAATGTTTTTTTCTCCAGTCTTAGACGGCTGGTAGCTGTCATACTTCGTATTCATTGTGGAATAGAATTTAAATGCAGATGCCTTTGTTTGAACAATGTTTATGAACTACAGGACTTGAGACCTTGCACCAGGATCCATCCTTCTTATTGAGCACCTCTCTTCAATCCAGATCCCAGTGACTATTATCAGAACTTATCACTGCTGGTGAGCAGTTACTCACTTGAGGGAATCGTACATGCATGTCTTTACTTCTTCCACTAAGCTGAAGGAACAGATGAAGTGGCAATGTTTACACTTCCTGAATGCTGCTAAATCATCCCTAAGGATTACTTAACTCTGGGACACGTAACAGTATCTTTGAAGAGAAATCTGTGCATTTGGGATGCACCTCGTATTATACCAAACAATAGGTTTTTCTAATAAATAACAAAAGAAAGTCTTAGATTCTCATGACTCTCAAACCTTTATTATTTTAAACTACAGAAGTTGATCAGTTGATGATTTATTTTGAATGTATTCAACATATGAGTTTAAGAGCAAAGCATAAGTAAATTCAGTAATTGCACTAACTGCTCTAAAATGTAAATGAAAAATGGTGGCTGCGTAGAACTCCTCATACTTTTCATTTGCTGTTCTTCAAAGCAAATTAAACCTAATCTTTTTAGGCTTCTCAGAACCTACAGCACAAATGACATTTTAAGATACCAGAACAGTACTCTTGGCTATGTTGATGAATGTTAGCACAAATGCTGTATAGTTCATTTGGTCCAAAAATCTACACATTAAACCAACATATACACAACCTTAACATAGAATACTGATGTTAATTAACAAAAGAGGAAAACTTGTTTGTGTTACTGGGAAAACGATATCTTCCCTAACCACAAAATGCTTGTTCTATTTCACTTAGTCTTTTTTTTTTTTTTTAAATCATATGGAAATTAACTATGCCTGTAGAATGTTCCTTAGAGTACTGTCTTTTGACGACTGAAGATGTTATTGGTGGTCTGAGTCCCAGGAGTAGATGCTGCTCATAGATCCCACTGGCTTTGAAACTCTGCATGACAGGAGCTACTGTCATAGATACTGTTCTCAAGATGGCTTCTATATACTTGACACTCAAAGTCTGCTATCATTGGCATGCATGCTAAGAGTTTTATTCCCAATATCACAATTCTTTCCGCTGTAAACTAGCATAGTCCTGGGAATCCTGTGCAACCTGTTGTAGGTGACCCTGCTCTGGCGGGGGGGGTTGGACTAGATGATCTCCAGAGGTCCCTTCCAACCCTGACTATTCTGTGATTCTGATTCTGTGAATATCAGGCAAAATGAACCTCTGTGCAGGTGCACAACACAAAGTCTAGAAATTGTTTAAATATTACTGGAAGACTTTTGATGTTTAGAAGGCAGAACATAGCTGTGAACTCCAAAGGGAAATTTAACCCACCACAGGTAAGAATCTGGTGCCTACAATTATCATCTTTTTTGCTAGGACAACAATATCTTATCTAAATTACCAACATTATTTTTAAAAGCTAAATCTAATTACATGTTTGGAAAAAATACAGTTGTCATGAGAGAGTTTATTTTGTCATTGGTACAAAGTATTTCTTATTGCTGTGAATCACAATCATCAGTAAAAATTCTTTCACTATAGATATATCCTTGTATGCAATCTCCTTGAAAAGTCTGCGTGTTAATTTTTATGGAAAGAAGCCAGGCAGTATACTCTGCTGTCAGATATTACAGAATACTATGAATTAGTTTCTCATGATAGTTTTTAAAATGACTACCAAAAATATTATCTGAAGTCATTATTCTGTTATATTTTTGGAGGTTTATATTTTTATGGTTTTTATGTCTGCTGATAACATAGAAAATACAAAGTGAAAAATAAAGGTAAAATAGTTATGAAATGAAAATGAGGTGACCTAATTTAACAGACCAGCTTAATTGATCTTAGTTTCGTTTGACTAAGAGTGCATAGTAAAATAAATGAAAACGTGAAGGATTTCTACATAGTCAGGACCATTAAATTACTAAAGTAATAGTCTTTCTTTAACCTCACTTTCTGTGAAGGCTGAAATGCCCCGTGAACTGATCAACACCACTTCTATGCTTTTCAGATACAGTGTAAATACTTTTAATATTAGGTATGGTACAATACTAAGAGGCTTACTGGATGTTACAGTGGATTTAAAACTTACAGTCTGTGATTTGTCATTAATTTACTTGTTCAAACATATAAACCGCTATTTCACAGTTCATCAATACCATTTTCTCATAAATGAGCCGTGGATGTTATAATATGGTGGACTTTTCACATATTAGATTGTGATAATTTTGGCAGATGAGTAAAATTTATTCCTTCTATTCCTTCTGAAATTTGTCTTCCAGATTTCACCATAAGACTATACCTGAGATATCATTTTTCCTCCACTATCACCTTTTTTCTTACCTCAGAAGAAATTCACATAAATGAAAGATTGAAAGTTAGCCACATACTGATTTTCTCAAATTTTCTGATCATTCTGCATTCTTATGACACACTAGATAACAGATTTGAAAGTATGATGTAAACAAATGTTGATGGATTTTTTTAATATATCTACTTAATGTTTAAACAAAAAAGAAACATAATTTACAACACAGATATAGCATTTCAGTGAGATGAATACTAAGGATTATTGACCTGAGATCTAAATATTGAGGAAGTGAACTTAAAAGTCAGTATTTTCAAAATGGAAAAAATATTTTTCAATGTAAGTCAACTAAGAACGCTTCACAATGGTAGTACAGAACATATCTGTCTATACCAGGAGGACCAAATGTGTCTGTGCATGGACATTTCTCAGCGCATTTGTGAGTGTATTTCACAAACTTAACATGGTATGTGTGTACACAATATATATAATTTACATGTGTAGATTTTTACATGTCAATATATTCAGGTACTCATATTCAGTCAATATAGAAACTTAAAAATTAACACATTATTTATAATTTTTGAAAGAAAGGTTAATTTTCATTAGTTTACCTTTTTCTTGTTATGACACTCATGTACACAGAATTCCCACAGATTTTGCTATATGTATTGCTTGCCTAGAAATCTGAGTATGAAGCAATCAGAGTAAAAAATGCACTGCAAAGTTACAGGTTACCAAAATGCTTTTGCTTGCAGGGCAGTAATTTGCACCTAAATAAAAGCAGAAGCAGACCAGGCTCGCATTAACACTTCTGTGTGTTCTTTATCAGATCACTGGGGAGAATGACTGCTTGTGAAGGAGGTCTGGAAAGTTACCAAGTTGAAGCTTCTAGCAGTTACAGATATAGTGCAAATACTGGATCAGGGTTCAGTGTATTCACTTTGCATGAAATTCCATGCTAACCTACATAGCTGGCATCTTAACTGTGTTAAAAATATTTCCTTCCTTGATACAGCAGATATAACAAGATGCGTTTAAAATCAGCATATGATTACAGTTATTGAGACCAGGGAAACTAAAATGGGCTGAATAATAATGATATGTCTAGCAGAACCGATAGAAGACAAAGTTTAAAGGAATCATGACAGTGATGGCAGATCTAGTGAACGTAACAGACACAAATCAATATGATAAAACAGAATTAGAAAACAAAGGTGTCATGTAATTTCAACATTTTTCAGAAACCTTGGCAAACACTGTTTCATATAATTGAATAAAACTTGATTAAAGAGAAAGATGGAAAAGCATTACATTATTATGGAAAACTGTGTAGAAAACAATGAAACCTTTGAATTTTCCTTTCTCCTAGGAGTCTTTAATTAATAACAACTGGACGTGAGAAAGTGAGAAATCAAAATTTGAAATGTGGCAGGACAAGATTTTAAGCAAAATAATATTGCATATAAGGAGCTTTGTAGTATGTGACAATTTTACTATTATTAATCATATTTTCAGATCCTACTTTATATGTTAGGCAACTTTAAAGGAAATAATGATACATACTGAACACAAATGGTTTAAGCAGTGGGAACAGGTGGTGTAATAGAGGGATGAAAATCCACTTCAGCAAACTATTTGTTTAATGTGTGCTATTCTCCATAAATAATAGAAGCAAAGTCAGTTAGCTGCTGTGTAGTAGCTCTGTTTCTCTGAGATGTGTTGTCAAGATTGGTATCTGGTTCTACTAATTTTGGTCTCCCAGATGTCTTTGTGAGTTCCACCATCCACATACATAACATGAACAGAAAAGTCGGCCCAATGTTCAGTTCCTTTGCCAAAAATAAAAAAGAAAGTAGAAAGAAGCAGAACACTACATAGGGAGGAAAGGAGAAGAGTTTACATCCTATCCCATAATAGATGTCTAAAGCAGGTGGTGCCATTTCTTTTCATTTACTACAGAGTGATATAACTTACACAGATTAACTAATGGGTAGCTACAGGTAACATGAATCCCACCCTTGGTGATGAACTAGATGCCTGCATGAAAGTAAATACTAAGAAACTTTTCAGACAATGTCTGTAAGGCAATTCTCTCCTGACAGTTAGAGTGTCACAGAATCACAGAACCGAGGTTGCAAGGGACCTCTGGAGATCATCAAATCCAACCCCACCTGCTCACAGCAGGGTAAGCTACAACAGCTTGCTCAGGACATTGTCCAGTTCGGTTCTGAATATCTCCAACGGCGGAAATTCCACAATCTCCCTGGGCAACCTGTTCCAGTGCTTGACTGCCCAAGCATGCTCTTGAGCATTCTGATTTTAATGCTAAGAAATCGCAACTCCCTCAGACTCTCCTCCTATGTGAGATGCTACAATGCCTTCATCATCTTCATGGCCTTTTCCTGAATTCACTTGAGTAAGCCCATGCCTCTCCTGTAATGGGATCAGAAATGGCCACAGGATTCCAGATATGGTCTCAGCAGTGCTTTACAAAGGGGAAGAATCAGCTCACCTTGACTCCTTCTCAAAACTTTCCTTGATGTAGTCCAGGATGGTGTTTGGCCCAACACAGCCCTTTGAGCCTGTCAGTTCAGACAGTTTTCAGCCCATCTCACTGTGCATTCACCTACTCTGTACACCACCATCTTGTCTGTGAGGATGTTGTGACAGAACGTGTTAAAAACCTCACTAAAGTCAAGATAGACAACATCCACAGCTCTCCCATTGTCCACCAAGCCAGTCATCTCATTATAGAGGGCCATCAGATTGGTAAAGCACAATTTCCCCTTCATAGCTCCATGCCAACTATTCTTAATCCCCCTCCTTTTCCTCCTTCCAGAGCCGTTGCTCCATCAGCTTCCCGGGAATTGAGGTGAGTCTGACTGGCCTTCAGTTCCCTGAATCTTCATTCTTGCCTTTCTTGAAGACAGGAGTGACATATGCTTTCTTCCAGTAACCAGAAGACTCTCCTGATCACCATGATCTCTGAAAGATTACCAGGACTTGCCTCGAAATGACTTCAGCCAGTTCCCTCAGCATTTGTGGGAGCATCACTGTATTAGGTCCAACAGACCTGTGTATGCCCATTTTTATTAAATGTTCCCTTACCTCATCCTCTTAAGGGTGAACCTTCCTTGGTTCCAGAATTTCTCACTGGTCTCAGGGAGTCCCAAAGGCCAGTCTAACCAGTAAAGAATGAGCCGAAGAAGGCAGCGAATACCTTTTCTGTGTCCTTTGTCATTAGGTTCCCTGCCTAGTTAAGCAGAAGGCCTGCATTTTCCCCAGTCTTACTTTTGCTGCTGGATAGACTGTACAGAAGCCATTAATACAGAAGTGGTCTGTAAATGTGCAGACCAAATTTCTCCAAATTTGGGGAAATTATTTTTCAAGCTGGTAGTAGAATACAGTTAAGGTCTATAATCTAGACCAGAGACACCAAGTGAACAAATCATTATATGTCTTCACAGATCTTTGGATACTTGTGGAAACTACCTCTAAAGAACATTTCTTTGTCTGTCTTCATGTTGAAGAGATTTCAAAACTCAGATGGAAGCTCTTGTGCTATTGTAGTTGCGATCAGGAGAATATTCACACCATCACAAGCATGGTCATATGAATAGGGATATTAATCTTGCATACAGAACTCTGCAGAGTGCTAACAGATGTTTTTATGTGATAAAGAACTTAGATCATTCCCTCTGGCCTCATAAAAGCTTTTCTATAAACATGTATTTTTCTCAGAACAAATTTATTTACAAAACATTATTTGCCACAAGCAATAGTATGGTAGTTGAAATGCATACCTGGAGACCAGACCAAAGAATATACTTTTCTGCCAAACAGATCCCGTCTCTCATAGCCCTTTTCTAGAGGCCCCTGAAACTTTAAACTCTCTTAGAACTTGCTGTAATGTATGAACTCATTGTCAGATGAGAATAACAATACTAAAACATATGAAAAGTATGTAGTACCCATCTTCCCCAGAGTGTGAGTTATCGATGGTGGATCATCAGGTTTTTTTTCCCAAGTTCTAGTAATATGGGTTATTAATAAATATACTGTCTAGTAAGCACAGAAATGTACAGCAGGTTTAACAGCTTGACACATTTTTTCTACTATGGATACCTCAGTGTATTAAGGATCTTACTCATCCAAGAGCATTTCTTATTTAGCTTTATAATAGTCTTATTTCTTCCACTGAACAAGGCATAGATTTGCTTATGTTTCAACACAATGGCAAATATTACTTTTGGGAATGCAATGTTCTTCCTTATCTATTGTTTCCATTACAAGAAAAAGATCCAGTCATGGAAAATAAGATATTGAAAGATATTGCCTTTTAGGTCTCTTTCTGTGTACCTCTTAACTTATGTATGTTCATGTATATTGAACATACTGATACTGGAATCATGGCAGCAATACCTGTTTTCTTTAATTCCCAAGTGATGTTCCACTCCAGAAGAGAGATTTAAAGCCCCTTTCTGCTTTCTAAGGCAGTCTAAGAGGAAGAACTATGAGATAAATCTCTCTGATGCTTTTACAGGTAAGGTGAAAGGGAAGTATGTGTCCACTCTATTCTTCTTGGCATATTTGGGCCTCCCACATTCAAAAAGGAAGCAAATGGTGGTCAATTAAGCTGTAGTATGCAATACTATGGTCTTGGTGACTTTTAGGTGTCTTGATATTGTATAAGCCAATAAGCAGGATTACTGTGGACCCCAAAGAGTTCACTTGGTGACAAACAAGTCACAGGCATTGAAAGAAATATTTAGAAAGTGTATGGCATAATCCATACAAATATACTTCACGCTGAGGGTATCAAAGAATAAGAAAAAAAAGAGATTAACAGACTTTGTTAAAACCTGACACACATTTTTCTTTGCTAGTTCTGAAGGAACCTTTTTAAGCCAGTAGTTATCCACTAGATGTGGAACTTGAGATTTATTTCCATGTTGATTTATATCTTGATCTGTTGGGAATCCACAGTGGTATACTTAGACAACCTGCCCTCATGAGGTCAGGCACAGTATCAGGACGCAATTCTGGCAGAAAGAATTTAATCTGTATACTTATGTATGCATACTGAGAATGAAATCTACATGGACAAGCATTCACAGGAAAACAATTGTTATTCCACACAAAAAAATGTTTTTTACTTGTCTTTTGGCATCACTTTATAATTATCTTTCATAGTTTAGAATCCTTTTTAAACTTTCTATGTGATTTAAATTGATGAATAAAACCATTTTTTTCCTACATAAACCCCCAAGCAAGGAATGAAAGCCAATAAAAGTAAAAAAAACCCTCTCCTTGGCTTGATGGGTATTTATTTTGTAGAAAATATTTTTATAAAAGTACAGTATAAAAATGTAGTCCAAACCAATCAATGTTCCCTAATATTTAATTCTAGAATTCATAGGGTTTTGTGTGTTCTTTTAATTTCCCAACTTTATTTCTGAAAGAGTTGTAATGTTCTTACAAAAGTACTGTTTTCAAAATATGTAGCCATCATCTGTCTCATTTTGGAATGAGAAATGGCAAGTTAATTATACTATATATAAAAACGATTCTCTCAAGAGATAAAAATACATTTTTCTCTATACTTATTTTACATTCAAAAATGTTAATAATCATACTCATATACTTATATACTGTAACCATAGAGATACCTCCTGAATTTTTAGGTACGTATGATGAAAGCTACACCTGAATTCCTGAAAACTTTACTGTAGTGAAGTGAAACTGTTCAGCTGCTGATTGCCTGCCAGCATTATAGCAGCGTTCAACCTGCTTCTATATTGATCTAGTAGCCTACGTGGCAGAACATGAAGAATAACCATCTGTGTCAGGTATGGCAGCAGGTGCTGTATCCATTGAACAGGCTGCTGCCCGATTACAATAAATCTCTTTCAAGCACCTGGCAACCTTGACAGACACTTTTATCTTTGTATAAAAACACCCCACCACCTCAAAAAGTTGTCTGAATAGAAATGAGAAACTCAACCGATAACATCAGTTGATAAAGGCCAGAAACTGAATCCACTGCAGATATACTGTGAAGTCTAGTGTTTAGATTCATGAGGAGTTCTTTATCATGCACAGCAGTAGTGTCTGCTCATCATATGTTTCAGTACAATATTTCTAACATTCTTGTAAGGCAGAACTTAAAATAGGATAACAGGGACATAAAGATAAACACTGTCACTAACATTTTACAAATTTACGTTTGCACAGATGAGGCTTGTGTAAATAAAACCAAGTAGGATAACTAGTCACTAGAAGATTTGAATAATGACAACTTTTCAATGTATCTGTCCGTAAGTCTGTAACTGAGGTTTTTGTAGGTAGAAGGTACAAATCAAGAACACCTGACCATATTGTTTTCCAAAATATTTTGTCTCACCCGCATTTATTAGTAGATATGTTTTGAACTCAGAACTACTATTTACTATGTGGATTAAAAGTAGTTCTTGAAATACACGACTCAGCTGAACATTTAAGAAAGTACCCTGACTTAATGAATTATAGATCTCCATAACTGGATCATGTGGTTTTGACTCCAGTAATTGTTGAATTCCCTCTTTTGTCAGCTGCTCAGTAGGACTTAATAATTTTGTCAAGTCTATATTTATCTCTTTAAAGGACATAAGTAATGAAAATTATGATTATAAAGAGGTGGCCTTTGAAAGAAAAATAGTCAGACTATATGAACCAAAACATGGAAAATGAGTATCTGATTCTTGTGAAGGAAAAGGCAGAACAGGCAGTTCTGTCAGTCACAGATGTGTGTGTATTTTCTGCAGTGGGATGCAAGGATGACAGTTCTGTGAACTCCACTGATTATGTTATGAAGAAAAAAAATACCCAGAAGTAATAGCAGTAGCTCCCATTAGTGCATACCAGCTGGTTAATATCACTGAGTTCATGCAAAACATCTCATAAAATGGGGACTGTTTGCTATGCTGAACTTGGTCTGAGAATTCATCAGTTTTATTCCAGTCATAGGAGATGTTCCACATATTTGGCTTAACTCACTTAAAGAATCAGCAGACTGTTATTTGATGTTTGTGAACGTCTGGCTGATGGATGAAGCAGTAATAGCCAGATATTCACTAGGAAGAGACATTTGTATTTGAGTTTCATGACTAACTAAGAAACTAAGGAAAGATACCTGGTTTAAAATATGTATCTTAGTAGGGGAATGAGAAATTATTGAAGGATTTCGTAATCTCCACAGGTCTTTTGATGCTGAAAAGACACCTGACAATTCTTCAGGACCCTTTTGAAGCAACCTAGAGGAAACTGAAGCTGCACTTGTAGCATCAGTTGTAAACGTTAATGCACAGGAGAGTAATGACTCACTATTTAATTCTATTTCAGCTCCTGGTATGTTACTAATTACTGAACTCATGTCTGTGGCAGATAAAGCAACAGTCTGGTGCTGCTCTAATGATGCAACTTGTGTAGGGAGAACAGAAAGTGTCATTAAGGAACTAGTGATAAATGAGATCGTATCATAATTATGCTGGGGAAGAGGTACTGACCTTAAATCTATGGAAATACCAGTAGCCACATATGGTACAGATGTGATACTAGACTTCATTTTTACTGAGACCTGAGCAGCAGAACCAAGAAACTGTGAAGAGAGAACATCTGTTGACGTTGCTATCCTGAATGCTGTTGCAGACTCTCCAGTGGCAATTAGTCATCCTAGTCCATAGTACAATTTAGCCAACTTACTGGTCAGAAGTATCCCACAGCTGAAAATACCTGCCTTTTTCAGATCTTTAAGGATAAAAATGTAGAAAAGAAAATATACAAAAAACAAACCAACCCCCCCAAAAAAAAACTTAAGAGAAAAGAGAAAATGAACAACTTTGGCCCTGGACTGAGTCTGCAGCTAATTAAATGGCCACCAAAACCTCGTTCAGCCTTACCAAAGCATTATATTGCAGACAAATGCAACTCTGTAAATCATATTCTTAATAAAAGTGTAGAAGTGCTTTTAGTCACCTCAAGAGCTGCGTAAATGCAAACCTTCCTATTACTCATATTCTCTATGAGGGCCGGCATCAGAACAAGTGGCACTGCTCAGAAGAGAAATATTAAATTTTCTAAATCAAACTGTTAGTGTGAATCAATATAAAATGGATCGATTACAAATCTTATTCATTGAGAACACCAGCAAACTAGCTGACATGATATTTTGGAAGATATACAGATGTAACTACATTTACCAACTGCATTTCACTCAGCGTCATTACTTACATCAAGAAAGAATATTGTTTATTAAGAATGCAACAAAAGCTTAGGTATATCCCCAAATGACTAGTCTGTACAGAAATCAAATGTTCAGTAAAACTCAGTTACCCAAATTAAAAAAAAAAAACAAAAAACAACAAAAAAAGGACTCTTGGCTTATTTCTTATATAAGTAATTAATTTGGAAGAGTACATAAGGAAAAAATTCCGAACCTAACTGTAAAGAGGCTGCCTTATACACATGCTATCTGTATAACACCTAGTTTTAGTAAAACAAACAGGCCACAATAAAGGTACAATCTTTAAAATAAAACATTGTACTTCTGTTAGTGTTGAATTTTCTTCAAGTATTTTAAAAGTAACAGCATAGGCAATTTTTTAGCTTCCCAAAAATATCACTATAAACAGTTAGAATGGCAGAGATGTTGAGAGGCTTGTTCCAGATCTTTTTAGTGAAGAAAACATCTAGATGCACAGAAAAGGAAGCACTCAGAAAAGTTGTGAACTAGGAAAGGAAAACCAAAGTCCCTGTGGAGTAAGTCAAATTATCCTTCTGCTGCTGGCTAGCCAAGGAAGAAGGGAAGATTGACATCAGGGTCCGAGAGTGCTGAACACAATACGAGGCGTATGAAATTGTACAGTCTAGCAAAGCAAACTGAAAACTAAGCTAAGAGATAATGCAGTTTTCCTTATCAGATGTGTAAGATGCTGCAAAAAAATATTTTGAGAGAAAAGAGTCATTTTCCAGTTACATTTAAGTGCAATTGAGAAAGTATGATGGATTAAATAAGCAGAATAGAAGGCAGTACAGGAAGCAAAAACCAACATTATAAAGAAGAAAAATGAATACATTTTGAATATTCTTACCAATTAAAAAACACTAACAAGGAAAGGAGTTTTATATATGCATTACTTTAGAAGCTTTTTCTACTTACCTTGGGACACCTCTCCTGGATGAAAATCAGAAGAAGCATGTTTAGACCAAAGTTCCATAGACACAGCCAGGGCTGATGGAAGGTCATTGTCAAAAGTCTCAGCAGGAAACTCTTCAGCCACTTCAGTGACAGTTTTCTTGCTTTGGGGGATAGTAGGTAAACAGGTGATATTGTTTATTCCATCAACACAAAGAAACCCAGCGGAGCAGGACTGTATAAGGCAATCATTGTAATTAAGCTCACAGCTTCGTCCCTGAAAGAGAATTTTTAAAAAGTCATTTTTGAAGGAAATTTGCATTTCATAGTCATGTTAGTTCAAATTATTGCTTTCCTTTGATTCTAAAATGATGTTTGCTTATATTAAGCTGTCCACACTTTTGAAAGCGAATCTAATCATGTGGAAAATATTGCTTAACTAATTTAGTAGTACGGTTGTATATGTTTTAAATTTTAACTAAATGATATTTTGACTCTGACTTATTATTACAAATTATCAATAAAAATAATTTCCCCACAGATTTGTAATTGTAAAGTGTCAAAGACAGTATTGTCACCACTAATAAAAAGTGGCTAAAATAATGGCTTCAGTTAGCATGCAGTTATACAGACAACAGAGGACTTAGCTATTTAAAAACTTACAGTTCTGACTATCAGGTTAATGTTCTTTCTTTTTGTACACCATAGCATTTGTTGCCTGTTGTTACCAAATCTTCACACAGCACCTTGTTAATACATTAAGTTCACAGATAGCTCATAGAAAAGAAAAATGTAGTGCCAGTCTCAAATTGGACCTGGCACTCACATTTTATTTTTTATCAAGACTAACAATTCATGGGAAGCCTGAAATATCCTTCCTAGTAATAAATTAAAAATGTTCATATTCAGTGGTCTGTAAAAAAAGCAAGAAAAAATGCATTTCTTTTACAGCAATAATTATGTGAATTAAATACATTATTGAAGTATGAAATAAATACACGCTGAAGCCAGGCCTGGGTTCATTTTATTTTTACTTCAGTTGTAATGAACTAATGGGCTATGTGAGGAGATACAGCTAACTTAGCTAACCTAGAAGGATCCTACATATCCAGATAGTCATTTAAAATACACTTAGTGTCATCCCTGAAAGACATACACCTCTGACAACACACCATCTGGTACATAACCACACATAACCATTCCTTAGCTTTGGTAATAATTGATGGGGTTTTTGAATGGGCTTGTTCATGTTTTTTCATCACCAATTCCAGGCTATGAAATATAACCGCAGTTTTAGCTCATTTGCTTCCTCTTACCATCCACTGCTTTAGGCAACTGCTGACAGAGATAGCATATTTTCAGACCTTGGAAACCCCAAACCAGTGGCGATAAGGTGTATATCCTCTAATCAAATTTTGGTGATTAGAATGTCTTCAGCACCTGAGCTCTATTTTTAAAATAAAGAATGCTAGCTAGAAGGAGATGCTTCCCCCTCTTTGAAGGAAAGGAATAAGCCTGACCTCCTCATTGAGGCTTCTTATTTGCCAGCTCACTTTTCTGCCTTCTCTTAATAGATGTTATAAGAAGCATGGAAAATAATGCAAAACTGTAAAGAGAACTAGAAGCCAGCTGGTGCGGTGCATAAATATCAATTTTCAATCTAACCTCTAGCTACTGTAAATTTGTTCTGCCTTTTTATTTTTTTTGGCACAAAGACAGAAAACACATAAACAGTGGAGAAATCAAAATTTCACTGCTTATGTATCAGCAAAATATTTATTCTGTTAGCTGAAAATTTCATAAAGCTAGCCCAGAAAGGATCTGAAAATGAAAAACTAGCGGTGGGGTCAATATATGAATCTGACTAAGTCTTTGAAACAGGTGTCTTCTAGGGCATTTGTTAATAAGAAGAAGGTATAAATATCTCAAGGATGAGTTAGAACTGTTTGTGGAAGTGTTCATTGGCTCATGTCAAAACCAAACCAGACCTGGTCTAACAAGTTCATGATACCTACATCTGTATGTCTACATCTAGCTATATACATCATTCAGTGAGTTTCAGTGTCTGGAAATGTTCTCTGTTTCTTCATTTAGCAGCACAGGCATAAAGTTTGGGATTTGGTTTAAGACTGAGACATTCAAATTTAGGTGTCATGTAGTAACTGCAAGCATGCTAGGAGTCTAAACTCCCATTAAAGTTAGTACAGATTCTGAGGGAGTTTACTGCTTAAACATGGGTGTCTAGTACCACTTTGGGAATTGCTGGGTATCCTGTCTGAGTCCAAGCTTACAAACCAGGAACTGTAGGTTTCACACAGGTCCTACATCATTCTACTTGCCATGTGAAGGTATAAGAGATACTCTATAGACTGTTTCAAATAGCATTAGGTGGTTATGGTTAGGTAACCAAATCACACTTTTAGCCAAGAAAGTCAAGAAAGCTCCAGAAGCTAATCAATCACCCTAATATAGATCCAGGACTGGATTTGGAAACCAAATTATTTTGGGATGCTCTTGTATCTCTGAGGCAGCTAGATGGCATTTGCAGATGTAACAAAATCTGTAGAAAACTTACAGGCTTTTGTGGTTGCAGGAATCTGAGGAAACCTCAAAATGGCATTGGACACCTAAGTTCAGGCTTTAGGAGTCTGGGCAGTCAAACAACCCTTTGGGCTGCGCTGACCGTATCAATTAGATCTCCATTTAGAATAATGTGAATATAGGTACCCAGTGCATAGATGGGCACCTACATGAATTTCGTTCTCTGTAGCTCAAATTATATCCCAAATCATCTGCTAGATCCAGAAAAGATTTGCTATTGTCTGAAACAGCATTTAGATTGCAAAAAAGACACAAAGATCTTGCAATCCTTCAACACATGCATTCTGTCATTATTTTATACAGCTGTGGTTTTGTTTGCACTTAGAATATTGGGGGAAGTAGTGAAAAAATAATATAATACTTGTATCCCCAAGGAAAATATTGTGAAAACCACTTAAATGGTATCATAAATGTTTTAATGATGTTCAAATATTATGATATTAGCCTCAAAAGTTAAACAGTGCAAATCATATTGACGCATTGAAGAAATATGTTCTTTGAGTACTATAAACTACTGAAGCCGGATATTCTGTAAAGTGTGTCTTATGTTTAACATTGAAGAGACATGATTTCCAGCTGAAGCTTCTCCTGCAACTGGGGCATGTGTAAGAAAATTCAATTAAATTCTCTAGTGCTCAATAAGCATGTGCTCATTGCACACTTTCCCTCATACAAGATGCTTAAATAATCTCTCTTGTCTACCTGGCTAGCTATTTACACAGAACTTGAAGCAACTTACATTTTCTGAGGTCTCTATCAACTCTATTAAATTCACTTATGATGTTCAGAAACAGTAGGAGGGGCAAAAGAGAAAGAGGCAGAAATGTGGACATAGAATAACTTTTCTTACAAGTAGTTTAAATCATTCAGTGTTTAAAACGGAAGAGGTTAAACTGAGGGTTTTGGAATGATTTAGGCACATCCATGCTTGTTTCAATCTAGTTCTTAATATGTTTTGGCAAGCAGATGGGCTATCTGGTAAATTCATGGCTTCTTATAAAATCACTCACTATATCGGTATTTGAAAGAACAAAGGAACAGGAGGCCATTTATATGTTGGATGCCCACACAATGATAAAAAAAAAATAAAATATTCCTCCTTGCTTCCTTCTAATTCCACACAGCACAATGATCAGTTTGAATAAGATTTCTGTCTAATAATCTTTCTTAATCCTATAAAACTTAGCTTTCTTTCTGACTTTCACTGTGACAAATTAGTGTATTTTTATTACTGCTACAAGTAATGGTGAAGAGCATTTGATTATGATTTTATGACTCATAGAAACAAAGCAGATGTGGATAACCTCCACTGTGCATGAAGGGTACATTAAATAGTCATAGATAAATGTGATAGCCTTGAAAGTGTGTGTAAATGCTCTAACAGTTTCCATGCAGGCAGATGCTGCAGATTTGTATTTAAAAGTAGGTATATGCCTATAGATGTTTCAATTTAAAAACTAAACATTTATTCTGTATACCACTGCCTATGCTTTTCTTCCCCAAATTTATGAGAAACTTCACGATCTGTACTTTATGATCCATACTTCAAATACCATTATATACATAGACTACAGATTTACTTAACACATGCTGTAGCTGGAGTTCCGTGAATACTTATTTGTCTGCGAGTTCCATTGTTTCCACCCAACAGTTACTCACAGTTAGGAACCAGAACCTGTCAGGGGCCTGTCAAATACACATCTTGAGAAGTTTAGACCCTAACTCCGTATCTTTCATACTGAAGATAAGTATGTGAAACATTTTTCTGTTTTTTTGTTTGCTTTTTTTTTTCATGTTTTCTTTCTCTGCTGTGGACTTCCCAAAACGTAGTGGAATCTGAGGGACTGAAGATGGAACAATGAATAATAGAATAAAAGCAAAGACAATACACCTTAAATTCCAGCTGCTTCAGAGGCTTGTTACTTTTTCTTCTGTAAGGGATTGTTCTACAACATACTGTACAGTTAACGTCCAAGCTACTTACTAATAGAAAAGCTGCCCCCATGGGTTAAATATCTACCTAGTACCATCATCGGTGAACTATAAGTGAATACTTGGGGAAAAATACAGGAAGAAAACATGCAAATTTTCAATGTGATAATTCACCAAATATACCATACCAACTTCTGTCAATGAGTAATTCAAAGACTCGGTAAGCCAGGGTAACATTCAGAAGAGTAATTTAAATAACAATGAACCTATCCTCCTTTTAACCCATTTTTGGACTTATCTGTACTTTTGGTCTCTAAAGTATCATGCAACACTTGTACCAATGAATTTTGCACTAAGCGCAAAAATAATTTCTTTGTACAGATTTTAAGTTTCCTCTCTGATGTTTTTATTTGGCATTCAGAAGATTTTTTTTTGTGAGAAATATATAGTAAAAAAAATAGTGCAATTGATCTTCTCCATTATAGCTGTTCATGTAGGATAAGTATAAATATTTCATGAGCAAAAAGAGATTATTTAACATGAGGGTTTGATGGTTTTCCATATAAAAACACTGTGTCCCTCAACTGATATATCCTTCATCATCACCTGACCTTGTTTTGAATGGCAGCCTGCTTTTGAAGACAAAAAGAAACCAGTTGCTATGGACTGCAGGGAAGTATCAACTGTACCTATTGTACCCTGTAAAAAACACCCTACAAAAAAAAATTGTATTAATTCTTACAGACCAGTCTCTTCCTTCTTAGGACTGTCTGTCAGTAAGTTTAGTCACATTATATGCATTATTAAAATCAATTTTCAACCTACCACATCCTTATGGTAAAATACAGATTTTACAAAATTGTGGGCAAATAGTCACTGCAACAGGGAGAAAGTCTTGGTGACTGGAAGAAAACATATGTCACTCCTGTCTTCAAGAAAGGCAAGAAGGATGATTCAGGGAACTATAGGCCAGTCAGCCTCACCTCAGTTCCCGGGAAGCTGACAAAGCAATGACACCTGTAAGCCATTTCTAGGCACAGGAAGGACAAGAGTGTGATTAGGAATAGTTGGCATGGAGCTATGAAGGAGAAATTGTGCTTTACCAATCTGATAGCCTTCTATGATGAGATGACTGGCTTGGTGGACAAGGGGAGAGCTGTGGATGTTGTCTATCTCAACTTTAGTGAGGTTTTCAACATTTTCTGCCTTAACGTTCTCACAGATAAGCTGGCGATGTATGGACCAGATGAATGGACAGTGAAATGGGATGAAAACTGTCTGAACCGACAGGCTCAAAGGGCTGTGTTTAGTGATCAGCAGCACGACCTCCTGTTGGAGGCCAGTCATTAATGAGGTACCCCAAGAGTTCATACTACATCCAATACTGCTTAAGGTCTTCAACAGTGGATGATAGGACAGAGTGCACCCTCAGCAAGTTTTCACGTGACAGAAAATTGGGAAGAGTGGTTGATATGCCAGATGAGTTTGCTGCCATTTATACTGACCTTAAGAGGTATGGAGAAGTGTGCTGACAGGAACATCAGGAAACTCAGTAAAGGGAAATGCAAAGTTGTGTAACTGGGGTGGAATAACCCCATGCACCAGTACATGCTCAGAGCTGACACACTAGAAAGCAGCTTTGCAGAGAAGGACCTAGGGGTCTTGGTGGATGACAAATTGCATGAGCCAGCAATGTGCACTTGTAGCAAAGACAACCAGTAAAATCCTGGGCTGTGTTAGCAAAGCTATTGCCATCACTGGTCTTGCTTTGCTATCCTTGTTCAGATACCATGGGACACCACCCTTTGCCTGTAAGGTCATTGCCCCTGCCTACCTTGCTGCTGTCCTTGGCTCCTGGCTTGCCTTCCTTTGTGGAGCAGCCCACCTGACACTTGTGCTCCTTGACACATGCTAGCCTATCTGTTAGCTATAATGGGGATCCCCTTCAGATAATTGGCACAGGACCAAGGTTAATATGGTGCCTGAGAAGAACTGAAGACAGAAGCTTTTTTCACTTTTTAGAAAACGTTTTTTTTTTCATTTTATTGCTTGGTTAGCTTTTCCCTCATTGACTGTAAATGAGAATCTTCTGCTGTAGAAAGAAGCCGTGAAACTGGCTAATGTCTGAAAAGTTACTCATTTCTTTCTTGACTTGGTTGCACAGAATCTATGAAGGTAAATCTGAATCTTACTTGCAATAATCTGATCCTTCTATTTTACAGACACAAATACCCTAAATAAACGGTGCATAGAAATTAAAATAAGCATCACTGTCATCATTTATAAGGAAAAGCCATTCAAATAACAATTTCAAGCTTGGACTTGTAGGGATAAGAATTACTGAAGTAAGACAAAAAATATTAAAAAACACATGTACTTCCTTCTCTCCTTGTTACTAGCCCCAAACTATTAAATGATACTATTAAGTTAAACCTGAAGTGTTATGAGGTAAAGCACAAGCTCAGATTCTAGGTACCAACTGCGTATCTTCAACTACAGAAAGAACTGTCATAAAAAGGTGGTGGCAGCATGGAAATTTCAACCTTAGATGAAAACAGCACTGGCATTTAGCCACCCTCAAAGGATTCTTTTGGTATGTTAAACTGAGAGAATAAAACATAGGACCAAAGCCCACAGGGTCAAGCACTCAAAGGAATTGTTTGATTTAGTTTCAGGGAACTTGTTTTCAGAATATCTGTCTGTATGCAATAGCTTCAAATATGAGTTATGTTAATATGTAAAAATGTTAATTGGTATGTGAAACAAAAATATTAATTGGTATGTGAAAAAATATTAATTAGTGTTTAAAAATACCAATATACTCTGGCAACTGACAAAGCCATTATATACACTCACACTTTTCCACTTTTTGTGCGTATGAAGTAACTATTTCTCTGGAATGTTAAATATATTTGTTGGTAAAACAAACAAACAAACAAAGAACAGTTACTAAAATATTGCACTTTTCAACAATGATGGGTTTTATCTGAGTGAGTTTAAAAAGGAAAGGGATTACATACAGTATTTTCTGTGCAACAATGAATAGTCAGGTTAAGGGAAAAAGGAGAAAGAACATCAGCATCTCACCACAAATCCAGGCTTACAAAAACAGGAATAACCAAAGCTGGGGTCCTTCTGAACACAGATGCCATGTATGCAGGGGTTAGATATGCACTCATCAACATCCAGCTCACAATGGAGGCCTTCCCATCCTGGCAGTAAAAAAAAACAAAACAAACCAACAAATAACAGCCCAAACCCAAGACCTATTAAAATCTAAATCCATTTATTGAGTGTCAATCAAAAAAATCTATAGGTAACTATAATCAATCTTCACATATATATATATATAGTATAGGATGGGTATGAACTGTTTCTGGCTGTGGTTTCTCAAAGTAGAAAAAAGGAAAGAAATAGTTTAACAATAAACACCCAAACTATATGGACTTTACAATTATACTCTACTGAACATCTGTTAGGGAGGTAACTATTTGCCGATTTCTATTTCTGTGGAGAAGTAAGTAAGTAAATAAGAGTAAAACCTGAATATACTCTTTCATTACTGAATTAACTGACCTGATGGGTTGCCCTTCACCTACAGAATTATCTGTATTGTTTTCTCTCTTGTGGCTAAGAACTGGCAAGGGTTAAATGCTCCCTGAAGACATCTTACCTCATTCCAGGTCTACATAGTCATATTTTTCCAAAATTTAAACTGAAAGATTATGGAATTTCCTATCTTAATTTTTGACATTTTTATCCTGTTCATTAAATTTGCGCATTATTGCCATACTGAGGAAGGAAAACTGGAGGTTTAGACAGATGAAAATAGTCACAATTACACCAAATAAAATAAAGGGAAAAAGTTTAAAAGAGAAACTCTGAGACAGATTACTGTACCAAATCAATTGACAATTTCCGAGCAAATACAGGTTTGTTTTTTAATACTATCTTCTTATACTTCAATACTCAGATTCCTGACATTTTTATTAATACATATGTATTATAAAAGTCTTTACAACTAAGTACATCCATAAATTAGAGACCAAAAAATGGTCTAGAAGCTGGGTTTTAGAGAACGTAATTTGAGTCTGTCTTGAACTTGCTCTTTGGAGGCTAACAGAACTGGAAGCAGCCCATTTGCTTCGCAAATACAAACCCAGAATTTTGTAAAAGATGGCTAGCTATTGAAGAACACCAGACCTCTGCCATGATACTTCTATCACCCATTACAGATTTGTTACTTTTCCAATTAAATTTTCCCATTTAGAAACAAACAAGCAAATTCCTGTGGCCCCAATCCCCCCAGCAGTCTTCGGCTGATACAAATCTAGTTGCCTCTGCCCTTCATTTGCCTCAGAGCACGTGTCAAATGGACCCTCCAGTTGCATTCCAGTCCCGCTTTAGCTGCCCTGGTAGAAGTGCAGCCTGCCCCAGCTAAAGACCTCAGCTGTGAGGCTGCTATTAATTCCAGCGGCTGCTGTTGCGTTTGAGCTGTCTGAGATGCTGTTAGAATACAGTTTACATCTCTCTGTGCTGCTTCTGCACCTGAACAGCCTGCAGCTGCAGCCACAGATCCTGAACATGCATCTATTATTCTAAGGGTATGGGGCCTGCTACTGGGAGAATAGCTGACAAAAATCATGATCCATTACAGAACAGATTTGTCAGAGCTAAGTAATTTCCCCTTTCTGGTATCACATGCTGTCACCACATGCTTCATTTTGTTCTCTGGAGGTTTTTGGAAAGCTGCAATCATCTGCCATGTTCCTACTTCTGTCTTGCCACTATCCCTTTTCCACGTCACTAAATTACAACTGTGGATTTGTTGCTGGATATCTCAGACTTTCTGCCTTGTGGAAAATTCTTTCCCATAGTTGCTTTTACAAGCCCAAAAATACTCAATCGCGTCTACATATTTCTAAAGCTCAAGTTTAGCAGAAAAAAACAAGACCTATCATGTGTATAGTTGTAGCCAGCAACAAAAACAGATTTGTTCCAATCACGTCTACTTTCTGTCTCTGGAAGATATTTTTTCTTTATCTTCTAATCCCTTTCTTCAGTTGTGGAACTTTCCAAAAAGCTATTCCTCCCAAAGGTTCTCCTGCCTTTCCAAATTCACTCCTTGTCTGAGTTGTAACCTTCTCATCTCTTCAGCTGTTTCAGAGACTCAAATAACATTTGAAAATACCACATTAATTAGAAAGAACAAGATATGTAACCATGAAGCATATACTTAATGCACGTGATTCCTTCACTGTGTCTTTTCCTCATGGAGAAATAGAGATCTTTCACCCCTACTAATGAATGCTGTTATTAAAAGATATGCAAAAGAAGGGCAGTTTACACTTGGGTTGGAAGGTGTTTAAAACATGTTAGCAGTAGGAGTGAGTTCCAAGGCCCCAGAGAAGGTTCCTCTACTTATACCAAGCATTTCCACATACAGTTACATAGAGACAGCAGTTACAGTCCTTAGCAGCCAAACATTTTTTAAGTGTCTATATTCAAATATATTTAAAGTATTGCTAGCTTTAAAAATGAGGAGAAAAATTTTGAACTTGACAATACATTCTGTGTGAGGCACTGTAATGATTAAAAGAAAATTTCTTTAAGTTTTTAAGTCATCTGTATTGGTGAAACAGTGTATGGCCATATGCAGTACCATGTAGAGTGAGAGGACATACAGGTTTATCCATGTTGAATTTCCATTGTGCAACTGTGCTGAGAGGAAAAAAGATATATAGTACTGAAGATAGGTCATGACTCAGACTTTTAAGATCAGAAGGGACCATTACGATCATGAACACTGACCCTCTGTATGGCAAAGTCCAGAAATTTTTCACTCAGTGGTTAATACATCAGGAGTATGGTGTTTTTCTGGATTATTGAGTATCTCTTAGACATAAAAAAAAAGTTGCTATAAAAATATTAATCTGTCAGCAAGTTAGGCCTAAAATTAATTAGGCTTTAGTAAGCCAAAGATGCTTCCATTTAAGTCTTACATATTAGATTATCATTCCTCAGTAGTGATTAAAAAAATGAATAAACTGTCCATATTGACTCTCATTATGTGTGTGCATACACACATACTCTTGCTTCAGTATCTTGCTTACTTTTTTTTTTAATCTGTAACATATAGTTTTGTAAACTGCACTAAGGGCACTTCAGAATGAAAAAAATATGTAAAATAATATCTGATTTTATTAAGATTCATTTTATTAGGTATTTTCTTTATAGTGAAGAACCAGCATGGATATAAATCTATATAAAAATTATATGAAGAGATTGTAGAAAGACTGCAGAAAAGTTTTTCTAATACATATATGGTTATTTGACTTCAGGAAAGCTTAACAAGATCGTCTTGCTTGTAAATGGAAACCAGCAAGGTGAACATACCTCATTACAAAAAGAATAAGCAGATCAGATGAATGAAGATACCATGGGTAAACACGATATTTATCTTCCAGAATATATCTAAATAATCTCTAAAATAATCACTAAGAAATCTTGGATCAGTACTATCAATGAAAGTATTCAGCAGTGCAGGTCAGTACAAAAGGAAACGAGAATTAAACTGAAGAATTAAAGTTTCAGGAAGCAGGTAGCAGTATAATTCTTAAATTAAGAGTAACTGAATTATGGAGCAGTATGTTTCAAGGCAGTAGTTTATACCCTACCTATGTTGACAAAAACCTCTTTGATAATAGACATGACAGGAGACAGTGAGTAGTCCTGAAAAGATTAAATTTGTGATTGTGTGGCAATGCAGGCTGATTGTGACTTTTGCTTCTGTATAAATCCTAAACCTCTTATACTTTCCTAAGTCACAAGACCTGTTTAAGTTGATCTATGTTAGCATAAGAAAACAGCTCCCACTTTTTTTAGAAGGTGCTTGCTTTCATTCTATTTATAATGGTTCAGAAAATTTCTTTTCATCCCAGCCAGCAGACCTAAGCATGGGAATGCATGACAACAAAAAATAACAACAACAATAATATTATATGTCAGTTAAAATGCTCAGAATTTCTTTTCAGTCAATCTCATTCTTTAGCTAGTTAAACTACCTAGTCACTATACAGTGCCTACCTGACTGCTTTGTCAGTAAGTTACGTTAGTAAAGATCACACGTAATAAACCTAGCTCTAGATAGTTTTTCAGACTCACTTAGTGAGCTGGTTTTAGTTTTAAGTCTTTTGAACATGCTTATTAGACTAGTTAATTTTTTTTAGATTTGATTCAAAAAGCTTGGCAAAGAGATAGTTAATATTTTAATACTTATAGATTATATACAAAGAGCTTGATATAATTTACCAGTTTTCTCAGTAGTAACACTGGTAGTTCAAAACTATCATTGTTTAAGATAGTTCTGTCAGAAGTCAGTTACCTTGTTGACATTTACAAGTGTAACCGTTGATATGATCTTCACAGGTTGAGCCATGTAGACAAGGTGATGAATTACACTCATTAACTTCTATTTCACAGAACTGTCCAGAAAATCCAGCAAGACACCTGAAGCAAACAAAATTCCAAATTGTTATACTATGCATAAAAATCATATAAAATATACTTTGTGTGGAAACAATTTGTATAAAGTGTGTGCATTAACATGACACAATCTCATACATTACTTTCTATTTTAAGGACTATTTTACTGGAACTCTTCCAAGTTTCACACTGTAATCCATGGTGATCTTTTAGGGGATTTATGATGGTAAAACTCGTCCACAAATTCCACATCTGGATCATAATCAAACCCAGTAGTCTCAATTACAGTTTACTGGTTCTAGCAAGGTGAGTACAAGCCTTTCTTAATGTACTCTTGGGAGACTGTCTCCTAAAACAGTTTATTTAGCTAAGTAACTGCAGTCTATGTTTGCAAAACTGCTTGTTGAGAAACGTTGCACCATTAAATGTAACTACAGCAGAAAAGCTAACTTTCTGGGACCATGCTTTCATTATGATTCCAGTTATCAAATATTAGTCATCTTAAAAAAGCTTTTCTGTATTTTTCTTGTTGTAAATCTTATGGGATAATTAATACCAAAACATTTCCATATGATTTCAACATATAACTATACAACTGACCCAAACAGACCCACAAGACCTTTAATGCAGCTCAGAAATGTTACTAATCTCATTATTGAGACACGTCCTTGCATACATATGCACAGCTTTAGAGATATACTCAAATACATTCTGCAAAACAGAGAGCCATTATGGTATTTACATTTACTCTTTTGAGATGTGTTGTACATGGATATACTTCACATGAGGCAGTGTATTCAAAAACCTGCTGTCAATGGGGTGTTGCATATCTTGTATATTATTTGGCTCTAATGAAGAGCATAAAACTTTATGCCCCACTTAAAGGAAGATGAGTACATTAACAAACTACCTTGGAGTAAATTAGAATAGTCATGTCACCTACTCCTCAAGGTGCTACATTGTGTGAATACAAAACACATCATTAGAATGAAGAATCCGCAGTGTCTGCTGTAGCTTGCCAGATCCTGAAGCAAATGAGAAGGAGGATGGACCATGGAACAGGTATCTGTAACACTTCCTGAAGGATCATTACACTATATATCAGCAATTATGTTTTGGTGTATTTCTGCCTTGACTTTTAGAACATTTTTTGTTTCATTTTATATGGAATACACTATGAGTAATGGGAATTTGGAATCTACCAAGACAATGACAACAGAACAGATTTTCCAAAGTCTACATCAACCACAGATGACAGCGATGGCACACTGCTTGGAAAATCTACAAACTGATGTACACACTACTATTTTTCAAATATCTAATTATAATATGCGAGAGAGAAAACATGGATAAGGTTTAATGAGTGAGCCATAAGGCCACCTGAATAGCTCTTTGGCCCCAAAACACTAATCAATATCTACTGAGAAGATATACAGGGATTTAGAACCGAATTCATCCCACCTAACCTCATTCACCTAACTGTAATAACCCTAGGATTCTTCTATGCTTAGTGGAATAAGCAGTGCAAAGGATGATTCTGTTCACTTAAATAATTTTCTGCAGATACCTTTGTCTTTGCACTGGCTACACAACATAAAAAAAAAAAAAAGAAAAGAAAAATATAATTAAGAAAGCAACTTTTCCCAGATAAGGGAAGGAGGACCAGAAGGATGAATGCCTAAAATATAGTGGAAATAATATTCTACTGGGAAAAAAAGGCAACTAGACACAGGGAATACTGGGACAGTTTAAAATCCATTTAATTTTATACTTTGGTGGGCTTATAGGCATTTGACTTTCGACTTTTTAAAAAAAAAGTCGTTATAACATAAACTGGAAGAAATATACATATATTATGTAAAAATTTTGGACTGAGTAACTATACCAATATGTATCTAAGGTGAGTGGGCCTGATGTTCAAGTCTGTAAAGCTCAAACACTGAAGAAAAACTTAAAGGTCTCTCCGCTTGGCAGCTTCAAGTGGGCACTTTTTTATGTGATGTGTATACTTGCTGAAGAGTAGAACTATAAAGCAGTTTACAGAGTTACTGTGGTCATAACTAGTTGGAGCTAGAATGACTAGTGGAGCAAGCTGATATAACTCCAATGGAGAGAATCAATAGAATGGAATCAGCATCATATCACAGGATACAACTTGGATGAGCTTTGGATGATTTTCTACTCTGCAAAGCTTGGGACTTCAGAAACACAAACTATATAGCCATCGGCCTAAGTCTGTAGACACTGAGGTAGCAAAATGGAGCTATAACATTAAATATATATGTGTATATATATGTATATGTATATGCATAAATGTTTGGTAAAATAATCTATTTTGTACTGAAAACTTTCCAAATATTTATTGTCTGTAATACCGTATACAGTGCTAGTGGCACCACAAAAAAGAAAAGTTATAAAAAATATGACTTTGCCTTCAAATTGAAATTTAAATGGAAAACTTAAACCCATGAAAGCACTTAGATATCCAGTAAATCAAATCCCACATACATCAAATTGCACAAGGCCCCCTTTTTCCTAAGTCAGACATTAATTCAACTAAAAGAATGCTTAAGAATATTGCAAGTATTTCACACACTGATGTTTTATTTTTCGTAAATGCTACAGCACCACAGTGGTGTTAGCTTATGTTCAGATAGCATAATTAGTTATAAATGATGCTTCATGACTGCAGAGGCAGGCACTCTATTAACCAAATGAAACAACTAGCAGTAAGCATGTTACTGGTGTTTACAAATCATATGACAGCACCTTAATGTCAGCAGCTTTCTCAAATTTCCCAAAATTGCAATAAACTGAATGCTTTATTAAGAGTGTTAATGAAATTAAAACTTCTTAGGATATGACAAGCCCTTCAATAATTTCTTAAATTTTTGTTCACTTTCACCTTCTTTCATTCTTATTTCTTTTTTTATAAATTTATATTTCTGTTCCGCCTCTCCACATTCTTATCTTCCTTATGTCATTTCTTTTTGAGCATAAGGAGAGACAGAAACAGCAGAATTTAAATACAACTGGCATTAGAAAGTGTAAGTTGATATGGAAAACAGTTCTCGTGCTTTAAATGGCATTAAACCTAACTCATATACTTTGGAACACATTTGTTTGTGGTGCTTGGGATATGCAAATGAAAAAGAGGCTTTTAGATTGCTTTCATATCAAGGTATGACCACTGCAAATCTTGTACATTGATTACCAATTAATAAAAAAAAAATTATGCCTTTATAAGTAAATGCATATCTAGGTTTAGCAGAAAATAACTCTTAGAGCTTAACTAATAAAGAAAGCTAATACACTGTGAAGGCTGAGCTTTTAAACTTACAAAGGTATCAACATAAGATCAAAAGTTCAGTACTGAGAGGCAGCAAAAAAATGCTGCTCATTTTCTGTATGAATAATGCATTCACAATTCAACTATGAACAGTTTATAGGGTTGATGGCAAAGATCTTTTCTATCATTCTCTACAGCTTTTTTCTGTCATATTAAATGCTGAGATAATGTAGTGCAAATATACTCCCTTTTCTGTTGTACCTTTATATCAATCATTATCAGGAGTGATCATCTTAATTTGGGCATGTGCCAGTGCAACAGCTGAACAAAAGACTGAAAAGATTCTACTGAGCTGGGTGGATTTGAAACAGAAGAATGTAACTTTAGTACTTTTACACTGCAGTAAAGAACAGAGATGGGAATAATCATCTCAGCAAAACGCTTAGCTGAGGATTAGTGTAGTGTAGAAGACGACAGTTCATTTCCTTCTTCCAGAAAAATTTGGCCAACTAGTCACCATTAATTCCCCTATGTATCCGTAGGAGCCAGTTCTTTGCAGTTTTCAACCTGCATCTAACATTAACTGCAAATCATGATGTAATGATATTTGTAAACTTTCAATTTAGCGCTCTTTCCTCACTCAATCCCTATTAATCTCAGCTGGAATGGAAACTCCATCTTCTACAATGAATGCAGAAGTTTATTAAGATGACTTTGAAGGTTCTGTAAGAAGCTAATGACTATTTGCCTTGGTTCTGATAAACACTGTTTCAATAGCACCTATATTATGTAGTATAATGAAGAACAGAGCTGAAAGAGAGAGACATACATGCTTCTAAGTGTCTAAACTGCCTCTTAAATATATGCACAGGTTTAGAATCAGTGGCCAGTTTCACCACTCACTTGGTAAGACCTACCTTACAGTTAAATTAATCCCAAGCCATCTAGGAAACCTGTGAAGCAAAAAAGTGTAACTATAACGTCTTAGGCACTTCCAAGCTGAAATTCCTAAATCAGGAGCAAAGTCCACTGATGATTTTAAAGGTGCTTCCTCTTTATGCTTGCCATTTGGGCTATTGGCTGATATGAACACAGAAAAGATAGATAATGAGCAAGACGTGAGTTTGCTTGTCAAGAATTATTTTACTGAACATAAGTGGTGAGAGGGATCAGATGGGACATTTGGGAAAGAGGAAGAACACTAACTGAACAAGAGGCTGACAACATTTAGGGTAGGGAAATACAGCCTGAACAAAGATCCAAACACCAGTGGTCTCAGAACACAAGAGAGTAACTCAAGAAACAGAAAATGGAAGTAAAGTTTAAAATGTAAAACTTGGGGTTTAAAATTGTATTTTGGGGACAAAAGGAAAAGCCTATCAAGAAACAGGAAGAATAAAGGGTCAGGCCCTACCTTTTGAGTGATGAAGTTGCCATGGCACTGGTTATCTGGAGGTAGGAACAGCTAGTGCCCTAATGATGCTGATTAGGACCATGACTATTTTTATATTACTTTCATCTAAAAGTCTAAAAAGCAACAGCTCTGGGGCAAAGACTGTCTGTGCTTGTGGAAGACCAATTTCCTCATCTTCAGTGTCAGTCTCCAGTCTTTCCAGTAACTAGTACTAGTTCACCTCAGGCTTCCTCTTCCTTGCCTGTACCTTGGCTGGACCTTAGGCTTCCTCTTCCTTGCCATCTCTGGAAAGAACTGGACTGATAAAGCAGAGACACTTCCAGCCCTATTCTTCTAAAGAAGCCATGCGTCTATCACAGCTGAGTTTTCAAATTTTCCTTCCAGTGAGATGTTCAGTTTGAGAGGTTCATGAGTTATCACTAGATGATTCCATAACATGATTGTTGCACTCTCACTATCCCCCAAAGTGCTGAGACAACAGAGATGGTCATGTTATGCCTTGGTACTTGAGATTGTTTTGCTCACAGAGCTAGTTGGTTTCAAATTCAAAGGTTTGTACCTTTCACTCGTACTTGATGTCACAAGTGGTTGCAGATACCTGGGAAGATTCAGTCATTGGAAAGCAGTAAGAACTCTCTGCTGCCTGAGTCCTGAATAGCAGGTGTGGTTGTTTAGACCAAATTGGCTACTGGGGACGTGGGGGACCCCAGATGGTACCGACAGATGCTCCCCCCTACACCTCTTCAAAAAGAGAGGCAGAAGAGGGAAAAAGAGACTTAGGAGTTTAGAAGGAACTAAACTACTTTAATGAAATGTTAATAATAAAATAAAAGGGAAAAAATATACACAAAACTGTATCAAGCTTCCAGGATCACAGTCATGACACCGGCTGGCACTGGGGAAGTCCCAGGCTGTACTCAGTGATGGATGGGAACTGGATTCTGGATCTCCATTCAGGACTGGGACCAAAGGCAGACGAACAGACAGAGTCCTCCTCAGACGTCGGCCATTGAAGAAAAGAACCCAAGAGAGAGCTGACCCTTTGATGCCTCAGCTTTTATAGTGAGCATGAGGCAGATGGGATGGAATACCCTGTTGGTCAGTTTTGGGTCACTTTTCCTGTCCACTCCTCCCCGCAGGTGGGACCCCATCACACTTTTCTGCTTCCAACCCTCCAACGGGACAAATAATAAAGTTGGTTGGCCTTGGCCGTTATAACAATAAGTATAAGCAAGAGCCTCTCTGCATACCATGCCTGGGCATCAACTATAAACATTGGTCTTATCACTGAGAGAGCGAACATTGTCTGCACAATATGCTGTTAATTTCAGTAGTTAGAAGAGGCCCAGCTAAGAAGCAAAGTTACTGAAGAAAACTGATCCTGTTTTACATCAAATCAGGACAGCAGGGTTATCTTGGGAAGATTTATTTTGTCAGATACAGCATTCTAGCTGTATTATGATGATTTTTGTTATAGTTTTCATTATGATTCACTATGGATTGGTAGAAGATGCTCTTTGTTCTTGCCCCACGGGGCTTTGTGGTACTTTGATTCAGTAACAGCAGAGTGATTAGTTATGCACTAAAGGTCTTTTTGCAAAAAGTAGCTGGGACTTTTAAAGTGGGTGAGCAAGGCATTATACAGAATCAGGAACAGGCAGGAAAGGGGCTGGAGAATGGGCCTGTAATGGACTTGGTATAAAAGCAATTCGCAAGCTTGAAGCTGGCCTAGCTACACAGTGCAGGCTAAAAGAAAGGTGACTCATTTGGGATGAGGGTTTAGCTGTCTAAGGGGCTGCCCATTAATATAATGAATTGACCTTTTAACCGAAGAGTTGTATAGATATAGAAAGACAGTGGAGTTGTCTATATGCACTTGGCTGACCTATTTAGGAAAGATGAATCAGGCCCTAAGAAACATTCATATATTTAGTAATCTTAAACGACAATTTAAGCATTTTATATTATAATATTGATATATTTACAGAACTACAGGAAATTGTAACATTATCGATATCTAATCAATCAAAGGTCAGATAAAATGCCACCTACCTTATTTAAGTATCCCTGTCTCACAGCGCTGTAGACAACCTACCCAAAAGCTGGCCATACAGTGGATCAGAATGGGACTGTTAATAATGAGGAACATTCTTGCTTTATATATAACATTTAACAATCTAATACAGTACATGCTGCACATATGAGACTGATCGCAGGTCTGAACTCCTGCTTTTCGTTATATCAAATAAAATAATTAAAATAGCAAATGCAGCAGGGAAGATCGCAAAATAAAAAAAATATTTTTTTTTTTTTTATGTTGGACATTATGATTTATCAATCAACAATAAGGTAGAAACACACACTTCCTGTAATGAATTCACAAAACTTACACTAGCAGAATGAAGTGGTTATTTTTCCATTAGCCAGAGCCTGTCAGATCGAACCTAAGAAAATCAGTGTTTCCACATCAAAGCATCAATCTTTTTTTTTGAGATTAAAACTACAAGAGCAGCAGAGGAATCTATTAATGAATCAGAGCACAGCTGAGGAAAGATCCGTCTGAATGTCTGCTTATTTCCTGAGATCCTCACACTTCAGCATAAACTCAACTGCCTGTAGTTTATTGTATAAATGATTATCAGTCCAAACACTAACTGTAGAAAAATCTGAAACATCCCCACAGTTGCTTTGCTTTTGAAAATTATTTGAAATGAAAAGCTGTTATTTTACCAGCTTGTTATATAAATATGTAAGGGTGTTTTTTTTTAAAAAAAAAAAACTTTACAGTTATTTAGACAAATAAAAAATATACAACTGCTTCTACACGAATTAGAAATTCCATATTTATATCAGTATTGAAAAGATTCATCAGAGAAGGGTAAGGGAACTTTGCAGACTTCTTCAAGGGTTTTATGCAGAAGTGGAGTTATTCAAGCCTAATCAGAATTTTGCAGTAACAATTTTGCAGTTGCCAAAATATCTATATTTTTTGCTGACACGTTTCCATATAAAGAGTGAGTAAATCAATAAGAGACTTCCTCCCAGATGAAGTTTTCAGTAAAAGCCCAAGATGTCCTATGTAAATCTCCTGTAAGAAAGCAGCAGAGGTAACTGTTGTCAAAGTTTTATTTCATGTTAATTATGCATTCTAGGGGTTACTGTCATGTGTACATTTCTACTACAAAAAATACTACCTTTAAAACAATTCCAAAGTGATTGATTCATAATTTATTAAGAGAATTAAATGAAGGATTTTGATCTGACAATAATAGCTGCAGTCACAGTAAAATTTCTTCTTTGTGAGTAAACTTTCAGCTTCAGAGAAAATCTGCAAGAACCCACATATCAGCCAAATCTTTCCCTACAACTCTAATTCATATCCTGTTGTAATTCATCCCTCTTTGAGTCTGTTTTGTAGACTCATTCTTTGAGTCTATTTTTTATCTGTACCCTTTTCCTCCTCTGTCCCTCTCCTTCTTCATCTGCCTTGTAACCTTTTGCAGCTCATGAATAATTTCTATATCTGTGAGATATAAGGTTCAGAAAAAACATGGTTTCTATAACGCAGAAGTTTATCAGGTTTATCTGGGAACAATGATTAACAGCAATTGTACTTATAAGAGAGCATTTATGCTGTAACCTTTACCTGTTTATGTGACTCATTCAACCTGGTAAAATCAATTAACTTTATGGACCAATCCACACTATGAAATTTGTTTGGGACATCAATTTTTCTTCATGAGTGTTAACCTTGAGGAGTGGGGTAATGTTGTGTTAATATCTCTCAGTTAGATAATTAAGACTTTGGACAGAATAATAGATCAATGTGAAAAGCACCTCTCCTGAGCAACTGTCTTCAGTAAAATAGTCTTGTAAATGTGCAATCGCTTTTCACATTAGTCATGATTTTTTTCTTTTTCAAATATGCATTTTCTGTCCAAAATAAATCTAGTTAACTGCTTTACTGTAACAGGCCAGCTCTGTCACTGCAAATTTACACTGGGATTGCTATACATTATTAACAAGCTATGAAAAGTCACTGGCTAAATGTCATGGAAGCTGAGATATAGCAGCACCTTGGGATTCATATAGCAAACAGTTTAGTTTTAATCATCTTGGACCACAAGGTGCCTTGACATTTGCGAGGCAACTTTTTCCTTTTTAACTTCCACTGGAATCAGACCTCTATTATCTCAACCATAATTCTCAACTTCAAATGTGATAGAAAGTTTTACCTTCTAAATTAAAAAAGTGAAAAATCGATCAAACATGGACCTTATCATTCATTTAATCGATGCTCATATGCCAGCTTGGAAAGGAAAAAAGGAAGGGCAAGGAAAACTAGATAATTCAACCACGTTCAGGATTATTAGAGATGTTTTCTGAGAAATACATGACCCTTACCTTAGCACTACTGAGGCATGACCTTCCTGAACAGTATTAAGACAACAAACTTCTGCAGAACCTTTTAGATTTCAAAGAAAAAATGAGAAAGAGCACTGATTTATTTTAAATATACATATCATTACAACATGATTTCTTAAAGCTTTAAAAAATTATTGGGAAAATTCATCTGTGGTACCAAATAAATTTGCAGTCATTATCATACTTCACTCTCTAACAGCCAACCTTTTGGATCATAAGTTCCAATTTACTGGAATCCAATGCGTCATTTTTGCCCTTTTAAGTAGGATTATTCACAGATGAAATAAAAAAGACAAACATTATTTTATTCAACTGAAATGATTATTTCTCAAGAAATACAAGACCAAGCCAAAATCCTGACCCTACCAACATTACTTTGAAGAATTAAATCTATTTCAGTTGCAAATTATAGTGTGATGTTTATAAAGTTTTGAATGTTCAGAACTTTTTATTTCTTTCAAATTTAACTGTTGTAATTTCTGTGTGTTTTTTTTCTTTCTTATTTTACACATCTACTTACACATTATCTGTATTGCCTTAGTACACATGTCAAAACAAATGTTGCCTCATAAATGAATGTACACATGAAGCACTGTCATCAGGTTACACAATGAATGACTGCAACCCCCATTCTCCATTACCCCTGCATCACTCAGGGGAGAAGGAGATAGAGGAATTGGGAACAAAGGAGTGAAGTTAAGCCTGGAAAAAAGGGAGTGGGGTTGGGGGGAAAGGTGTTTTAGTTTTATATTTGTTTCTCACCAGCCTATTCTATTTTAAATTGAAAATAAATTTAATTTTCCCCAAGTCAAGTCTGTTTGTCAGTGGTGTCCCTGTGTTTATTTAGACCTCATCTTCTTTCCTTTGCCCATCCTGTTGAGACGAGGCAGTGGGTAGGCATCTGGCAGTCAGCCAAGTTCAACCCACCACAAAGCTATATGCTTTTCCAGGGATTTCTACATAACTACTGAAATTCTCTGTTGATTTCCCTACCTCAAGAATTAATTCTATTTACAGTAATGAAGACAGAGACTAGGCATCTTCAAAGCTTGCCAGAACGTTGCTAAAGAACACATCTCAGAAAACAGCAATGTAACATGAATTTCTTCATGAAACTGATCTGTACTCTAAGCATATTCAGTACAAAAAAGAAAAAGATACTCCATGAGACAATGCAAAATAGCATCCTGTGGTGACAATGTTTTTTAGTGTGGGTTTTTTCATCCTATTTCTCACAATGCTATAGTTGATGTTAAAAGAAAAAGTCAAGAAAATTTGCATGAACCATTAGATCTGTATACTCCTACCCATTAACACAACATCACAGCCCATCTGAAAAAGACAATATTTGCATAGAAAGTTTGTATCTTAAATCAAAGGGTACTGTTTTAGTTGTCTCACCCCATAACCCTTGCTTCTTTTACATCCTTTGACTATCCATGACTATAACATTAATTTGATTCAAATAAAAAACTATCGGCAGTAGACTCTTTTACAGCATTCTTGTTTCACTTATCAAGTTACTGAAACTTTTTATATATTTCTTTTCTGAAAGTGAGATTAATAGCTATGGGGATGTTACTGTGAACCTGATAGAGAATTCAGAGAAGTTCTAATAATTATCTAACAATGACCAAGCACCTCATTACTTTAGAATAAGCTTCTGTAGCCAAATCACTTCAGCTGAGAAACCTTCTTAAAGGTGTTTCACTATTCCAAGCTTTGCATCATGCATTTCAAACAACTTTCATAGTGAGCTTTACCAGGGCCTTCAAGTAACACTAAAAATGTGGGTGCTGGACAGGTTGCATAACGAGCTCATCTTGGTGAAAATCATCCCACACATGCTTCACTAGCTACAGCTTTTGAACTTTTGTCACATTAAGCTCAGATGTAGTAATTCCCTACAGAAAACTGGAAAATTAAGATATCGCATCAAAGTGAATTATCTCCTGTCTGGTCATCCATCTGGTATGAACATTGTGGATGCTGGTGATGATGTAGCAGATGACTCAACCAATGTGTATGCTATATAAAAAATGTTTTAAATGTTCAATTGCTTTTAGATTCTGAAAAAGTGATAGGGGGAAAAAAAAACCAACAACTTTTGTGTGCGTGTGTGTGAGAAGTCTTAGTGGTTTCTGGGATCCTATGTTGGATCAGCAACTTTGGATCAGTAACTTTGATGTTGCTGTGGTTTCACTGGTGGGTTAAACTGATTGTGTCTATAAGCCAAATGACTCTGTGTTCAAAGTAATATGAGTCAGCTGCCTTATCACTAATACTACTGAAAATTTCTTCTCCTAATGTACTTTGAAGTATGTTTCTATGGAGAGAATTTGACAAAGCAGCCAGTAGGGAACTTAGAGAAGTCTCCCAATAGAGCTTTTCTCAGATTACTTTCTCTAAAACCCTTCCCAAGGGCGATACTGTGATTGCTAATTTTAGAACATTCACAATGAAGCTTTCCCCAAGCTACAGGTCTAGCATATCGCGTTACGTTTTTTTCTTTCCCTTCCCTCCTCTGAATTCTCCTTGGAGGCACTGTCAAGAATGAAGCAAGTTTATTTACCTCTGAAGTAAAATTTTGCTTAGAATGAAGTAAAAATAAATTATAGCTCTCCATGGTTGTCAGGAAATGTTAGTTCGGTTTTAAAGAATAGTGAATGTGAACGAAAAAGAAAAAAATTAGTAATAACACACTTTAGTATATATTTGATTTTAGAGGGCTTTCTTCCATTTATTCATCTACTGTTATGTTCCTATCACGTTAGCATCACAGTCCCTCCTAGAGATTTATAACCTGAAGTAACAAAAGTCATCTTTTTCCTTGCTGCTTGCTTTCTTTCTTAGTTTATAGGAAAAGTCATTCAATGATTAAAATATTTTAGAGCTGTATGAAAAAGGTTTATTAGAGAAAAAATAAGTTGAAAAGAGGTGTCACATACATAGTACAAGAGATCTAGGTTCAGATCTTGTAAATTTTCTGATTCTTTAAGTCAGGAACTTCTCCATATTCACCATCAGTTTCTATAGAATGTAGCTTTGCAAAGGTAAAATGAATTTGAAAAGGGTAATTAATAGTGCCAATCTCTTGGAAAACCAATATTAGAACAGGAGCTACAAACCATAAGTCTGTGACCTTATCCATATGTTGACTTTTAACAGCCCCAGGTTTTCACTAACGATCAGAACTTACCATAGGGTTACAGAAATCTCTGGCTGGTTTGAAGACATCAAACATTTATTGCTGGTTTTTGGCCCCATCTCTACTACATATGGGGTACTGCCTGGGGTAAACATAAGGGAGAATGAACTGGCACATCAACACTTTGTAAGGAATGAAGGAAACAGAACGAGTTTACTCTTAGTCCTCTTAGAAAAGTGACCATCGCAGCATACTATTCTAGATACTCTACTGCAAGGCATACTTGTTCCCAGAGGAGGAATGTTGTATGTAACAGCCCAAAACAGATTCAGGTAGTTTAAACAAGATTGGAGCTGGAAGCTCTGAAACGTTTCATCTTCTGTGCTTAAAAAAAAGTTAATAAAATAAAGAATTTATCACCTCTATAGAAAAAAAAAAAAAAAGACAATGCAATAGTAGAGCAGTAAGGACCATATTTAGAGCTTTATTCCTGACTACAATAATATAAGTCCAATGTGGGCTAAACAAAACTTGGTTTTGCTACTCAGGACACACAAAACTACTTGGGACATTGTCTAAATTTTTATTTATAAAAATATCTGGCCAATAAGGGTCTTTATTCTCACAGAGTGTCTCAGGACCACCACAACATATACTGAATATTTGCTAATAAAAAGTTCCATTCTTTCTAAGGTCATTCTCATAAGAGACTTTAAACTTTCTCAGTCCACTTGGATACAGCCTTTATTTTCCCTAAGAGAAAAAGCAGATTTTACTGCCAGTAAAATCTCCCACTGTGGTTAACATGGACATTCCTATTAAGTGATAAATTACGTACTTGCTAAATCACAGTTGGTGGGGTGTGACAGTGTTATAAGAAAGGTTAATCTGTGGAAGATCAGTCTGGAATGAATACAGTAAAATAACCAGAATAGCTAAACCTTGATGAAAGTATATTAAACACACTCGTTTCTTTATTTTATTAATCTACCCAATTGGAAACTAGATGCATTTCTTCACACACCAGTAGTGTGGGCAGAATTAAAGGACAAACTGGTGTGCGTGTGTGTGTGTGTGTCCTTGCAGGACTGATGAGAAGCCACTGTTCAGCTGTTTGCTAAAATAATCCAGATTTGCACTCAAATTTCACATGCAGAAAAGCTATCATTATCGGGTCAATCCCTGCTCAAAGAGAAGCTTCCATGAGCTTTTGTTAATAGTTCTTGTGAACGAATGAGTTTGTTAAGACAGATCATTAGCTGATGTAAACTCTCATAAATTCGGTCTTGACATGCTTCTGTTCTATGCAGGCACTCATTCATAATCCTGGATACAACAAACCAGATTAAAATCAGAATCCATTTTCTTATTCTTCTTTTATTTGACCAATTTCCTTGGTTCAAATAAGCTTCTTATGTGACTGTGTTGAGAACCATGCACATGAATATAGAAGTTTTGAATTAGTAGATTTCATATAGATCCACTTAAAGGCACCACTTCTTAATGTCTTAGTGATCTCTTTGTGATGGAACAGCCACCAGATAATGATAAAAGTAGCAAAATGGTCTTCAGCCTATTCCAGCCAAGACAGAAAATGAAGTAAAGCAATTTTTATTTGTACTGCCCCCACCTGCAGACATCTAAGATCTCCCTGTTTTCAGTGGGAGAAGGCTGGTGCTTCCACAAAAAAAATAAATCATACCAGTTTAGATATCTATCCTACCTTTCCTTCTCTAGAATGTGATTCAGCTGTTTATTTCAGGAAGGGACAATTCATAGTGTGAGGGTCCCTGTTGCTCCATTCAATATTAGCAGAATCAATGCAACTTGTTTACACAGCTCTTAATTTTCGCAAACCAGATTTAAGCAAGATGGATCTCATTATTAGTGTTATATTATATTACTAGGAGTTTTGTATCTGTAGTGACATTCTGTATTTATAAAGCCAGTTAGGTAAAAAACTTATTCACTTATTTGCTCTCTAAAGTTTCTCATTACTCTGAGTGTCTCCACATTTGAAATTCTTTCCTGCTTATAAATAGCAAGAGTCAAACATTGCTCACGAGAAGTATTTTATTTTGAAAAGTCACATATTATGGACAAGTGACTGCAGTTGGGGATTTCTGTGTCCTAAAGAACATGCAAAGCACTCATTGATCCAAGCTGAAAGCCATCCTGAGGGAGAAATCTACAGGAATATATACTGGATTATAAAATTTTCACTGAAAAGAAATGTGCTCTTTGCAGTTGATTTTTTTTATGATATTTAAGCTACCAAAGATGTTGCTCTAGACTTAGGAGGATTTTGGAGACAGAGAATATCTCAAAAGTAAATCCAACCTGCTTTTTTCCCTTGGATCAGTCAGACACTTTCTTAAGGACACCTGGAATGTAAGGACAACCTGGTTTGTAAGGATATCTGTTTAACAGTTATTCATCATAAGGAAAAAGGAGAAAACATAAGAAAAGAAATAAATTAAATAGGCGGACACAAACCATAAGAAGCAATAGATAACTGAGATGATAACAAACATGAGATGTTTCGAGTCGCTAACTGATGGGACATTGAAAGAACCATTCAAGCACAACAGTGGGGAGGTTCAACCAGAACCTTCTAACTATCAACAAAGGAAGCAACATTATTGTGCATGTGATGGGGACAGCAATAGAAAGTAGTAGTCAAGTGTAAACAAGCTTCTCATCTGTATGCTTCTCCGGCCCATCCCTCCACATGATCCCCATAGTCTGTGCTATCCTCTTACTAAATTCTATTACTAAGTATTTCTGTGTGACTCTAGTGTGTGTGTGGACATGGGTAGCCAGTGAATTTAAAGTTGGACTAGCCAGTGAGAAGACCAGCATCTGGAAAGACCCAAGGTCTGAGCTTGCAACTGGGTAAGGGGCCTATGGTGTGAGTATGGATGTTGGACTTTAGGTCCATGATAATATTTGAGGCATCCGTGAATACCGATTTCTGTGTGAATAAAGACAGAGAGGTCGTGTGCAAGTTCCACTAGTGAAAATCAAGACCACCAGCCAGAGAGGAAGAACAGGATCAGGCAGTCTGTGCTGACCATTTGTATGTGACTGCCATTGTGTATGTGGGTGCCTGTAAAGACACTGCTGTGCTGATCAGTGTGGCTGGTTGGCTAGAGGGCGTGTATTTGGATTTTGGGAATTTTCACATGGCCTCACTCCTGGACAAATGTGTAAACGTGTAAACGTCTAAAAGATCAAGCAGAGAAACCCTCTGGGCTTGCTTAAGATCCACCAGATTCTGCTGTCCCTTACTACTGCTTCCCAATTTGAAGTATGAAGCACGAGAGCTTTGGGGAGTTGGCATTCTCACAGCCTCAAAAACTTGCCAGAAGACCAAGCTGTTGCCTTCCCAGCCACTGGATGCAAACTCTGCTCATGTAAATAGGACTGCAGATTAACTTACTTCCACTGACTGCTCACAACTTCACCCTGTAACCGACCTTTGTCTCAGCACCAGCAAAGGTTGGTACTTGATATGTATTACAGCTGAGATGCTCAGTTGTGTGGTGGTTCTGGTGTTTGTTTTTTTTGGTTTTTGTTTTTTTGTTTGTTTGTTTTGGTGGTTTTTTTTGTTGTTCTTGGTTGGTTGGTTGGGGGTTTTTTTGTTTGTTTTTTTTGTTGGGCATTTTTTATTATTATTATTTTTTGTTATGCTATTCGTTTACTTTTCTTTTGTAAACCACTACGGGATCCAATGTGAGAGATCGTTGCCAGTACTTCATGCTCCTTCACATTAAGTGCTTGACTTAAACTCCTTTGTGTGAAAAGCTCACAAAATACTAAAGAACAGGAGAGATGTGACCCAGAGAGATAATCCTTCTGATATAAAACATTCTGTGCTACTTTAGTTAGTACTATTTAAGACCTCTGTACTTCCCAACTCTGATAATACAGTTGTAACAGAGAATTTTGAGCACCTCAGTAGCAGGCTGCTATTTATTGTCAAGACCAAACTCTCTATCCCCCTTAGCTTATTATTAGAATCCCCAGAGATCACTTCACAGTGGCTGTCTCAGCTGATTCTCAGTGTTAGTCATTTTGACTTTGAATGGTTCAAAAACAAGTGAACTGTAATAAGTTCCATTTGAGAATATATTCTCAGTTTTACAAACAGTATCAACACAGTTTGTCCCTGTGTCTCACTTTTGTAACCCTTTAGCTCAGTAGACATGGCATTGCTGAAGGAGAAACCACAGGGTTTGTTCTAACACTGCAAGGCCACTGGACTGGGGCTTATCAGGCATGATTTGTCTGGACTTGACTTACGCTTGCCTGGAGCTTTGTTTTAGCTTTTTTAGCTCTAGCAAACTGTTATCTGTTTGAGTTTTGCTTATCTTTTTACAATTGTGTGGTGCTATGTCTCCTGTTATAATAATTCTGATACAGCTCTGTGAGTAACAGATAGTGATAACAAGTACTATTCTAGTGACACAGTTTAATGTGCACAGAATAAATTATGTGGTATTGTGGAATACAAAAACTGGGTAACAGTAGAGGCTTTGAAAAATATGAACATGGGATGACAGATCAAGGCTATAAACAAATCATCACTGACTAATTACTGATCATTGAAGAGATGATACATTTGGAGCTGGGTGAAACTGTCTTTAGGAATAACAAAAGACAAGCTTCCAACAGAAAAACTCCACACATTATATAAAAAATGAAGATGTAACACAGAAATGCAAAAGAAGCAAGGTGTAGAACGTGTTAGAAGATGCTTAAAAGTGTCCCCTAGTATGAGCCCCTCAAGTATGAGAAAGAAGCCCCCACCACATTCCCTTGCCAAAGAATTCAGGATGACAACTCACCATAACATTTTCCTGCTGAATGAAACCATTGAAAGTGGAAAGTTTGTTTGTCAGTGCTAACTATTGAACTATTATTACTGTGATTGAACTGTAATAATTGGATAAATTGCATGGTAAATCTTAGCACTTTTGTAACTGGACTAATAATACTTCTTTGGCAAGACTTAAGATTCCAATTAGACCTACATTAAATTCTTGGCTTTGTATATAAAGCATGTCTCTTGCGCAGTTGGGACATGGAAATTTTAGTGTGACATACTGTGAGAGGCAACCAGATATAAAATTTAGTTGAACCTTTTTTCCCCATTTAAAATTTTTCTTTTGAAATCAAACCTGGTTTTTATTTAAAATCAAAACTCTTACCTTAAATTCCCCAGAAGCAGATCAGACAATATTGCAATCTGTCCAGATTACTAGCATCCACAGCAATTTCTGTGCAGCAGACATTTTAGGAGAACATATAGGTCCATTTAATAGCAGTAGAGAAGAACACTGTCAAGTTAGTTTATGAAATTTGGAAACACTCTGACAAAAAAAATCCTTTCTGAACCCAGACTGACTTACGAAAGTGAAGCAATAGTGTCGCCTGGAAAAAATGCTACCTATTCATGACTAGTCACTGCTATTGTTTCTTTGGCTGAAGAGAGATACACTAAAAGTTTTCCCATGGTGGTGGTCAGGGGAGAAGGCTGGTGAACTACCACAGCAAGGAGAAACTGTGATATATAAAAATGTCTCTAATGGCTAAGAATAACTCATTTAAAATCAAAACTGTTACCTTAGATTCCCCAGAAGCATGATCAGACAATATTGCAATCTGTTCAGATTACTAGCATCCACGGCAATTTCTGCGCAGCAGACATTTTAGGAGAGCATATAGCTCCATTTAATAGCAGTAGAGGACACTGTCAAGTCAGTTTATTTATCAAGGGACATATCTGACTGCCAACAATGTAGTTAAAACACTTAAAACTAGCATTCCCACAGAAAAAGTCAGAGCACCTCTTTGAAAGGCTGGACAAAGCTATAATAATTCTTGGAGAGCTGAAAACACTTTTAACACAATAAAAGAAAATAGTGTAAAAAGAGAGTAGTTGTGAAAAAACATTTGAGTGCAAATTTAGTTCTGTTTTTGCACATATAGTTATTACTTTATTCAAGACGATTGTGGAAGAACAATGTAGAACAGTACTACATGCCAGTTTCTTGGAAAGACTGTATAGGTGTCGATGGCAATGAAAGAAGAACCAATTTTTAAATAGGAGCTCCTCACACTAACTAGAACATTAGTTGATTTTCTTATACTGTGTAGTTGCAAGATCCTGTATACTGACAAAAAAAAAATCTAGACTTTGTTATTAATACACACCTTCTATAAAACATGCACAGACGCTACAGCAATCGGTAAAAGTAGAAAACTAAAATAGACATTAAAGACAAGAACATTTACAGAAATTGGTACTTGCACTTTTACGTGAGACTAAATGCATTTTTTTTCCCCATGTCTTCACATCTTTCTTTTTCCTTAGCACAGTATATTCCCCTTCAGGGGATGCATAACTATTGCATATGAGAAGGAAAAACTTATGCCTTTCTTACACTGTCTGGTATCTTACAAATACTGATGACTATCAGTGCTAAGCTACCAACGTTGCTGCCAACAGATCATCTCCAGTTCCTGATTTAAGCTAAGAAGTATATTCCTCTCCCCCTTCCCACTCCCCCACACCAAAACGGATAGGATGAGTATTAGCATCAAGATGATGTTAGGTAGTGCTCTGCATAAACTGTAGTTGTAAAATTTAGTAGTGGAAATAATATATTATCCATCTTAACCCATCACTTTTCAGCACCTTTGACATTAATCCTCTCCTGTCCATTCAAAACACTTCTATTACAATGCAACCACTTTCCCATCTTTTAGGAAAAATTTGAAGGTTCTGTTCAAATCCTTATCTGCTTAAAACTTCGTCTCCAACCTTGACAATCTCCATTATGCACTTAATTTTGTGCACTCCAGTTGTTAAGCTCTGTTTAGAACTTTCTTTATACTCTCTGACTAAAAGCTTTGCTCTTGCCATTTGCAGCGTGTAGGGCCTTCTGCTTATTTTTGTTTCCTAGCCTTTGGTTGCAATCACCCATAGTGTTATTGGTGGGATTCAGTTGCCTACATAGAGTCATCAAGTGGCAATTTAGGCAATCTAATATATTCTACCAGGCTTCCTGATACATTTCTAGAAGTGCTTAGCTTTCCCAGAGGTCCCATGCCTTATTTACTACCCTGTCTGTGTCTCAGATTCAGAAGGGGAATTACAATTGCACTTAACACCTATTGTACTCCAGTAAATGTGATTTGTGCCATTAACAGTAGAAGGACACAGGCTCTATATTGACCTGACACTGCAGGGTCTCATGCTTTGTCTGAGCTTGTCTTGGCTTGAGCTGGATTTGCTTTGTTGTAGCATCTATGCCAAGCTCAGAGACTGCAGCCTTCCCTGCTCCAGCTGCAGGTCTGGGGATGGCCCCTGTGGGGAGGGTGTCGCACCCTTCCCCCCAAGTCACTGCCAGACAGCCCATAGCCTTTTGTGGGTAAAGTGCTTCAGCTGGCAGCCTGGGAGATGAGGAAACATGCTGAGATATGGAAACACATGGAAGAAACCCAAGTGAACCCCAAAACTGAGGAAGAAGAAGCCCCAACCATCAGCATCATGCCCCTCACAGAGCAGACATCAGTATGCTAATGCCTTATCACAGTCTAGCCCACATTTTGCATAAGGAAGACTTGAAACGGCAGCCTTTAGGACACGGAAATGTGAGCATAACACCAAAAAAAGGGCAGGTATTAAAAAGAAAAAGAGTAAACTTTAGCTGCATTTGTGTTTTTCTGTATTAGTTAGGTACACTGGAGCACTGGCTGATAAAACCAGTTAGTGGTTTCACCATATATTTTGTGCTCCCCTGTGCCCATGAAAATACTAATTGCAACCGTCTCCAGATGACTGAATTGCACCCATCGTGCCACAGGACAGCTCTCGCGCCTTCTGTCATTTCCATTGCACTCCATAGCTCAAACAGGAAAAGCATGGCTAGGCCTAACTTTATCTGATGAGGTAAAAAGCTTGCCCATTTAGCTACCTAACACCTTCTCCACAGAAAGTGATATTGAAAGTTAAGATCTCATGATTAAGTACTCAGGAACAACAACTAACATTTACACCTGAAGGCTTGATTTAACCGATTTCCTCTACTTTTATGCATTCTTTCCTGGCATTCACAAAGCTCTCATAAATATCCATTAAGAAAGTTACTCGACACTTTCTAAGCCACTGCTTTGCTTTCTTTTGTAACTTCTTCAGATCTTAACCATGCAAGGCGGTCATGTTCCTTGCCTGCAGTGCTTCACAACATGGCAGCTTATGAAAGTGAGCCACTCCTCTGATGTGCCATGAGTTCACACAAGGGAGAAAAATAAACATGGACATAACTTAGACTTCCCTGCTAACACGCAGGAAAATGCACTTCAAACGTGCCATGGCCTTGAAATGAAGATTATCTTATTCCACCGGTAGAAAATTTAACCCATTGTCTTCCATACCACAAAATCCAGTTGTGGGGGAGCAAAGCGGGAAGATGGAGTATTGAAAAAAAAAGGAAGCCCCCTCGCATCACCAACTGGCCTGTCAGGAAACAGCTAACAAGCAGGATCCCACTGATCAGGGAGTGCAGAAGCCATTAGCTGCAAAAGGCCCCAGAAGCTTCCAAAAGGCACTGAAAACCTCAGCCTGGATACAGGTCAAAGCTAAACCCAAACGAGAAATAAATAACCTGTGCCGGCAGCTGCCAGGGTGAGGAAAGGCTGCTGAAAGAAACAGAAAACAAACAAACAAAAAAACCCTGACACCCAAACTCACTTCTGAAAACAAAACACACAAAAAAAGACAAAAAATAAAATAAGCAACCCTCACCAACAATTGGGGGAGGAGACAACACAAAAAAGAAAAGGTAGGCAAAATACTCCCCACAACAAACCCAGTCCAAATAAATAAAGTATCTGCAAACCCTAAAAGAATGGGACCCCCATCCCCAAAACTGTTGAAAACAAGTGAAAATCACAGCAAAAACTTGCCCAAAACACTCCACCATCTGCCTTTCTCCAACACCTGGATGCGCTATGTAGACAGTTCACGCCACGTGAATGCAGGAGAAGGGGCTGATGAAGGAATGAATTTAAATTTGGCCAAGTGAAGATCAGACTCTGTAAAAGTTCCTCTGTCACCTTTATTTATCTAGAGAAACTGGGATTAACACAGAGGTAACCCCTTTTGGGAGAGGTTTTGTCAGAAGACGACATTAGTCCCTTCTTTTCTCCTCATGGATTTTGTCAGTGAATCAAATCACTAAAAATCATGAGTGTCCAGCTCTACCCTCAAACCTTTTTCTGCTATGTAAACCTCACACAAAACTTCAGCCTCCTCAATCCCTCTACAGTTTTTAAATACATTTTGCAGCAGAGGCCAAAGACACTCTGTGACATTTTATTGCTCTTACTGACTCTTCCATTGTGCTGAGCACATACAGAGAGGACCAAATTGCTCCAACCCCTACAATTTTTACGCTTCCCTTACACCACGGTTCTCTCACTCCAGCCAATTTAGGATGCTGGGACTTTGCCCAACTGAACTAAGTGGCTTTCTAAGCCAGATCTGCTCATTCTTTTGAAGTCAATAACTGCTCACTAGATAGAAGTTAGAAGTAATATATTTCTCTTTGTGCCTCTTACTGACAACAAGAAAAACATTAATTTAACTTCTTTGGCTGAATGTGAACTAAACCCTTAAAAAGATGAGTGACTCAAACTACTTTGGTACTGTTGCCCTGCAACTCTCAAAGAGAAATGAATACTGTGGGGATCCTAGAACTCAGTTACAGTGACTTTCACAGGAGAGAATAATTTCATTTACAATGTGCAAAGCCATACAAAAATACTAGTTCACCTTTATGCACATTAAGTCTCCTTGATCCTGTTCAATTTTGAAAAAGATACATATTTTTAAGGGACTTAACAAACAATTTACTTCCAGCTGATTTCTCTCTGGCAAAGAAACCACTATTGAAAATGTTACTTTTTTCCTGTAGACTCAGAATCACATCACTGGTACATTTATTGTTGTCATTGTTATTATCATTTGTATGAATGTAACATCAAAATAGCCAGATCAAGATCTGCAAGTGTGTACACATGATAAGAAAAAGTGCTAGCGATATAAATAGATGAAGCCAGAAGGGTGGGAGCACAAAGAGAAGCGAGATATCCAAGGTCATCCAAAGTATCAGTGAGAAAGAGCTGACGTTTTATCCCAGTAAAAAATCCTGAAGCTTTCCATATGGTAGCCATTTCAAAAATAACATAAACAACTTGCCAAATTAGAGCAATCTAAATTTAGGATGTTATTCTGCATAACGTAATGCCCTCTAGCTTAATCTTTTTCAATGAATCTATAGTGACTTGCTAATCCTATCTGACATAAATACAGAACAATCAAAAGTAATAAGCTGTAACTCATTAGTCCTGATTTTAGTTATGATGCCTAGTATTTTATTTCATATCAGTGACTTATAGCACATTCAGCAACAATGCAAATGATTAATCAATATTAGATGAGATGCAGTTGTATAGAGTCCTGCTTTTTTACAAACTTTTATTTTGTTTTTACATGTATGCACATAATAAAAAAATAACACTCAACTAATTCAGAACTGTAGTATGCTTATTAAGCTGCGTAATCATCTCAGATGTTTACAACTACTTTTCTCATACTAATTAACAGGAAAAATGTAAAGCATCTCTTGGTCTTTCAGGCTGATTTTCTTAAAAAATATTCCACAGATGGCATTTTTGACTAGTGCTGTGCAGTAATGTTTTGTAAAAGTTGCATAGAGGTTTATGAACCCCAGTTAATATTTAAAGCCTGCTTCCAGTGGCAGCAGGAAATGATCCATCTATGCCAATAGTAGAAAACAGCAGCAACAAAAGTTTCCTTGGGAGGTATGCCCTTTTGAACACAGGGCAGTTCACATATCTTGTAGAGAATTGTTCAATGGGTATCCCGCGTGCACACAGTGACTCCCTTTTTGTTTAGGCTTTATTCATCACACTTCCAAGTTTTCCATATATCTTCAGTCTTCTGTGGTTGACTTATGTGAAAGTTTTCACTCTCTTACTCCTCAAGAAGAAATACCTGCAACTGCCCTAGCTCCTGCTTGTATTTTTATACCTGCTCATGAATAATAGTGTTGAAAGTAAGTTAGGTCTTATGTAAGTTTAAGTATAGAGTATACAAACAAAGGTTTTGGATCAAGGAATAAACAGAAAGTCGAGTTTGACTTGTCAAATATCTCTGCAATCACTGTTCTGCAACTTTGGCTCTTCCATTCCCTGCCAACGTCTCAGTTAAGGAAGACAGAAAATTCATTTTTCTAAATACAGGTTCTGCATTACTGTATCTAGAACAACATTCAACAAATATTAAAGTACATATAATATGGGAAAAAAATCCTTTTCTTGCTACAACAGAATTCTACAGTAGGTAATAAATGTTGTTCTGTTAAAATAGGAAACAGAAGGACCTGATATAAAAAAAGAAAGGTGGACGTTTCTTACTTCTCAGTGGGTTTTTTTTCTCCTTTTGAGCATATAAAAATCTTTTATATAAGTGTGTGTACCTACATACACACAGATTTTTATGCTAGAATAAACTCCTGCAGGTATATAAGCTTCTTTGCATAAACTTTCTAAAACAGGAATGTGATGAAATCTTTCAAGAGTAATCACATATTTTTTAAAAAAGCATACATTAAAACTATGTATATTTTTACACATTATTAACTCCTTTTCATTTTGAAATACATATATACACTTGGATCCATATAAACACTTGTGTGCGTATTTACACTGCCTCTGTACAATAAAACTGATTTGTGATTACAAATGTTAACATTTGCAGATTTCTGTTACAATTTTAGCATTATGTGTCAAAAGAAGTGGCTTTGAAAAAGCTTATTTTCTGTTCCTAGTGTTGACTTTTGTATGAAATACAAGTTTACATTCTATGAATGTACTCCAGAAAAGGCTAAGAAAGCACCTAAAAAATTTTAATACTTGGGCATATCCAGACATTAGATCTTGTAAATTCATTAAACCCATTTCTAGGGAAGGCATTTGATTTGTGCATGCAGATGTTTGCAAGTTCAAAAGTGCATATGCATGGTTAAGCACATGTATTGTTGCTGTGATCAGATGCTTTGATTTAAATTGAATGCTGGGTGTTCATTTGTTTCTGAATGAAGAAGTTGCAGAAAATCAGGCAGCAGTTATCTAAGGCACCACGGAGATTGTGGCTGAGATGTAAATCAGCAAAGATATCAGTCTCAAGGACCTTGGCACACACAAAGTAGAGACACTGCTGTGGTCTTATGAAAAAAACACATTTTCCATAGGCAGTTGCGTTAAACCTAGTAGTTGTCAATTATAAAGCTGCAGATGTTTCAAAATCTGATTAGAGCTCACTGAGTCCTTTTGGTTTCAGGCCATTGATTTCAAGTGTGCTTAGAGATCTGCTGGAAGGCACAGTGTGCAAATCTATATAAATAAAGTGCTGGCAAATTGCCAGGGTATTACACATAATCTCATAATCCAGCAGGTGCTTGCTCTGGGAAAACAAAGTGCTTGATGTGGCTTTCAAGTTTTCTACTAGGCAGTACCTGGTATAAAACATAAATAGTCTTCTTTTTTTAGATGGATGATTAAAAAATACGTACCTTGTATTTATCAGAAATTATTATTCCAGTCTTATACTATGCAAGAGCTCTGATTGTACGACCAGCTATAAAATAGTAATGAGAGTGATTTTGTAACATAAATATATATCTAAAGCTTCAAAAAAGAAAAAGAAGGTATGATTTCACTTAGTAATTCACGTAATATTTGTTTTATTTTTCCAGCATCAGTACCACCTTAAATTTTGTTAATAGGTGTGTGACGGTGTGCTCCCCCCTTCAGGCTCCAACCTGAACTTTATCTCACATACCCATGCCCAAACGATAACAACACGTGGCGGTTGTAACTGGTGCATGTAGTCGTGATGGCTGCATCTGGCTCAATGTGGTTTCGGGCAGGCAGATAACAACACAGTAGCCCAGAGCTAACTTGAGTGTTGCTGGTACTGTGGTCAATATGCAAATACGACTGTAGGTCAATCACCTTACCTCCATAAACCGTGACCAGCAGTGGGCTGCACGCCAGGATCTCCCCTTGAGTAGGGACGCCTCTCAAGTTTACTTCTCGAGATTCAGAGATTCATTGCCACAACAGATCTTCAGTAAGTGTCTAATAGCATGCTAAACTTTGAAATCTTAGCTAAGCATTATAAAGAATTGATTGTGCATATATAATCTTTTAGACATAAACCATTGACCAAATGTGGGACTAGCATTGGATCCAGCTGCACCTGGACTCCTCTCTGAGAAGGAGTAAAGCAAGGTGGTGCTTTCTGAACCTTGACTCAACAGGAGCATCTCCCTGACAGTTCTGTCTGGCCTTGTCCTCTATGCAGTAAATAATGAAGTATGCCTTACAATCATATATTGATAAAACACTGTTGCATTCACCATTGAACTTTATTAAATCCCTGTTTTGTATCAATAAATGTATTGATGCTTCTCTCTATGAGTGAAGTGCGTCACTTTATCTGCAACAAGGTGACACTGGCAAAATATTAAGAATTTCCCAGTTACAAGTAGTTCTTTGGCAGGGAAGCTGTTTCTAGGTATCTTTTTGTTAAAAGGGAAGGCTTGGTGGGGAAAAAAAGTATTATTTGGACCTAAAAAAAATAATGAACATGCATATAAGATAAACCAAAAAGCTAGAATCGGGGTCCAAGCATGAAATATTGATGCCCAAAGAAGAAAGTCAGTTTAGCATTCCTTATTAATACTTTGACCTGTTAAAGATGTTAAAGAAATTTTAATCATACTAGAAGTCAAATAGTTTGAAAGGCTGAGAGAGCTGGGATTGTTCAGCCTGGAGAACCGAAGGCTCTGAGGAGACCTTATAGCAGCTTTCCAGTATCTGAAGGGGGCTGATAAGAAAGCTGGAGAGTGACTTTTTATGAGGGTAGGTAATGATAGGACAAGGGGTAATGGCTTCAAACTGGAAGAGGGGAGATTTAGATTAGATATTAGGAAGAATTTTTTTCATTATGAGGGTCATGAGGCACTAGAACAAATTGCCCAGAGAAGTTGTGGAGGCCCCATCCCTGGACGTGTTCAAGGCCAGGTTGGGTGGGGCTTTGAGCAACCTGGTCTAGTGGAAGGTGTCCTTGCCCATGGCAGGGGGGGGTTGGAACTAGGTGATCTTTAAGGTCGCTTCCAATCTAAACCATTTGATGATTCTATGATTCTATGATATCTGGTTCTATATTGCAATAGATATTAAAAATGAATTTCAACATGGATCATAATCCCTAATAACATTAGCATTCCTTGAAGGGAGGATGCCAGGGGGATGGGAGCAGTCTTTTTTCAGTGGTGCCCATTGATAGGACGAGGGGTAATGGGCACAAGCTTGAACATAGGAAGTTCCATCTTAACATGAGAAGGAACTTCTTTACTTTGAGGGTGGTGGAGCACTGGAACAGGCTGCCCAGAGAGGTTGTGGAGTCTCCCACTCTGGAGACATTCAAAACCCGCCTGGACGCTGTCCTGTGCAACCTGTTGTAGGTGACCCTGCTCTGGCGGGGGGGTTGGACTAGATGATCTCCAGAGGTCCCTTCCAACCCTGACTATTCTGTGATTCTGTGATTCGACTGTTCTTTCTATTCAACCCCTGCCACAGCCCTGCAGACTAATATATTCTAAATTCAGAGGGGTTGTTACCCTTAACCATTTAGATTTCTGACAAAACACAGATCACAAAACTGTTCCCAGAAATTTATTCATTAAGCCCGTCAACTTCTGTTTAAACCAGTTGTGTATATGTAGCCTCATTTTTTCAATATCACCATTCTGCATTCAGCAGTGGGAAGGATCATTGTTTCAAGAACCTTTTCAAACCTCAAGCAACTATATTTGTTAGAAATTTCCTTCTCCTTCCATTTGGTTTTCTTTATCACTTGTAGCATAACGTACACTTAAACATTTATCTTCTACCTCAAAAAACAAAAATACTGTACACTACATTTTTAAAATTATAATTTTAAATTATATAGATCATCATGTAGTTTGTTTTACTTTCATTACTCGTAGACTCTGTTCTGATCAGCTAATAGTGTATTCTGACTTGCTCAGACATTTTATTCTACTAGTACTGAAGAATCCCAAAGGAAGACCATCATCATCAAGACTATATCCTCTTCTGAGTAAGGGTTAAGCTTAATGTAGTTATTTTGCAGTGCTAAAATTTATTGAGCTGTTTAGAAGTAACGGGCAAAGGGTTTAGTGTTTAACTATTCAATGAGGTCATATAGTTCTATCTTCAATAGTAAACTGTTTGCCGCATACCCTGGGTATAGAAAATACTCCCATTTATTTTCTCTTACCTCATGGATACTTTTCTGGGTGTTCACTAATGGACTATTTAATTCATTAATGGCTATGACTAGCAGTAGAGGTGACTTGACTCCTGATAAGCAGTCAAAATACGCTACTATTTTGGTTTACTTCTACTTTCATCATATGTTCAACTCTGTTATACAGCAAGTACCTTATGTCAATATTCAAAAGGGAGTTCACACTGATGGTTAGAAAAAGTGATTACAAAATTCATATGTGGCTTTATATATAAACATATAGATCTGTCTCTATATAGACACAAATACTGTATGTATATTTACACACATAAACTTAAACAGATAACATGGCAGAGAAATGTTCCATAGTGATATTTAATTGAATTAAATATATCAAAATTCGATAATAATCCATTAATAGTTAAAATATATTTCATGACCTGCAAAAAGTTTGATAAATAAAGTTTTCAATGTATTTTAGGTTCTTCTCTTTACAGTTAAAATATAGCTGTAAAATAATAACATTCATTGTATTGAACAGCCTCTAAATTTACGGTGAACAAATTGGGAAGCTTCTAGTTTTACAAGTGTATCATATCAAGACCAAGACCAAATTTTGTGTTACCCGGAGAATTTAAATGTTGATAGAAGTGATTTGAACTATTAATTTATAAAATTAACGTGTGATGAGACTGCAATTTATACATTACTTTAATTTCCTTTGCTTCTCATATCACAGAATCACAGACTCTCCTCAACTGGAAAAGACCTGTAAGATCATCTAGTCCAATCATTAACCTAACACTGACAAGCCCACCATTAAACCATGTCCCTGAGCACTGTATCTACACGACCCTTCAATACCTCCAGGGATGGGGACTCCACCACTGCTCTGGGTAATGCGTTCCAATGCCTGATGACACTTTCAGTAAAGAAATTCTTCCTAATACCCAGCCTAAACTTCCCTTCGTGCAACTTGAAACCATTTCCTCTTGTTTTATCACCTATTCATATCATCTTAATATTTTTGTTAATTATATAAATAAATGAATTATGTTTTGTCTGTAGTAAATTCCTTTACTAGCTATTGAATTTAAAGCCAATAGTAAATCTTTCAGGTACCTTTTCAGCCAAAGGCAGAAGATCAAAACTATTCTCAATATCATGGATGTAGGCAGCTAAATCCAAGAGGAGACATAGAGTAGAATACAATAGCTTTTTGTTACCAGCTGTTACTGGAGGGTGACATCCCTGCAGGTGTTCGTACAGACATTTAACACAAGTTTTCTTTAGCCCATTCCAAGCAAAGTCAGTCAGATTGGCTCAAGTTGACAGTGAAGCTAGTCTGAATTACTACAGCTGGCTGTATCTGACCTGGAGTAGGGTAGTTTTATTCAATCTTTTCTGCTACTGGCAGTTGCTTCCAGTAGCCGATTACAGTCCTACAGGGCACACACAGTTAAAGACACCACTGATGAGCAGTAATGAGCAATACAGACTGGCACTGTTGTATCTGAAGATGATGTGTGTCAACAGCAACCTTTTCAGAGAGCTCTCCTGGTCCCCTTGCCTTTGGAGGAAATTATAATTGGACCAAACCTATGCAGTCAGAGAGTACTGAATTCAGCAAAATATGCAGAGGTATGGACAACTTCAGAAAAATACAATGATGGAGGAGAAGAATTCAAGTTTGACCTTTTATAAAATTGAATGGTTAATACTTTTGTCTATTCTGGGAAAGACTCACATAAACTGTGAAAGTCTCCAACAGAATGGTTTAATTTTCCATGCCTCTTTCCTTAAATGTTGTGAATCATCCAAATTACTTACTTTTGAGATGTTACAACACCTTGGTGAGGCAGTCTGAATTTACCCTTGGATGTGGCAAAACAGTGAAATATTCTTCTTTACAAAAGGGAAATAGGATTTTTCATGTTGTAAAAGTTCTTTCTTTGATAAATACAGAAAAAAAATGACTAAAATCCTGTATCTAGGGTCATAGAGTGAAACCTACCTGAAATAAATGAGACTTGCTCTACACCTGCCCAGCTCTAACTGATGAGATGATTTGCTATGCACTGAGAAAACAAAGAATAGACAATTGCCATGGGGAAGGTCTACTGGAAAGCAATCAAGAGGAGATCTGACTAATCTCTACCCTGCTATAATGGTCTAGCCATATGCTCTCTAAAGAAACAGAGAACCACAGGCGAACTGTTAATAACATTATATTCTTGTAGCACATTTGGGGTTGGGGCCAGAAAGTGTTAGTAACCTCGGTAATGACGGCTAATTGGCTTAGATGGGGAGAAAATTGTAGAGATTTATCTAGGATGACCTGACCAGCAAGTCATGGTACTAACCATCCAAGTTAAAAAGCAATGAGTAGTGAAAACAGTAGTCCCTTGGGGGAACACATTTGCAAACACCCAATGCTGCAGAGAGGGTTGAGGCTGAAATAGAAGTGCTGCATGTAAAGGCCAGACCACCAGCCAGGACTGGGACCAGCCAGGTTCCTGTCTTGTTCTCCCTGCCAAGTCCATGGTGCTGCTCACAACCACACCAGAAGAGCTGGGGTTGGTCGGTGTGAACGTATTTGTATGAATTTGTATGTGTGTTGTAGAATAGGAATTGCTGTACAGTTGCTATACCCACCCCACTAAGTTAATAAATCTTGTATTTTATGTCACTGAGGAGTCCGGTTCTGTTCTTGCAGCCACCCCAGCCTGAATTCCCCTGTTACAATCTGTTTGGGTCGGCGCTACACCAACAATCAATACTAATCACGAATACAGTCTGCCTCTCTGATATAGCTTCAAATCAGAGTTAAACAAGGGTGCTGTGTAACAGATGGTGTATGTACATGGGTAATTAACTTCTTTTAAAAAGTGCAGCCTTATTACTAAGCTAAGAAAGAAGCAAAAAGTTTTTTATGGGGACCAATATAGGTTGGAGTATTGATTATAACATACAGGGTCTGTTACTTTTAAAGCTGTCATATAAATTTTTGCACAAATAAGGTACTATAAAATTGTTATCTCCCCACTGCCTTTGCAAACTGAAGGGTTCTTAATCCAGTAGTTAATATATACTTGATACTGATATACAAGGATAGGATCTAAATTTAGATGTCAACAAGAAAATATGCTGGTACCTAATAAGATGCCAAGGGCTTAGTCTAGTTTTGGAAAACATGTGGACCACTACAGAGGATCTGAAGATCAATACTTTGAGTCTAAGGCTCTGACAGCCATACTATATGCATTTCATGATTTTATGTTTTTTTTAACTTTAAACTAGTTATGGTCTAGTCCTGTGGGCAAACCCATTTGCACTTGGACACCACTAAGCGTGGGTTGGAGGATGTCTGGTTTAGTTTCATCCAAAAGAGATCTATTGTGTACTCTGAGACCACTCCATTATATGAATCAAAGCACAGGAAATCAGGCAATCAAAACATATCTCAAAAGTTCACTCTACATAAACCAAAACATTAATGTATGCCTGATATCAATGATTAGGCAACAGAGTCTGAAACAGGTTTTCATTGACTACAGTAACAGCATAGGCATCTGGCTAGATGTGTATACCTAAACGTAGACATGTGTGGAAATTTAAATGTATGTTTTATTCTGGAGGTGAATTGCCCCAGCTGTCTGCACTGCACCCAAAAAGGCGCATCACCTGTCACAGTGTGTTGCCACTTTCAGTACCAAACCCAACATTAACATAAACGTAGGATGAGCTAGCTTTGGTTTCATACCAAAATGGCTGGTCTTTGCCAAGAAGTAGAATTGTATTGCTGGTGTAATATGTCAGATTCCTGTTATTACTGCCTAGTCTATCAGAGCACAAAAAGATTTGTTCTCCAGAGCAGTCTCCCTGATTAGGAAGCAGCACATGAATTACAAGAGGTTTTAAAAAAAGGTTCTGTGGGTCTCACTCTGAGTTAATGCAGCAGTGTCACCAAAACACAGGGCTTTAAATAAGATATAAGGGGAGAGGGAGGAAAGCTGTGCTCAGTACACCATGAGAAATCCTTTAAATGCATAGGTGACATAACAGGTTCCCAGCACCTGTGTTTGATCTCTGGGGGTCTGGGTTCAAGCATAGTACATCAGTAATGGAATGAGATGTTGTGATCCTGGACTAATCTGTAATTGAAATTCACTCACATTTAAAAACATTATAGACTGTAGTTCAGTAGAAGTAGGGCTCTATTTAAAAGTGCTGTACCCATTAAACAATTTGGAAATAGAGAATTATGGAATACTACTGCGAGTCACAAGAAGTCACATAATATTAATCACTGTGAATGCTGATGTGGACCAGGTGTAGGAATACATGTGTATAGCATATAAAAAAACTCATCTGGATATTCATTTCTAATATTAGTCTTTTATAAGAAATTATGGGCAGAATAGTAAAAATAACAATTTAAAGAAAACAAGAATATCATGCATTAAGAGAATATAAAACCGCTTTTTTTCAGCATTGATTATTTTATGCACTAGTGTTCATAAAAAAAGACATGGAAGCTGTCAGTGATTTAAATAGATTTTGAAAAGTATTAATTAGTTTTCCAACATTCTTATTTTTGTAGTGATTATTAACATTTTCCATGCTCAGAAAATTTCATTTGACTGTGATCTTAACAGATGCAACTTAATAAACCCACAAAAGTGATCTGCTATTGTCTTTAGCGAGAAGAATTGTATTTTCATTTTCAGTTAATTCACAAAATGAAAGTGACATCTATTATAAAGCACTGTTGTATATCCAAGTTATGCTGGGGTTAGCATTAAAGTGGGGTTAAAATAAAAAGCTTCTCTGATGACTAATGATCACTTTCCATCTTCAGAAAAATGATCCAAAGCAAATTATTTGTTCTTTCTGCCCTTCAAAAATATAGAAGCCTAGTAATATTCATATACACACACTACAATTGTATGTCTAGTTAATTAGTTATTGATGAAGACTATACTGGTTTTGTACTCAAGTCTAAAAAAAAGGAAGTGGTCCTTTGTTTTGTGAGTTTCATTTCACTATTCATGCAACTTTTGGATGGCTTTTGGTTGTTAGTGTTTTCATTACTAGGAATGTAAGTTCTTTTATAAATTGCCTCTATTTTACAACTCAGGTAATATGTTATCAGGTTTTATTTTCTTGGTTAAAATGATTGTTGCATGTTTGCCATAACGTATACAGATGCAGTGGGAGGAAAAGTACTATTAATAAAGAAACCTCAACTATTTCCATTAATCTTGACTACTGCTGTGCAATTCTGGACATTAGTGGAACTACTCCAAGGCTATGCTACCTCAGGATTGGCAAAATTTCATTATGATGTTATAGGGCTGAGTAACATGGTAGTGACAAAGATTTAAAGACACTGATAGTGTTGTATAGTTTGTTATTCTAAGATCATATGATCTGTGATTAATTTTAATGTCTAATTTTCTATGGTGCTGAAGTGTTCATTGGTTTATTTGAAACAAACATCAATGAATTAGCATGTAATGACAAATCTTTGATAATGAGCATGAACCTTAAGTCTCATCTTTCTACCAGATGTAACCCATAATTTCATAGAATCATAGAAAGGTTTGGGTTGGAAGAGACCTTAAAGATCACCTAGTTCCCATCCTATTGCCATGGGCAGGGACACCTTCCACTAGATCAGGTTTTTTAAAGCCCCATCCATCCTGGCCTTGGACACTTCCAGGGATGGGGCATCCACCACTTCTCTAGGTAACCTGTTCCAGTGGGTCACCACCCTGACAGTAAAGAATTTCTTCCTATATGTGATCTAAATTGACCCTCTTTCAGTTTAAAATCATTGCCTCTTGTCCTATCACTACATTCCCTGATAAAGAGTCCCTCCCCACGTTCCCTGTAGGTCCCCTTTAAGTGCAGGAAGGATGCTGTAAGGTGTCCCCGAAGCCTTCTCTTCTCCAGGCTGAACAGCCCTAACAGTCTCAGCCTGTCCTCATAGGAGACATGCTCCAGCCCTTTGATCATCTTTGTGGCCACTTCATAGTTTTCACTTATATATGAACTTCTGATAACAGCCACCTTCAAATTTTGTTCTTAGCCTGGTAGGTATGTTTGTTCTTATCCTGATAGGTATGTATAATTACTTATTCAGATATTTAAAAAGCCATGCATCCATTGATATCAGTATAGGGCGACTGAATTTAGGTGTTGTTTTTTTTTTAAAAAAAAAGAAGAAAGGTATCTGCGCCAGAATTGGCATCATATGAAATGTGTCTATCTCATTCATCTCTATACAGAAGGAACAAGCTATAGAGAACTTGGTGTTAGGCTGTGATTTGCTATCCCCATCACAGTAATTTTCAAAGCAGCATAGTATGTTGATATATCTCAACTCTATTGGCCTTTAAATCTATGGCAGCTAGTTTTGACTCAGAGACAAAAGGCTATGTCTAGTTTGCCCACTAAAATGTAGCCACCTACAAAATAACAAGTATTTCCTTCTTTACCTGAATATACTTGAACCCTTATTGTAATTTCTGATGTAAGGCAATTTCTGTGCAACTATGGGCCCATTGTTCCAAAAGCATCTACCCACAGCCAAACAAATTTTGATACTTTGCCATCTTTTGGAGATTTCTGATCTGTGTAACTGTTTTTTCCGATCTTTGCATTTCACCTGTCTGATTTTTAACCAAATGCCATATAGTTTCCTTCTAAGCCATCCTCAGAATGCAGTAGAAGAAGATTTGGTATGAGCTTGTCTATAGCACGTAAATCATAGAATAAAATCAGAGAAAATCTTAGGCTGGAGTGATCCTCTGGAGGTCATCTAGTCCAGCCTCCTGCTCAAAACAGTGATGACATCAAAACTAATCCAAGTTGCTTAGGGCACCCAAGTCATATTTGGCAGAGCTGCACGTCAGCCACTGTGTTGCTCACCTGCATTGATGCAGTCAGTCCCACAAGCAAGACTTTGCATTTGACTCTGTTGTAACCCATGAGGTTCCATGGGATCCTTTCTCCAGCTTGTTTAGGTCCTTGTTCAGCAAATGCTGCCCTTCAGCTTAGCAGCTGCTCTCCCCACTTTGGTTTGTTATCATTTGCAAATGTACTGAGGGTGTATTCTCTCCCATTTTCCAGGTCCCTTTGATCAGTGTTAAATAATATCAGCCCTGGTGTCAAATCCTGAGGAACACCATTTATAACAGTTGCCAGTGAGGTTTCAAACTACTGTACACTGCTTTCTGAGGTGATGTCAAGACAGTTTTCCAGACATCTTATAGTCTACTCATCCATTTCATGGCTCCTTACTTTGGCTACAAGTATGTCGTGGGAAACTCTTTTGAATACCTTGTTAAAGTCGAAGTAAACAACATCACCTGGTCTCCCAAAGGGATGGAACTAGTCACAGATGACAATCAGCTTGGTTAAAGATGATTTGTCTGTGGTATGTGCAAACTGGCTGTTCCCAGTCACGCCAACTATTTAGTGTCCGGAAATAGCTTTCATGAAAACTCAATGTAGTTTCCTGGATCCTTTTTCTTCAAATACAGGCATAATGCTCTTTTTGCAGGCACCAAAGTCACCCTGCCCTATTTAGTACTAGACCACATTTTTACTCGTCTTTCTTTTCCTGATGATGTACCTGTAGATACAACCAAAAAATCTTAACTCTTTCTTGTGTTTAATTAGGAACAAGTCTGCCTTATCTAGTAACCACCACAGAATGGGGGAATGCACTGACCCTGGCTGGGATGGAGTCAATTTTCTTTACAGCGGCTCGTATGGTGCTATGTTTTAGATCTGTGACTATAACAATGTTGATAACAATCCAGTGTTTTAGCTGTTGCTGAACAGTGTTTGCACAGCACCAAGACTTTCTCTTTTTCCCACTCTGCCCCTGCAGCGAGAAGGCTGGGGGGCTGTGGGCAAGAGGCTGGGAGAGGACATACCTAGGACAGATGACCTGAGTTGACCAATGGGATATTCCATACCATGTAGCATCTTGCTCAGCGATAAAAACTGGGAGTTAGTCTGTCCAAAGTAGCCATTGCTCAGAGACTGCCTGGGCATTGGTCTGCTGGTGGGATCTCATGAGTGATTGCCTTTGCACCGCATTTTTGTTCTTCTCTCTTACCTTCACTTATTAAACTGTGTTTAACTTGACCCTCCTTTTTTTTTTACTTTTGGTCTTCCAATTAGCAGTCCAACACTGAGACTGGTTGGATACAATTTCCCTCAGGCTGGACCGTGCCAACTCATTGGAGAGGCAATTGGAGTAGGTTGCAGTTAACTGCAACAGTGTGTGCAAACGTGTGTGCACTGTTGAGTGTAAACCTGGCCCTGACATGACCTCTCTCCTGGGCTCTCAGCGGTGTCTCATTTCCACCTCAGTCCTTTGCCTTTATGCAGTGTTGGATGTCTCTGTAACATTTCCCCCCAGTCCTTGTTACAGTGACATTTTACAGCCAGATGTTGGCGTGGGCCATCAATCGGATCAGCCCACATTCTTATCACGCTACACCTTTCCAGCAGTTTCAGGTGGTGTTCTCCTGTCACTTGTTGATCCACTGCTTGTACCAAGGCTCATTGTGCTTAGTTCTTGTTCACCTTGCCCATCACTCATTATAGTCAGTTACTCAACTCCTAGTCAAGGTAAAGTCATGATGCTCCCCTGACAGTAACTTTGTTTTGCTTCGCACCTTTCTACCTCAATATATATTCTAAATTCTTTATTTCTTTTATATAGATACAATTTTGTTCTAATTTTACATTAATCTGGATTATTCTTTCTGTGGTTTCTGCTTCTTTTATTCATTATCCTTTTCTTCTTGTTCCCAGCAGGACTCTGTATAAGGTAACATGTCCATGGAAGAATGAATTGTCTCCCTGGCAAACAAGAAACTTCTAATGTCTGATTTTTAAATTATTTATCCTGCAATAACTATGTTTGTGTGCAGATGTTTTAATCACTGCTGTAATCCTCTTTGTTAGTCTCTTTTCTAATTTAAAGACCAAAATGTGAGAAAGAAAGTGGGTTTGGGATTGACTGAACAGAACATTAAGAACCTTGGTATTTTAGTGTGAAAAATTGTTTTGGGTGTTTTTTTGTTGTTCTTTTTTTATCAGTGAAAATCTCAGCTGGCAAGCAGTAATTTCTAAATAGTGGAACAGATTAGTTTCAGGTGAAATATCTTTTCTCTAGGATTTGGCAACCAACTTGGCATTTCATAGCCAGGGCTGTCATGCCAGATGCAAGATACTTAGCAAAAGACAACAGACTGCTCCACATAGTTGCCTTGCATCTTCTACCAGATGTTATTTTTCTGAAACCAAAGATCCTGTTTGTGGATGAATGTGCTATTGAAGAAATGTGCCTAAATGTTTAAATCATTTCCCAGAAAACTGACCCTTAAATACAGATCTGTATTTTCCAAGAAAAAGCTGTATGGAATTCAGGTTCTTAAATTTAATTAAAAAAATAATTAAAACCCACCAGAAATATTTCAATCTGGAAAAATCAAAATTAGTACAAATATTTGCTGACATAATTAAGGAATGGTTCTCTGAGTGCATTGATAAATAACAAGGCTGTGAGAACAGCAATCAGTGACCTAAAATTGCTGAATAATAACTTACATTTAATGGCTGGACAAAATAATGGATCCCTTAGTCCTTTTGTAATTTGACAGGGATGTCAAGGAAGAAGTAGCAAAGAAAATAAATTTTTTTTACTTTGCTTAAATAGCCATCAATTTTCTATGCCAGAAAAGTTTCACATGGTATCCACATTTAGTTTTGTTGCATCATCACAGAAAAATCTTCAAAGATAAGCTACAAAAGATTGTCTCATCTTTATCAATCCTACAACAAAGTGTATAAACATGTCAGCAGAAAAATTTAAAAGCTTCTTTCACATAATGGTTTGACTTGACCAAAGGTAATATTTTAAAATAGAATATATAGGGTTTCCCTATTTGACTATAATTGGCACCTGCCTATGCAAATGTAAACAATGTTGCTCCTACCTGACTCAACCAGCTGACAAGAATTCATGAAATACAGCTAGGACAGATAGAATGAGCAATGTCTAGAGCTATTTCTCAGCAACTCACCAATGTAATACATATTTTATCCATTAGTTTCAATTATATTGGTCTCTAAGAGTTTAAAAAATGGGTTTATTTTTTTTTCCTTGGCTGCATATATGAGTAATAGGATTTAGCAGTAATAAAACATTGTAGAAAATCCTGACGGGAAAAGACAGATAGCAGACCTCATTTGCCAGGTAGCCCATAACCCAGGACTAGGTCTTTTGCACAGAAAGACAAGTAAAAATAAAGCAATAAATGAGTTTAAATTGTGTTAAAATAAATCTGTATTACTCTGAAAGGTCTCTACAAAATATATTTTCTAATACAACATATTGCATCCTGTCAGACAGACTTTTATGAGCCCTAATCTCACCAGACACTCGAAAATAAGTGTTTTTACATATATTTACTGTTTTTAGAAGACATGCTTTCTTTTCTGGAGTCCAGATTCTACAGGAAACCATAATAAATGTAAATACATAACCTGCCATCCTCTTTGTACAGTTGTATTTTCATTATATGTAACACTAAAAACAAGTTACCTTTTTCTGTAATGTCTTCTCTAAAGTATTTTAAGTTAACAGTTAAATAATTCACTCATTTGTGATGACCGCTCTCCCATTTAATTTGTGATGACCGCTTTCCTGTTTAAAACTACGTATTTTTACATTTTGTATAGTAAAAACTGTAATTCAACATCTTATTTTCAGCATCCTATATGCTGTTATACATCTGGAAGCTTTTTTCAAGAGGTGCAGGTTAGTTGAACACAGTAGAAATTGATTCCCTTTGTACTGATATCCCTCTAGGCCCATCCCCCTGACATTGAAATAATAGCAGCATATTCAGTGGTTCCTCTACACTGCAAAATCTCAAAGTCCAATGTATGTTTGAGAAAAACAATGTTTCTGCAATTATACAACAAAGTGGTTTTCTTTATAGAATTCAGTTCTAACCCGTTCACATTCACATGAGAGTTTTCAGTAAAAAACAAAACAAAACAAAACAAACCTACTCTGACTTTAAACATAAACACTTCAAAGTTTTCACAATTCATTTTTAGAGCTAGTTGTTTTTTGGTTTGGGTTTTTTTTTTAAGGACCAGAGCAAATTGTAATATTTCTAAAGAAATAGTCAGTCTTCATATTTAAAGATTATGTGAAGAAGGCATAAAAACATGTTAATTCCTAAGTTTGTTTTTTTTTTTTTAAGAAAAATCATTATGCTATCATATATATTTCAAATTCTTCCTATATTTTTAAAAAAGAAAGCTCATTTATCGTAAATCACAGAATAACAGAATCACAGAATGACTGAGCTTGGAAGGGACCTCTGGAGGTCACCTGGCCTGATCCCCCTGCTCAGGCTGGGTCACCTACAGCAGGTTGCCCAGGACCATGTATGCCCAGATAGCTTTTGAATAACTCTCCCCTCATCTGTGAAGTCAGTCATTCCACCACAGAAGTTTATCAAGTTGGTCAAGCATGACTTCCCCTTCACGAATCCATGCTGACTACTTCTGAATGACTTCCATGTGCTTCATGTGTCTAGAAATAGTTTCAAGGACTAGTTGCTAAATCATCTTTCCAGGGATTCACTTGAGGCTGACTAACATGTAGTTCCCCAGGTTCTCGTTCTTGCGCTTCTAGAAGATAGGCATGATAGAAAATAGGAATCACATTTGCTTTCCTCATTTCCCTCCTGCCCCCCGCCCCCAACAAATACCAGGTCGACTCCAATGGCACCTCTAGGCTTTCTCTTTTGCTCAGTCCTAACACTAATTTACACTTCCAGCTGGAACTAAGACCTCCACTTCCACCTCTGGCTTACACCACAATGTTCCTCTCAGCACAGATCTCTGCTGTCCTAGCTTGTCTTTGACTGCCCAATTCCAACTTCACTACAACTGCACCCCTAGGCTTTCTCTTTCACTCAACCCTAACCCTGACCTTAATTCTAAACATGCAAATCAATCACATCTCTGAAATAATTATATAGGGAAAAAAATCTATACAATGTATTATTAACAAAAGTAGATATCAGTTTTACGTTTGAATCAAATTGGTTTTAATTCTTTCTGTTCTGTAACACAAAGAAGAAAGTCACAATCCCTCTGGTATGATCTGGTACAATGGCAAAAATGAAAAATTGCACTGAAATCGCTGTTCAAATCAGCTAATAATTCTTCATAAAAACTCTGGTATTTCATATATATTTCAAACTTACTGTAATTTCTCATTATAACTTTTATAAATTATCAGCTTTTGGGGTAAGATATTTCTCCTGACATTTTTTATTTCTTTATCTTCAGGCAACTTATAACTAAGCCATTTTTGTTTATACAGCTCAATTGAAAATATCCTGCATTATACTGGACTTTTTTCATATACCAGCAAAATATAAATCCTTATGAATCTATACAGGTACATATAACAAAGGAACTTTGGTATCAGCTAATCTGATTTTGTGCAACAAAACAATACAACAATATGTATACACACAGACATATGTTTCTACACACATATGCACAATGTATTAGCATAACAGATCTGAAAGGACCTAACAAGGAAAGAAAAGTTACAGAAGCTCTAGTTACAGATAATGTAAACAGAAAGCCCTACTAACCAGTCCAGAACAGCTGAATGTATAAGCTAAATAATCTAATTGTAGTAATTGTAGTACACTGAAAAACAATCTAAACAATCTAAAAAGGAGGGTTCTTTACTTTCTTTTAGCTGTAACTTCATTAGAGAATGATTTGCTATATGTGAGATTAATATCAGGGATTTGGAGAGTCAGGAACTCGGCTATTTTGGAAGAGGAATCACGTATATAAAGGGGAAACCACTACATAAATAATTTTTTCTCTTGAAGTCAGAACTCTCTGTTTTGTTGAGAGAGTTTGTTTTGTTTTGTCTCTGCTTTTAGTCTGAGTTGCCCCTGGGAAAGGGATGTGAAGTCACCCTAAGACAAGAACCATATTGTTTGAAGGGAGTTGGTGAGGTCTCACTTCAGGACATTCATCACCTATTCTCCAAAATTGTTCTTCCCTTCTAAATAAAATATTCCAATTTCCAGGAGTGCTGAACCAAGGAGCTGCAGAAAAACTTGATGAGGGGGCCAGATAAGCACAAAGACATCTCTCACCTATCTCAGGATTTCAGATTACGAAAAAAGTAAAGATTGAGCAGAATCTTTTCTCTATGCACCCCTGTAGAATGCTTGTTAGAGCTCAGAAAAGGCTGTTGTAACATAAGATCAGTCAGACATAAACTAGATTTTGCAAAAACAGTTGTGGGTGATGGAACTGCAGTTGAGGTTATATGTATCATTCCATACATTCCTGGTGTTTGGCCAGGTAGACATCTCAGCATGAGCTTTTATGAAAGGTTGTTCTCTTGGATGTTCTCCAGGATGCATTGGCATCCACTGTCAGTTGGCTGAGAAGTTAATTTTTACAGTTTGTTAGTACGTTGTACCTGGAGGTCTTTATGCACATTCTAAATGGCTGTATGACTTCACGGTCTACAGATGGGGCTTGAATGAAACAGAATAGGGAAGATTCTTTTTTTTTTGAAAGAAAAAATGAGAACTAACAAGTCACTGTCATCTCTATTTGGAATATAGATACTGATAAATATTTTAGCATCACAGACACCAGTAATAGAAACTGACTTTTCATTAAAAAAAAAAACAAAACAAACCAACCCAAACCAAAAAAGTTTTTTAAAAAAAACAAATTAGGCAGTGACTTAAAATGGTGTAAAGAACATGAGTAATACAAAAGCATAAAAGAATGCTGCTTTTGAGCCCACTGTACTGCAGTCAATTCACTATATAGTCACTTAGTGTATTTGAATTACTATGAAAAAAAAATAAAAAGTCCCCTCACATCAGTGCTCATACAAGTTATTCTCACTGGCTTGATGGTGGATACTCAGTATTTGAGAGCAGTTTTTCCTATTGACTCATAGCAAGTGCCACTAAGCCCAGAGACTGAAAAGCAATTCCAGTGTAAAGAACCGAATCCTTTCTAACTTATAGAATATAGACATAACAAATCTAGCTCATTTTCTAAAGATATGGTTATTTTGATAATAAAGTCTTGCTTGAGCAAAAATACCCACTTACTTTTATTCATATGTAGAAATTTTACCGAAATCTACCATAATTTTGTTTTTGAAAACATAATCTTGAAACCATGAGACAGCAAATGTGCCCTTGTAGCAAAGACTACTAACAGTATCCCAGGCTGTATTAGGAGGAGCTCTGCCAGCAGGTCAAGGCAGGTGATCCTTACCCTCTGCTCAGCACTGGTGAGGCCACAGCTGGAGTGCTGTGTCCTGTTCTGGGCTCCCCAGTACAAGCGAGTTGTGGACATACTGGAAAGAGTGCAGTAAAGAGCCATGAAGATGATTAAGGGACTGGAGCATCTGTCCTATGAAGAAAGGCTGAGACATCTGGGGCTCTTCAGTCTGGAGAAGAGAAGACTCAGGGCAGGATCTCATCAATGTCTACAAATACCTGAAGGGAGGGTGCATAGAGGACAGAGCCAGGCTCTTTTCAATGGTGACTGGTGACAGGACCAGAGGCAATGGGCACAAATTTGTACACAGGCAATTCTGTCTGAACACGAGGTAACACAACTTCACTGTGAGGATGACTGAGCACTGGCACAAGTTGCCCAGAGAAGTTGTGGAGTCTCCATCCATGGAAATATTCCAGACTCATCCAGACATGGTTCTGGCAACCAGCTCTAGGTGACACTGCTTAAGCAGGGGCCTTGGATAATATGACTTCCAGACATCCCTTCCAACCTCAATCATCCTTCCAACCTCAATCATTCTGTGATGCTTTGATTCTGTGATTCTATGAAGCCACTATAGAGAAGAAACTGGTGTCTGTATAGTGAAAAATAGATTCCCAGTCTACAAGAAATAAACTGTTTTAGCTATTACAACTCAAGAAAAAAACTACAACAATTCAGTGTAGCTAATGAAAACCAAGTTACAGATAAAATGCAACTGCTACAATTTCAAATTTAACCCAGGGAGGTAAATGCACTGTAAGAAGATGAATTGTACACTTTGAAGGCTCCAGGTTATGAAATGCTATTACTCAGAAACTTAATCAGCATGAATACATGCAATCCCCAAATCCAGATAGTAATTATAATTTTTAAAGAGTTTTTCCTAGATAATATACAAGATAAAGAGATTCAAACCAAAACAGCACTGATGTGATTCACATTTGTCACGCAGATATGAAAGGCTAAATATCAGTTTAAAGTCTGAAGCTGAAACGGATTCAACCAAGATTAAAATTATGGAATATAAAGCTTCACTTGAAAACTATGATAGTGCCAAACAGTTGTTGAAATTGGTTTCTTTAATGAAAACTGAGTGATCCATTCAACCATAGATTAGAGGTTGGCAAATAAAGATTTTTTTTTTAAAAAAAGAAGATATATCAGTTGGTTCAGTGAACTTCTCTAGAAACTGATCATAAAAAGAATGAAAATGTAGAGGTTGTCATTCAAATGCTTAGCCTTATTTTTACCAAGAAACATGCAGTGGTGCTACTGAAGGCAATAACCCAATGATCAGGGTTTTTTTTTCACTAATTTAAGATATGAAAAAAATCTGTACAAAATGCTTATTTTATACACACACTAGAAATTCTTGAAAAAATATTGTAAAGCTTCTAGAAACAGTCACCCAATAAGATCAGGATTTTGTAAAAGACAGCACTTCCAGGTACAGCACTGACAGCATATTGCAGACATGACGACGAACAAAAATGATCATGGGATAGACTATCAGAAGTATAAAGTGCCATACTTCTGCTGTTTTTTATGAAGCCAGAAGATTTATACCAAAAATGGTCTCTTTCTTGTGGGCTTTATGCCCATGGTATCTTGCAGAATTTTTTCTTTCTTTGTTTTTGTCTTCCCACTTTTTTTGTTTGTTTGTTTTGGTTGTGGTAAGGAGACAGTAAGCAGAGACTGACTTTGACAAAACTGATGTTAAATAATTTGGCATTGATATCCACATAGATTGCTAGCTGTCTGATGAAAGCTGCAGGTTTTTTAGGGAAATACCATAAAGTTAAAACAATTTTCATGAGGCTTAATGCAAGATCTGCCCCACAAGTAGCAATTTGAGAGAATGACTCTTGCACCTACCACTAAGGGCAAAATCTGGCCTTAATCTCATCAAAGAATAATTGAAGACAATAATCTGAATAAATAACAAGTTGAGAATAGCTATTACATACTTAGTGAGAGAACAAATCACTGAGATGTTATGAAAAGACTCAAAAATGTTTTAAAATAATTAAGCTTCAAAATGAGGTATCTCCAAAAGATGTAGCACTTATGAACAATCTATTTCGTAAAGGTAAAATAAGGAGTTTTAATATTACATTAAAAAAAAAAAAAAAGAGTTCTGTTTGTAGGAAAGAAAAAAAGCCCATCAGGTACAAACCATTGTAACTGAAAGGACAGGTTAGCAGTAAGCCATTGATTTATTTCTGATTGTAAAGTTTGTCTTATTACAAACTTCTTACAATATACACAAATAAATTTATATCTGAAGTTTAGACTGTCAAACAGGATTTTTTTTCTAGTCACATTTACAATGTAAGGCTTGGATATCCCCTGCTAAGTGAATGGAAAAGTAGGCGCTGACTTGTATAGAAGCAGGATTAAACTGTAGTACTTGAGGCACTATGTACCATTTCTGTAGGGATAACTCAAGTCACAGAGTATTATAGCAGGGGGAAACCAAATTCTTCAGTGAGCTTTGCTGCAAGCCTGCTGGGTTCATTTAAATGTAACTCAACTCCAGCTTTTATAATATATGTTACTGAAGTAAAATAGGGTATTGGTTCAGAGTGAAGCAAAAATGTTTGTCATGTGAGTTGTAAACAAAGAGCAACAAGAAGAAAAATATAATGGAACAAAAAAGCACACATCTCCACACTCCAGAGCACTCCAGTCCTGCTACAAAAATTTAGTTTAAGCAGAAAAATCACTCACTATAAACAATGGAGACTATCTAATAGAAACAGCACATGTTAATACTGTCAGTGTGACAGATGGTTGTGCAGTACATAATAAAGTAAAAGGCATTTTGACGAGAAGGAAGATGTATCTGATAATTTGCAAATCAGAAACCTGGCAGCACAGCAAGGGAAAGATAACTGAGTGCACGTTGTGCTGGCGCATCTTTAATGTTTCACATTTCAAGGCAGTAAAGGAATGGAGGTGAATACAAGTACTTGGAGAACTGAAAGGGAAAAAGGGATATATTTATCTGCTACTAACAATCATAAACTATAGCAGCTTTTGATTTGAAAAAATAATACTACTTGCTAAATAAGACTATATTAGCTCTATGGGGGCATATGTACACACTGTAAGTATTTTAATGAATAAACTAATTTTAAGAAAATCATCTTTTGTCTTAGTTTTTCTGATATTTCAAATGTCAAAAGGTTCCGGTTTAGCCACAAGGAAATTAAAAACATGCTTAATTACAAGATTCTCTGCTTCTGGTACTGTAGTTTTAATTTACAACATATATCGAGTTGCTCAAGATTTTTAATCAGAGTATTTCCTCCAAAGATATCTCTTCCCCAAAAATATCAAATACACTTAAATCATAAATTGTGGTTTTGGATAGCTAGAAAGTGTTGAAGTTTTATACTATGTATCCAGGCCAAGAAGATATATATGATCTTGATAGAGAAAAACTTCGTTGATGTAAATTGGATCTGGGTGATGGCTGAAACATTCAGGAATAGATTTACTTTTTAACAGCAAAGTTCACAAGTAACTATGCCAAATATTCACCAAGATCTCAGAAAGAAATGGTAACATCCTCACCTGAATGCCCTTTCACACACCAGAACACCATTCTCAGTCTGTGGAGGTTTCAGGGAAAGGCATCTGAAGAATCAGTGCCACCTTTCCTAGTTTAGCTGTCTTTGACTGTGTTAATTTGTTTTCTTTTGTTCTTGTGGTAATGACAAGATGCACAAAATTATTATGTTTCTTAGAAAATGTTGCATTTGTATGCCTTATATCTTTCTTGGCTTCTATCTTCTTACTTCTGACTACTGGCTGTTCTTTTCTATCAAATTTAAAAGTATCCTTATGAATTCAAACTTCAAAAAAAGGAACTTACTCTTATTTGCAAGTGTTTGACCCTACCACTGAAGGCAGCAGTAGTTACAAAACTCACCTTGGGCTAGAATAAACTTGGTTTTGAAGAATGATACTTAGTGATCCACAAAGTATCTGTTCAAATGAACCTGGATATAACGTTCACAGTGAATGTGGATTTTAAAAGTTTTCATTTAATAGGCTAAATCAAGTTTGAGTCTTATCACTTGATTATATTTATATGGATTTTAAGAACTGAACTGAGATAAATCCAGCAAGAGTGGTCTTCTTTCTCCAGTGCTGAATTTCAGGGTTTATTGCTTCAAAATATATGTTAGCCACTGAGCTTTTTAAAGAAAAAAAAAAAAATAATAAAAGGCTGTGTAGCTGTCGTGGTTTAACCCCAGCCAGCAACTAAGACCGTGCAGCCATTCACTCACTTCCCCCCTTCTCACTCACTCACTTCCCCCCCTCCCACCATTCCCCCAGTAAGGTAAGGAGAAGAAGGAAAAAAAAGGAAAAAAAACAACCCTCATGAGTTGAGATAAAGACAGTTTAATAGAACAGTAACGAAAGAGAAAATAGTAATAATGGTAAAAAAATATACCAAAAAAAAAGTGATGCAGTATAATTTCTCACCACCCAATGACTGATTGCCCAGCCTGTCCCAAGCAATGATCGCGAATTCCTATCTCCCTGGCCAATCCCCATTTACATACTGAGCATGATGTCTATGGTATGGAATATCCCTTTGGCCAGCTCATCCTGTCTATACTTCCTCTCAGTTTCTATGGGAAGCTGAAAAAGTCCTTGCACAAGCACAAAACAACACAAAAACATTCATCCAAAAATTTTGAAACGTGATCATCAGCTGAAAATGTCATGTCATGGGACATACCAGCAGTCTTGGTAATTGTGAACCTCACCTGTAAAATGATGTTTTTATTAAATACTTCCATTATTTCTTACATGTCTCATCAAAAAAGTCATAGCATATTTTTCTGCTTGTTTTTGGTTTGTTTGTTTTGACCTTTACCAATTCATATGTATTCCCCAAAAATTTTTTTATGTAGTTCAAATTTAATTATTTACCAGTGCTAAATATACCATTACCTGGACTTGATTCTTCTCCCACTAGCAGATTAAGAGAAAAAAATCTGTGACATATTTCCTAAAGGTATAAATTTGTACTACTGTTTGGTAAATTTAAACGAATTCTGCTTAACAGAACTCTTTTCAGACTAATCACTGAGACTCAAGAGAAATTGGCAATAATCCTCTTAGTATTTCTGCCAATATCTATGTAGTCTTGTTGGTACAGCTCTACAGGTATCTCATTATGAACATCTGCTATGAACATGCATGATGAAAAAAAATAACATCAATGGATTTGGCTTTTATCCTGACAAAAGAGAATAAAATGGATCAAAGAAGTTCAATGAAGCTTTTAAAATAATTTTTTAAAAACTTGTGTGTGTATATACATGTATTAAAGAATAATAAATAACTGCTGGCAGCAGTAGCACAATAATACAGAGGAAATGAAATGTGTAGACTTCTCAGAAGAAAACAGAAACAGCTGTTACCAAGTTTCTGAATGCTGTGTACAGCTCTCAGAAAGATTTATGTTGACATCTAAGACTGCAAATTTCCATTAGGGTCGGACATAGGGACACAACTCTCATTTACATAAAAATGTGTAAGTCCTGCCAAAGGCATTTCATGTATCACAAGGATATGCAATAATGGTGCTCTGAGAATTACTGCTCACTTGACCATTTTATGATTACAAACTAATGCCAATTGTTAGGCAGTAAACTTGTAGTTACATTTAAATTACTTATAAGCTAACCACTAAGAAGTGTTGCTCTATCAAGCCTGACACAAAAGTAGACATGATGTATCTCTTACCTTTGCAAAATGTTCAAGTCGAGATGTCAAGATAAGTGTACTTGAAGCTAGGTTGCTTAGTTTACAGTAGGTCGCTTGATAATGTACACCAAGGTAATAAGTTCGTACATGTCTAATATTCAAGTCTTTCAAAGCTTAACACACATATCCAAGTCCTGTAATTTTTAACGACCAGTGATTCATGCACGTTCACGCATCTTGTCATCCAAGAAAGCCACCAAAGTGTTAAAAAGAAAAATAGCATATATAGTACAAAATTTAAGGTATATTTTTATCTTAAAAGTACCTTGTAGTAGTACAATCACAATCTGCTTCATTACCCCTGCCTATAAGCACAGTCAGTTTTCTTCCCAATTATTTGAATTGTCAAAATGTTTATAAAGATGTTAAAAATAATAAAAGCAAATTTTTTTATTTTGTAAAATAATAACCAAAATATTAAGCATGTTATCATTACACTCCTATTCCAGCTGCCACATAAGAATGAGGCAGAGGTCACCCATAGATTTTTTTGCCAAGACTACGAGTTTTGGTCAGGTATCTTGAGAAACACAGAGATGAATGGATGATACCACAGTATGTAATATAAAGAGCCCGACACTTCCATTTGACTGCACATAGAAGCTTGGTGGAACTATATCTTTTTAATTAACTTCTTCAAGTAATCTAATTTCAGGCAACTACTTCCAAAAATCTTGGCTTCTTTTGTTCTACCCTTATGATTACTAGGTTGACATTTCGTTCATGTCAACTGAAGAAAGTACTATTACCTAGTTCCAGATGACATCTGAATTTTCAGAGCTAGGAATTAACACTCTGGTAAGTCAGAAGTGCAGTAACAAAGGCTACATGCAGTCAGGTTTAAAATGTCACTGGAGGTTGAATAGAGAGCTTCTGTACTGGTTTTGGCCGAGATACAGTTAATTTTCTTCATAGTAGCTGGTATGGTGCAACATTTTGGATTTGTGACCAAAACAGTGTTGCTAACACACCAATGTTCTAACTATGGCTGAGCAGCGCTGGCACACACTCTAGGCCTTGTCTGCTTCTCACCCCACCCCACCAGTGAGTAGGTTGGAGGTGCACAAAAAGTTGGGAAGGGACACAGCCAGGACAGCTGACCCCAAGTGACCACAGTGGCATCCCACAGCATATGATGTCATGTTCAGCAATAAAAGCTAGGAGAAGAAAGATGAAGGGGAGACATTCAGAGTTACGGTGTTTGTCTTCCATGTAACTGCTACGTGTGATGAAGCCCTGCTTTCCTGGAGATGGCTGAACACCTGCCTGCCGATGGGAAGCAGTGAATGAATTCTTTGTTTTGCTTTGCTTTGGCATGTAGGTTTTGCTTTTCCTATCTGTTTTTTTTTTTTTCCTAGCAGTCTCTATCTCAACCCATGAGTTTTCTCACTTTTACCCTTGCGATTGTCTTCCCCCATCCCATCTGCGGGGGGAGTGAGCAAATGGCTGTGTGGGGCTGAGCCGCCTGCCAGGGTTAACATGCAGCAGTTGCAAAGAGATATTCTTCTCCATGAAATATTAATGAAATTACAATGGACTGCTTTTCCATCTAAATTTACTATGACACACAGAGATATGTAAAATAAATAGTAGAAAAGCTATCCTTGAAAATGAGTCCATTAGCCTTTAGTAATTTACGCCCAGTACATCATGTTCATTTATTTCTTTGCTAATGGGTAAGCTATAGCCAGTCAGAATCAGCCAGATATCAGATATAAATCTAACTGGTCAGCTCACTGAATTTTTCAGTCATCAGATTTCACATGCAGTACAGTATTATCTAGTTCTATGACTACACATTTGCCTATTGCCGATTACTCTTTCTAATGAAACATCCTTTATCATTACTATTTCTTCCCATTTTTAGAACAGAACTATCTTTTGATTGTCTTTTTCATGGTATTTCAAATATAAAATGACCAGGCTACATTGCTTTGTTCAGGATTTAATACAGCTGATCCCAGCATCCTGCATTATCAAGAGTACAATGATCCGGAAATAATCTTGCAATATATGAAATAATCTTTCAGGACACTGAGGCATGTCAGTCAGTGGGAAACAGCATTAGCACACAAGAATTCACACAGTGAAAGAAGTGGACTTTTTTTCTGAAGAAACAAATCAAACACGAAAAACAGGAATTAAACTGAGAAAAGGGAAACATTAGAACCATAAAAATGACACATTTCTAGAGAACGGGCTGGTCTGTTTAGTGGAGCATTTTCTCTCCTAAATGGAAAAGTTAGTTTTGTATAGTCCTATATGACAAGTTTTAAGCTTAAGTATCAAACACTGTCATATATGTGATTCAAGCTCTGTGCACCCTGGACTTCAATAAAGAAACCAAATTAGACTATATTTCTAGATAAGACTTAAAATTTGGTATTTGACATCTTTGGTAACTATAACATACTTATGCTAATGGAAAAACAGTAAGGAACTGCTGCATGAAGAAAGTATGAATAAGAAAGTTATATCCAGCATTGCAACTGACAAGAACTAAACTCAGAATTCTCCCATCATTAAACTTAGATTCTTATATTTCTAGATAATTTAATTTCTTCAGCAACAGATTCAAAATTTTTATTGCAGTTATAAATATGCATTTAAAGTAAATTTTTTGTTCTCACCACAAAAAAAAAAAAAAAACACAATGGGGGCAAAAATGGGGGCAAAATGGGGGCAAGCCAGCCCCCATTCTCTACCACATACGCACACATTGTTCTGGGGTAGATTTAATGATGATAGGGTGGAACATATTTCTGCAAAGGGTCAGGAAAGGTACTCAGATGGGCAGTTAGCAGTTAATGCACTGAAAAATTCTACAGATAATGAACAATTTGGAGAGGCAGATACTCCAAAGATATCTGCGAAGGTAGCCTTAATACTGGAAGCAATGGTACTACATAGGTGAATGAAAGACTAAAAATAATTACAAATTAGAAACTGTTGAGAGAAAATAGACAAAGGATAAGAGAAAATAGAAAGGAGGCAGATTAAAATACTATGGTGATATTTCCAGGGTTTCCTGAAATATGGGAAATAAAGCAAGCTTTTAACTCTTGCAGATGTTTGTACCATTGATATTGTTTTTCAAAAAGTTTGGGTTTAGAATACACATCTGTACTGAAAATCCATAGCAAAGACCACAAAACTATTTGCCTGACTTACATTAGAGTAGGGAAGGCTGTGAAAACCACTGCTATACATACAAACCCGCTGCAGACTGAGCATCCAGAAGTTCTACAGTAATTCAGAAGAAAAACTATAAAGAGATATTTCTCCTATATTCAAACACTTGGGTCAAACAAAAAAGGGTTGCCATTTAGTTGCAGGCTACATATGTGTGTTCAGACTTAGCAATTTGGTATGAATGTAGGAATATCACCCTAACTTGACAGCAAGAGGACAGTTGACATTAATTTCAAATAAGAAATGATGCCAATTTCAAAGGCTCATGATCGAAAATATTATTTCTTCTGTAATTAATAAAATGTGAATTTGGCAGATGTACAACTATAAGCAAGTGACCGATTAAACGGGGTTATTTTGTCTTCAAATATATGAAGATAATAAACACATCCACTAGATTTATGGAAAATATAAATAAGAAATATAAAGTAATATTAAAATACATTAATTTTATGCTTTATTTAACTTTGAATATAAATTTAACATTTTAAAATTAGTCTTCTCCTAAAGCATACCTGCTTTCAATATATTAGGGCCAGGATTGCTTCACTCTTAGTGCTTGATGTTAAGCTGTTCTTTCAAAAACTCTTACCTGATACAGGGACCTATTCGCCAAGGAAATGAGAAAGCAGGAACTTTGAATGAGAAAGGAAGAATTATTTAAAGACAAAAAAGGGAAGACTAATTTAAAGACAAAAAATGAAATTAGATGCACTTGTCCCCCTCCTTCCGCATGATTCCTTTTTTTCAGAACTGGAAGCTAGCTGGATAAAAGCAAGCCCTGGTTTTCCTCATTACTACTTGTATATTTTGTTTTAATGACAAGGAGGCATTGTCAGTGGTGCACTGAGGTATTGTATTTGCCTCACCACAGTCTTTGTAAAATATACAAATGCTAGAAAAATATTCCAGATACTTCAACAGCTTTTCTGGCCCTACAGCTCAGTTCAAGAACAATACTCAGTGTCTCAAAGGCTCCTTCCTACCCATAAACATTACCCTTAGTAACTACTAACTTCTCTGGCTTTTAGTTGCTACAGAATCAAATGATTTAGCCAGAGCCTAAGTTGGAAAGGAACAGAGACTGAACTAGCTGTTCTTGTTTAGTCAGCAAAACATGCAAACTAGAGCTCTCTTACCTTACACCAAAAAATCCCTCATCTTGGTTTAGGGCAATATTTTGTCTCGGAGCAATTTATAAATAAGAGAAAGATTTAGTATTTAAAGAGACACATATCAACACATACACACGTATTTTTAGAAACAGAATGAAACATTTCTTTCTGTTTCTCTTTTCTACAAATATGTTGTGTTTTCTATTGTTTTGTCTAATACTCCAAGGAGTTGGGAAGAAACGAGAGTATAAACCTGTTTCATTTCACGGGCCATAAATAGAACTGCTGACACTAAATGTTTCTGTTAAAACCCACCCTGCATGACTATGAAACGAATTACCGAGATAGAAAATCTGCTTCAATGACCAGCTAAAGTTAAGTAATAATAATATACCTACCCATCACACCATTTTCAAACCAACCAAGAACACGCACAGTTAATGACACGGTGAATCTTTTTCTGCTTCCACAATAAACATATTGTTATTTATGAGTAAAGCAAAGTTTGTTGAAGTGCAGCAATTAACTCCACAGTTGCTTTCAATATTTTTTTGCTTATTATTTGAATTTTGCTACATACCTGCTAATGTGCAGAGAAAATTAACCAGAAGTAAGCCTTTGGTCAGGTACCAATCCATTTAAATAATCCTCAGATAAGAAGCTAGGCTCAGGATGCGGGTTAGCATCAGATATTTGCTATGACTGATCTGTTCTCAAAACTGTGGTTCACTTTTCTGCTAAGAGATCTATTAAGCATTTGAATAAAACATGGTGATGATTATTTGGCCGGAGAAATTGACACAACTGAATTGTCCTCGAAAGAATTGTTAGTGAACAGATCAGCTCTTCAAAAAAAAAAAAAAATCGCCAAAACATTCTGTTGAGCATTTGGTGATGCTCTTCTGTCTTCCACTGTGACTGTTGGATACTGAAGCAACACTTGGTTTTGTGGTTGCAGGTTTACTTGATCACCGTGTAAATTAAAGGGAAGGGCAGTTAAAGTGTTGCTGAGTCCTGAAAGCAATGCTGGATAGTGGTATCAAAAAGACAGGGATAGCAAAGAACATAATTTGAACTGCAGAATATTTAAAAGTAGAAATAACTTGTGAAAAGATAAAATGCAGCTGGACAAAACTCTAGATGAGTTCACATAGCTAATGCAAATAATTTCACATTAATTTTTAATAAAGTTGAGCATATACTTTGAATAAAATGTGCAAATTAATAGCGTTAATTTTTTTGCAATATTTGGATATTTCTTTTACTGTTTCTGTTTCCTTGAAAAAATTGTTTCATACTGTTGCCAGTAATAATCCTTGTCACAGAAGGTGCCATAGTGGCAGCAACAAGTATGCATTCTAGTGGGAACATTTTTACTGCACTGCTGGCTACTTCACACAGAAGGGAACTACTTAAATGTGAATGAATAAACATAAAGGGCTAATCACACAGCAGGACTTGTGCTTTGCACCACCTTGTGTAGTTAAAATCAGCTATTTCCTTATGTTAATCGTTTAATCCCATCTGTTGAAATCCTGCCAGCCACATGTCTAACACAATCATAGAATTTGTACTTTAGGGTGTCATTCACATGTCTACCATGCCTACAAATTTCCTCCCATGGATAATGCTGTGGTTGTATGAAATCATCTGTAACACATGTGAAAGTGGTAGGTGAAACATGCCAACGGAGATGCATTATCTTCTAAAGGAAGTGAGTTTTGCTTTTTTTTTTAAAAAAAACTTCATTTCTTATCCAAAAATCAACATTTGCAAGATAAGTTTTCAAAGAAAAAGTTAATATGTAGTCAACCAGCAAAATAAAGGCTTATCTGTTTGTGTACACATTCTATTCCTAGAAAGCCAGATTCAGTTTCTTGAGTAGTCTTGTCTGTCCTAACATATATCTGAAATATTTACTCAGTGTAGACAACGCATTATTAAAAATATTACGTGGCTACACAAAGACTGTATTCTTATGCATATGTGATTGGTATAGTGACGGATTAGGCATTTTCTATACTTTAACCAGTTTGTATCCTATAAAACTGCCATTTAGCATACTTTGTGTATGTTTTCTGAGAATTCAGTTCAACGGGGAAAAAGATACACACAGATATACACCGCATGCAAATGTATAACTTAAATCTCCAGTCTTCCGTATCACCTGCATATACTTCTGCATGTTTAGTTATATATTAGGCACAACAGGTGGCACCTGGAGAAAGTTTATTTCAACACAGAGGCGCACTGCGCAGGCTACACCCAAATGATGGTTGCAGACTTCTCTCTCTCTTTTCAATTCTGAAGAAACTCCTGCATGGCCTGTGCCAGGTCTGGAGACTGCAGATGGTTAGAGCCAGGTATCTCCTGCCCCCAGCTAGTAAAACTGCTCTTGCAACTCCCAAGCACTCCCAGTGCAGCGTATGCTGCTGCTGCAGGTGTTGCTTTGGCAGCAGTGTGAGCTTTGCTCTTAAAAATGTTCATGTTCAGTTATCATTTTGTCAGACCGCCAACTTTCTTCCCAAGGAGAAAGACAAAATGGATGAGGCCGAACTTTAAATGTTTTGCTAGCAATGAACATGAGGAAAAAAAATCACATTTCCATCCAACACAACTAAGGGGACAAAAACCACTCAGTAGACATGATTTATACAAGCAGAAGATTCCTGGTACTGCTATGGCTTTTGTCATTCAAGAAGGCAGTTTAATTATGGTGAAAAAAGAGTTATTTGCAAGTAGGTGTCTCTCCAGTAGAGGGCTTTATTGGTATGACTGTCCTTGCAAACTTGCTGCAGTCTCACTAGTCCTGAAATTCAACCACAGCACAGTGGTATTTCATAAGACAACAAAAGACAGCAGAGTTCTGTTCTTGCTCAATTTCAAAGTCTATGTCAAATAAGTGTGTTAGACCAGGAAGAAAGAAGGTCAGAACAATGTCTAATAACAAAAAGTGTCAGATTAAATGGAGATGTTGATTTCTGTGATAACGTTACCACATATACATATGAATATATACACAGAGTACTCTCTTCTACATTATCTGTACAGGTACAGCTGGCTGTTGTTCTAGAGAGCACAATGTCAGCTCATATGTGACTAAAATAAAGATTTAAAGAGGTGATTGAAACATAAGTGAACTTTCTATGATGTATTGCAAAGGGAACTAAACCAAGAAAGTTTCATTATGAAGTTTATGTTTGTTTCTTGCAACATTTTATTAAAATTTCAAAATCAAAGTAAACATTACACTGTACTTAATGTTCATTTCTGAAAAACAGAGGAAGAATGGTGAGAATGGAATAGAACATGTTTTATGACTCAGCGATATTAAGAAAGCAAATGCTGAGACATCTGGCCAGAGTCTTGTGTCTGTTTATCTCAACAGTTCCAGTTCTGTGTTTTCTTGCAGAGGGCTATGAGGTTGGATGGAGCTCCCTTCCCCTCTTCCCTGCGCATTTGTACACTCAGATTCTGGGAGAAAGAGCAATATTCACCTCCCAACTGCTATTCTAACCCCCACAATGATGACTGAGGAAGGGCTAGAAAGGAAGGGGGTGAAAGTTTTGACAATACATCAGCTAGTATTCCTGAGCCAAGGAGGTGAAAGGATGAGGTCCACACCTAGGAAAGGATTGGTTCACCACAGGATGCAGGATGCTTCCCTGTGTGCGGGGAAAAAAAATGAAACTAAATTGTATTTCATTCATGATGGCATTCTAGCACCTCCTGATATACTTTTCTTTATTTGTGTTAGCTTCCAAACTCAGACTATGGCTGCAAGTTGTATTTCCTATAGCATTTTCTTACTATTTTTACAAGTTTGGATTAGTTGCAAGCATTGATTTGTCTGTATTTATCACATAACTCTTGAAAGACTGATCCTGCTACATTTTAAACAGAGCAGGATAGTCTACCTCCCGTAGTCTTATTGATTACCATACTTTGACTTTCAGATTATAGTGTGTCTCAACAAGTATGAGGTCCAGAATGTGGCCTATGGTTAATAACTTCTAAGAGCTGCCTCTAGAAAATTCAGTGAGTAAAGAATCTAAGTTAATGAAATTGTATAAGTAGTAATGTTAAGTAATACACGAGAAAACTGGGAAGGTGATGAGTGCAGAATGCATCTAATCGTGGAGATCCTAAATGCTTTCTGAGGAGTACCCAGTATTCAGCAATGCTTATCTCGGCTGAAATTCACTATTTGATACGTTTTATAATAATATGATCGATCAGTGCTTGTAAGCATTCAAAAAGTATATTGAGGAGTCTCTATCCTCCTGGTTGGTGCTTTTTTTTGTTCCCTTTTTTGTTATTCAGTATATTGCTTGAAAGCTACTGAGTCAAACTAATAGGAACATCTGAAAGAATCACATAGATCCACTTTGCTTGGGAGAAAATATCTATCTGAACTGGAAACAAAGACGGTTCAAAATTACAACAGAAATTCACAAACTTTAAAATTATCTGGGTATAGTTTAAAAACTAAATATTGAATGCATGTTATGTGCTTAAATGTTAAATATTTAACATTTAATATCGTCCCTCATACCACATACCTGTCATGCCATTTGAAAGTTATTTTACATGTAAATAGTGACATTCAAGAACCATTGACATGGGCACTGCCTCCAGTTTATGCTGTTATTTTTCAATGTAATATTTTCAATACCTACGTTTTCAAAAGCAAAATTCAGGATCCCTGAATTGAAAAGACTAGGTATATTTTCTGAACATCAAGCCCCATTGTGTCTCAAGTTTTGTGTTCACATATTCATAGCAATGTGCAGGAGTCAGTAGTTACTATTCAGAAACTATATTTATATTTTCCATGTAAAGGAACATTTTTTCTATTTACAGTGATAAGGCGTAATATAATAATTTAAAACATTTATCTTAAACTCAGTATATGCAGTATTTACTACTGGAAATTTTGTCTTTTTTTTAAATTTCTCCAGATAAACTCTTATTTCACAACAAAAAGTTGTACATATATGCATATATGTATAAACATATACATATATATAATATTGCTGAAGCAGGTTTTCATCGTGGAATAGAATTTTACTGTATGAATCATGAGGAAAGGAGATGTCTGAAATTATATACCAAAAGAGAATGCAGGATTCTTCCACTCACTGCCAGCTATTGTTGTTCGCCTATTTGAAGGATAGATGCAGCCTGGAGAGGATTCTCTTTATTGTTTTGAAGCAGTTGGCTCTGTGTATAAAGAATACATCATGCTGAGCTACCAGAAGCAGCATTCATTCTCATTTGAAAGCAGGTCATGCATTCAGCTTTGCTCTCAATTTCCAAATATTCTCAGCAATATGCACCACACATGCTACTTCAGGCCCCTGAAAGAACTCATACTGATAGCATCCCTGAACACACTTATCTTATTAGTGGTCTGGGTCTGTTTTTCTTTTACTTCAGTTTCTAATTTTGCACACCTGCCACAATGAGACAACCAAGAAGTTTGCCTATGTCGTTAACATCGACATTTTTTTTCTTTTTTCAGGTAGAAACACTCAGCTTTTCCCTCAAAACAAAGTGAAAAAAAAAGTATAATCACTACAAATTCTGTCATTGCTTCTCAAAAAGTATCCACAGACATAAAACAAACCCAAATAAACTGTCAGCATAATACACAGAACAATGGATTTAACTGTGTATTGTCATCTTCAACACTACTTCCATTTCCGAAAACACAACCTGGAAATGTACTGAGACCATGTCCCCAAAGGTGGCTATTGTCAAATGTCAGTCACATACTCAACTTACTACCCCAAAGGCCCTCAAAATTAGGAAGAACTGATTTTTACTTTTGGGTCTTTTGTTTCTAAAAATAAAACCCTGTCCTGGTTTGAGGTAAAACAGAACCATTTTTCTGTTCAGAAATTTTACTTTGCAGTTAAGCCTCTTCTAACTAACTGCACTCTCTGAAATTAACAGCATATTGTTCAGACACTGTTCACTCCCAGAATGATAAGACCTGATTATTTCTAATTTATGCCCAGGAACGGTATGCAGAGAGGCTCCTGCTTACACTTATTGCTATAACACCCAAGGCCAGATAACTTTGTTTTTTTGCCCTGTTGGAGGGTCGGAATTGAAAAAGCGTAGAGGGGTCACACCTGTGGGGAGGAGCAGGCAGGCCAGGTGACCTAAAACTGACCAACAGGGGATTCCATCCCCTCTGCCTCATGCTCAGTAAAAAGGCTGAGCGATCAAAGGGCCAGCTTTCTTTCTTCAGTGGCCAGCATCCAAGGAGGACTCTGTCTGTTTGTCTGCCTTTAATCCCGATCCATGCATTCCTGAATCCAGATCCGGAATCCAGTTCCCATCTGTTACTGAGTCCAGTCTGGTACTTTGCCAGTGCCTGCTGGTGAGGTGATTGTCATTCTGGGAGCTTGATACTGGTTTTGTATATATTTCATTATTTCCTTTTTATTATTTTATTAATGTTTCATTAAAGCAGTTTAGTTTCTTCTAAACTCATAAGTCTCTTTTTTTCTCTTCCTCCTCTCCCAGAAGGAAGATACACTCCTCTGAAAGGAGAGAGGTCAAAGAGCATCTGTTGTTTGTTTCAGTGGCCAGTCTGGCCCAAACCATGACAACCCTAAAAACTGGCCAAATAAGCAGTGGCTGCAAAAATTCAGAATAACACACTGGGTAGTTTTATGTGGACCTGCAGGGAGTGTTCCCCATGAGTGTGAAGGCAACACCACCTGATGAAATACCCCTTTCCATTAAGAAGCACAACACAATCATCATCTGGAATGCCTTTCAGTTGCTGTTTGCTAACCAAGAGGAGATGGGTAGGTGAACTGTGCAGCTGTTATAAAAGAATGATTTATATGCTGGCATGTAAGGGGTATTGCTAGTATGTGTTGCAAAGACTGTATATTTTTCAAAAGTCTGTACCTGAAGTTTCCCAACTGTGTTAATGTAAACAAAGGAATCATCAATAAAAATAAATACTTCTCTATTGTGCTTGTATCAGTGGTCAGCCACCCACAGTAAATTAAAAAAATGCTAATTTGTCAGGAAAAAACAATATCTGTTGTAATACTTATAACAACATAAACATTAATGGTGTTGGTGACCTTGGGCCATTTAGTAACTGGAAAAATATTAATATTATATTTACTTTTAAGAAAAGTGGGAAGGAAGACGGGCACTATATGCCAATCAGCCTCATCTCAGTCCCTGGAAAGGTCATGGGCATGGCCTCTTGGAACCTGTCTCCAAATATATAAAAGACAGGAAGTTAATCGGGAGCACTGAACATGTATTTACCTAGAACAAATATTGCTTCGACTAACCTGTCTGTATTCTGTGATGAAAAGTGTGGCTATACCAATGAAGGGGCAGTGAGGGGATTTAATAAATTTTGATTTTAGCAAGACCTTTGACACTATCTCCCACAACATTCTCATCTGCAAGATGACAAAATCTGAGCTAGATGACCAAAAATATTAGGTAAGCTAAAAATTAGCTGGACTGCCAGGCTCACAGGGTAGTAACCAGTGGATTGACATCTAGTTGATGGATGGTAATGAGTGGAACACCCCCAGTATTGATAGTGTTCAACATCCTTCTCAGCAATCTTGGTTACAACACCAAGCGTATACTTCACGAATCTGCATACAGCACAAAGCTGGATGAGGGGAGAAGTGACGCTCCAAATAGCACATTTTTAATCCAGAGTTGATACACTTGCAGGCTGGGACCACAGAAGCCTCATGAAACTCCATAAGGTGGACCACAAAGCTCTGTGGTTGAGCAGAGTGAGCCCATGCTGTAGTATGGACTGAGAGCTGATGAACAAGCAGTCCTGCTGAAAAGTATAACCTGAGAGTTACAGTGGATGCCAAGATGTATTTAAGACATTCTTGGCCATGGTGTGGATGCATCTGGAATACTACATCTAGTTTCACTCCCTCTCCCCCCCACCACACGCACACCTTCAGTTAAGCAGCAGAAGGGAGTCCAGTTCAAAATAATTGGGTATACTGTTGACATGATCTACATGGGTAAGCTAAAGGAACCATCTTGTTTAATCCTGTGAAGAGAAAGCCAGTGAGTGCTCGAATAACAACATGCAGCTACTTGGAATGTTGCAAAGATGACGGAGATTAATTCTATTTGAGTAATGACAGAAAATACAAGAAAGGCCAAAAGTCACAGATTGTGAGTAAGAAGGTTCAAGATGGACATTTGGAAAAAAATTTCAGAGAGACTGGAGAGTTCCCTTCTTTGGAGGCTTTCAAGACTTGGCTAGACAAAGCCATGACCTGATCCAGAACTGACAATAGTCCTACTTTAAGCCAAAGGTTGGAATAGTTGACCTGTAGAAGTACCTTCAAGACAAAATTTCTATGATTCTATGATTATTTCCCCTCCTTATTCCACAAGACTGTTTCGACCTTTTATTACTAATCTAATGAAACTTTTGGAGAGACGCTGGACTGCAGAGTTTAAGTTTTACTTAACCCATTAAATGCTGTTATTTTCTGAGAGACTGACCAGTAGATGGTACATGTGCTTTAGTCTAGCTAGATGCTAAGTAAGATGGTACCAACCCAAAGTCTGGAGCTACACTGTCAAGTTGTTTCCAGGCAACTTTCTTTCTGCCGGAAGGAAAGAAACTGGGGCCAGTCATGTTTGTTCCTGCTGGAATGAGTTCTCTCTTTTTGGTAAAACTGGAATTTGTGAACTTTGTAGCTGGAGTGAACATTCTGTGTTGTCAAAGGGGTAGAGTTAGGACTATGGCCTGAAGCAGATGTACTACCAGCAGCAAATTCATCTGCCTGTTAATTTTTTGAGATTCTAATTCATAACTTTATCAGCCGTACCCACATAAGCTTAATCATTACTACATCATCTTCTGTCACATCTCCTTCAAATATAAACACTTCTGTGCCCATAATTTAATCCATGTGCATTTCTTCCAGCAATCATCTCCTCTGTGGTGTTTCTCTCTAGTCATTCTCTTTAATTGTAGTATTCAGGCAGGAGGAAAGAAAAAGCTTTGATCCATAATTTAACTAGTCCATAATGATCTGAAGTTTCCAAGTTTCAAATACATGCTTATTTACAGGTCTTTACTAGAACCCCAGAATAAATTCCTCTGCAATTGCAGCCTTTATTTGCTACTGCTTACTGATTGCTGTCTATAACCATACAAAACTCAAATGTTTCAATCCTAAAAACAGATTAGTTTGGACTATAAGGAGACCTATGTTTGGGCTTCTCATGTGTTCTTGACCTGATGAATGTACTCTGACAGAATCCAGATATGAACCTGTGCAAAACTGGTATGTGCATACATACCAATTATTTCTTGGTAGGATGCAGTCTATACAATATTGTTATTATGCTACTAGATGTCATCAGATTTCACTTGTATTTATTGACTGTCATATCTAAAGTCATCTCCTAAAACAAAGTGAAAACCTAACGAAAACCAAACCTGAATTTTGGTATCTAAACTCAAAAGCACAATCACAGAGACAGACACTCATGTTAACTTTCCTTATGTGAAAGCTCCTACATATAAAATAGATATCCTGAAAGCAAAAGACAGTTCAAAAAAAAGTATATTCTAATGGTTAAATTAATTTGTTTAAATGAAACAACTTGCTCTAGAAGGAACTTGTCCACAGACTCTTCCAGATCGTTTTTTTCCTAATAAATCAGAATATATCATATTTTATGAGAATGTAATTTGATTTTATTTATTTTAAAATGACTATATTTTTAAAAAATAAGGATATTCAAGTGTAGTTCAGAAATAGAGGGGAAGTCAGACAAAATACAATTTTATAGTTATATAAAATGACTAGCTGATATTTATTGTCATTCAGTGAGTTATAGGCCACTGCTAGATACTAAACGTAAAAGAGCACTGTCCTCAGATTATATGCATTGTCTTAAAGAAATATTATCTCAAATAGATATTGAGTTATATGTTACATATTATGTACACATGTGTACTTATTGATGTATCACTAACTTATTGATACAGTGAGTCAGTAAGCAAAGAAATAATTACTAGTGGCTAACACACATTTCCCTTCAAAGCAGGAAGAAAACACTACTTCAGATGCCATTTTGGACAAATACTATCAAGTGACAACTTTTTAACAGTCTATCCATTTTATTAAGATTATGAATAAAAATGAAAAGTTTGCCTTTCTTCAAAACAAGTGAAAATATAAATAGTTGTTAACTCTATTGCCCTTCATAGAAAACTGAATTTCTACCACTATCTAATTTTCCCCACTATCTAATTTTTATTTCATCTTTCAAACAGCTTGTATCAGAAAAATCCTAAACACTGCCTAATGTACCATGCCTGGTAGACTTCCCATTGGAGAGACTTTCAGGAAACAAGCCTGTAGATTGTTGGGATTGCACATCAATAATCCATAAATTTAATTTTTCAGTTAAAACTGATTTGGTTTTCCAAACCTGGCAAGACCTGAGGTGAAAAAGAGATGCTTCTCATTTTTTTTCCCAGTGTGTGCCACCTCTCTAGAGAAGATACTTCAAATGATACAATTAAGGTGTTGCACAAGCTTCATATCATCCTGGGTTTTTAATAAGTTTACCATACTAAGATGACTTCAGTGCTTGCATTGCCAATGTATTACCTAGAGTCCCATCTTAATTTCTGAATCTAGCCAGCTGCAGATATTGAAAACCATTGAAAGATTTACAAAACATAACACAAAACAAAGTTGTTACCAGTATAAAAGTAGGATAGAAAACTGGCTTAAACTTTACAATGTTGTGCGATAAAAAAAAAGCCTTTAACCTTTTCTAAGCCTTGTACCAAACATCACTAAATAGATGGAAAGAATAAAAAAAGGAGACAACTGTTTGCTGATGAAAACAAAAATCAAACATAGTCAAAGAACAGATTTTACTCTTCTAACAAATATCAGAGAGTATTTACCAAACACGAATATATCAGAAGTGGAATGGGCTGTAAACAGTCAAACTTTAGGATAGTATTAGAGACTCCTCTTGATGCTGCAGTCTCTTTCATCTATTTGGGTGTTTGCACTTGTTATTTAGATTTTATTACCCTTTTCAAATCAGTTGAATATTTAGTCTGTACAGAAAAAATGTTCATTCCAATAAAGCACTGGCAGTGACAAATTATGTCTTCTGTTCCCCATTTCCATCAGTCTTGCAATCAACTAACTTCTGCCAGTCCTCTACATTCACTTGGAAAACAAATGTGGGCAAGTCACTTCCTAGAATGGTCTCTCTTTGTCTCTATTTATTATTTGAGAGCAAACAGCAGTTATATTTCTTACTGTAAGACCATCGCAAGAAGATTGTTGATCAGAAATGAGAAGCATTATAGGAATACTTAGCAGGAACCAAAGCATTTAGTGTCTAAAGTACATATTCCCTAGTGCTCACTGAGAACAAGCCAGAGCCTACAGTCTTGCAGGAAACAGTGTCTCAGGGGACACCTACCTAGAATGACAAATACTTGTTTGGGGAAAACTGAGTTCTGGAAGAAATTAAAAAAGGGAGAAATATACAGCGATACACATGATTTACACAACACATGATTTACTGATCACATTTATGACAGATAAGTAATTTTTAATGGTAGACATATGAAGGAAAGCTTGGAAGGGCTTGGTAATTTTATGGGATACAGAGATATCCATATTTAATGTAAAAATGTTTAAAAATAACCTTTGGGAAGGATCTTAAACTTATGCTTCAGGGCAATCACTGCCTCTGCCCAATTAAACTGAGACCTATATGTGGTGGTAGATGAAGAGGTGGGGAAAAAGAAAATGTTTTTCTAGTGAGTTCTTTAGACATTCCTCTGAAGTCTGGTTACAGTACAAGATCAGTCAGAGAACATGATGAAGGTGAGATCTGACATTAAATGGCAGTTCCTATGTTCCATTTTCTCTCCCCCAACTCTCTGCATAATAACGAGTAGAAAGAACTATGCGTAAACATTAGACAGGCAGTTACGGAAAATGATATCAACAACGCAAACAAATGCAAAGTTTTACAGCAATGCTCAGAAGCTGAGGAAGACTATTTTGCAATAGTTGTTTGACTTGTTTCTAGCATTAGTGCTTCCCAAGATAAGGTTACTTCTACATGAAGTAATCCAAGTGTACATAGTTGGAGAAAAAAAAAATCTGTTTACAGGACCACAGCAGTGATTACCTGCTACTATACTACAGTAGTTTCTGAAGGAAAAAAAAGTTATCCCACTGGGATTAGTTCCTAGGGAAAAGAATTAATTCTTCAGTGCAGACGAATAGAAACTTGGTGAACACTGAACTTTAGCTGCATCCCACACAACTGAAATTGAGAGTTTCAGCATGAAACCTTCAGGAAATAATGAAGCATCTCAGGAAAAACATGTACAGAAAGAATATTTAATTCCAGTTGCATTAATATACACAATTCATGGCACTTTTGAGAAATTATAATTGTATGTCACATTTGGGCATAGAACACAGTATCTTATACATATTTTTAAATATGAGTAAATATAAATAGTAGTTGAAATTACAGAAGGTTTTTATGGCAAAAGTATCTTCCTGGTACTATTACTCTGTCAGATGGACTTATTTATGCTTACTTATAAATATAGAGTCAAATTCTAAGGTAGGAACTAACCACATTCATGCATACTGGCACATACACGCACTTGTCAAAAATGGTATGGCGCCCCTGGAGACCAATTCTGAAATGTCCATTTTCAATGCTGAACTTAGATGGAAAACTAATTATAATTATGGGCTTCAAAAAGGACCAATTTACCTGAATAATGTTCTTCTTTCCCCTTTACTTTCCCTTTCCCTTGCCCTTGCCCTTGCCCTTGCCCTTGCCCTTGCAACCTGTACATCCAAATGGCAATGTGAAACAGTTTGTGTTAAAAAAAAAAAAAAAAAAGTTACAGGGAATTCTATTATTTTTTCGAGACCTACTTTTTTTTCTCACTTTTTACATGCAGGGTATAACAAAACCAAATAGCCATAAGCTACACTGTAACTTTTTCAACAAATGCCCTTTAAAAAACAAACAAACAAACAGTCAATCAAACAAAACCTGTGGAAATTCTGTTGTTTCATACAATGACTTGTAAGATACTGTCCTTCAGATTCTTTATGTGACCAAAGTTTATGGAAAGTGAATGTAGTTTAGAAAAAGCCTTTCTTATACAGACAATTTGAAACACTAATATTCTATACTGATTTTAAAATAAGAAATAATATTTTCCCTTGCTTTTTTATACTTCTTGTGACTATTTTGTATTGAAAAAAACTGAGCACACTCATTTAATTATTCAAAAATACCCTCAAGGATTCTAGTAAACTGTGTCTTCCTGTCTAGCCTAGCAGTTTCCATATGAAGCATAGCACTTTTTTTAACTTGTGGACTGTCACTCAAGATACAAGGTACTAACATTTCTTATGTTTGCAAAATGCCAGTGGGTTGTAACTCTACAAAACAGTAATAAAGTATTTTAAACAATAATATTTTCAACTATCACATTATATGGCTTGTTAATTTCATACAACCAAATCGAGAAATGTTCTTTTTTAAAATGATGTTGTAACTTTTATGATAGATTTATTGCTGGTTTTGTCAACAATCAATATAAAAAGATAAAGCCACTGTTAGCATCATGTGTGCCATTTGTGTACATGCACTCAGAATATGTATTTTAGAAAGAAAAAGAAAAAAGAATGCCACAAATATCACAAAGTTTTGAATACAGTAACAGCAAAAATATCAAAGGTGATGTGTGTTTGAATCACTTCTGTAGTATGTTTTAGTATTCCATATGGAATTCTGAATAAATAAGCAGCACATTACATCTTAAGGCACTGTGAAATTTTAAATCTTTTTACAGGTGTTGGATTTTATTTGGGCATGCATGTTTTGGTTAATGTTGAATTAAATATTCTCTGTGTGTGGCTAGAAAAAAACTGAAATGTTCTATTACAGGCACATACCCAACTGTTCAGTCATTGCATCTTGTATAATGGGGACATCAATGAGATTCCCAGTAGCTATTCTTATTTGGCTTCTGTTTTGCGAAGTCAGAAAACAACTTAGGTAGAAAAATAAAAACCAAACCCCGTATATACACAGGGTAGATGCATCCCGTGTCTTTTCTGGCAATGAATTTTTAAAAGGTTTGCTTAAAAAAACAGAATATAACAATTGTCAGTAGACATTCAGATATAAGCTTTAGAATGGTTTTATTCCAAGACAGGGCAGCCGGGTGATTTGCACTAGATTTGTGTTTTGATTTTGGGTATGTTTTTTCCCTACTAGTTTTCAGTGCCTCATTTCCAGACAATGTTGTCTGCATTTTTGTAGACAATGCTAATTCTCTAGCAGATTGCACTTTACTGTTGAATTTTAGAACTTTAAAATGGGAAGGAGAATGTGTAATTTTAACTAGATGCAGTACTACCATTGTAGATATCACTAGTAAAATGCAACCAGACAGAACACACATCTATTAAAAAAGATAAAAATGGTTGGGATATGTTTCTTAATGCCTTGCCTTTCTTCATGCTCCGCTTTTACAGCCTCTAACCATTTTCAAATTTTCATATTTCTATTTTTCTATTTAATTGACAAAATGCCTCTGTAGATATTTTAAATGGTTTTGTATAATGTTTGAATATCAATATAAATACGCACTTGAGTGACAGAATGATAATTTTTCTCTACTTTTGCCCAGAAATATTAGGGGACACAGCTATAGCAGCTATTGCATCAGGCATATTACACACATTAAACATCTTTAGACACATTATTTGTTTGTTTTAAATACCCATCCCAAATCCTGTGATCTTGACCTTCTGGTAAATTCGCTAGTATAGCAGAAACTTGTTTAAAATAGATGCGTTGCTTCTTTAGCACTATAATATATTCCTTTACCTTTCATGCAATATCATATGAAAAGAGCAATGTACCAAGTTGATCCAATTTGAATAAGCAAGGGAGCAGTAAGGCATATATTAATCAAAAACTTCTTAGAAAATATGCAAACAATCCTCTCAAGAAGATTTCTAAAAAATATTTCTAAAATAATTCAGAACTATAATTCACTTGGGGACTACTGTTTTAAAATTACATATTGACAACCTATGATTACTGCTGTGTTTTTATTTGAAAGTGTAGGGATACGTTGAGTAGCAGTTAGCATATGCAGTTTATTAAATTAATCATTTACTTTATATTAGCATGTAGCAAATAAAGACTACGATGTACTTTTCTATTTTCCCTGTTTGTCACATGTATAAGGACTGAACTTTACAATATATCTGTATATACGAAGGAATTTTACTATATATACTGAAAAATGCATGACATGATACTAATTTTTATTATACTGTTTCTTTTGATAGTATTTTTCACACGGAGACACAAGCATTTGTCATTATAAAATGGAATAAATGGTTCGAAATTGTCAGTATCATAATTACCTATTCTTCTTGCTCTGACAGTAAGAATGGGATTTTGATTAAATAAAGGTCTACTTGCTGAATGTTATTGTCACAGAACAGCTGATGTTGGCAGGGACATCTGGAGATTGCCAAGTCAAAGCTCCCTCCTCAGAGGAGAAGTTTATGTAGGTTCAAGGGAAGACTCTGTAAGTACTTAGAGACTCACTAACTTCTGCTGAACAAACCACAGCACGGTCAGGAAAACCCCTATTTGAGGGAACATGGGAGAGTGCTGGAGGAGAAGTAATATGCATGCACTTTTCATATTCTTTCTCAACTGTCCATTTAAGGCCACTGTTGGAAATAGGGTTAGATGGTTCCTGGCTTGAACCAGTACATCCATTCTTGTATTTTCATGTAACCTAATACATACACAGAATGCAAACCCTAAAATATTCATGCTTCACTAAATGTAAAGAACTAAGCAGTTGATTATGAAATCAGCAAGTCATGCAGAACCCATCTTTTTATCTCTATATAAATGGAGGGGCATCTGTTTTCACACAGAGACGGAGAAAGAAAGAGAGTACAACACACCTATTCACAACACATACCAAAGTGAGAACCTATCGTTTTGCAGCTTTCCTGTTTTAAGAGATTCTGATGTTCCAGTGAATTGGAGTCACTCCTTCCATATCATGAAATGACTTTCTTCCTACACTTATCTCAGTGCTCTGAGAAACTTAGATACATAGCTTTGTGTAATGTGTACTCTGCAACTTTGGTCAGACCTTGCAAGTTGTCTATCAACTGCTAAATGAAACGAAACTTTTCAGTTAACAGTCTTCCAACAGAAGCGTGCCTTTTCTGCTACATGGCATGTAAGACCTGACTTAGTCTCAAAATGAATATTGTACCATTAAGTCACTCTCTGGGTTGATGAGGGCACACAGCTGTGCAAATGCTCCACATGTTAAGCCTTCTGAAGTACAGGAGCACCTTTTGATTATTGCCTGGAGGTACAGTTGACATGAATAGCTTCAAAGAATAGTTCTATTTCATTTGGGATGAAGAACTGAATGTACAGTACTGGTAAATGACATTTGTCTTTAAAAGACAGTTTCTTATATACATCACATTTTGTTTTGTCATCTAGTTGACTAGGAAGTCATAGGGAAAATGATTATGCAATATACATTCTTGGCAGCAATAGTCGGAAACATTCACAGTGTTTTCTATCATTGATGTTCAACAAATTTCCATCTTGCTTTTTCAAGGTGGACTACATCACCATAGCAATTGGTGCATTTGTCAACTTCAGATTGGATTATTACAATTTGCTAAGGACAATTTCTTATGGAGACATGCAAAGCCCAATTAATTCAAAATGTGAATGCATCCATCTTAAGTAGTCTTTCTTCAAAAGCAAACTATATTTTCTTTGATCTGCAATCTGCAACAGCTTTCAATTTACATACATGACTGTCACTTATCAAACCCTAAAGAACTTCAATTCTTCAAAATCATAGAGATTAACTCCTTTTGCATACCATGACAGAATAAAATAGCAGCTTTTTTGGATACAATTGCCTAGGTTGCCCTGTAAGACTCTGCACCCCTAGGCTCCCACCACAACTACCTGCTTCATGCTAACAATATATTGTTTACTTTATACGTGCTCTAAGACAAACCATTCTGCTTTATTGCTTCTTATCTCATCTGCAGTCTGCATGCCAGAGCTACAGAGTAATATGTTTTTCAGACTCCAGATTTCTGCTCATATAGCATCTCCAGTCTTTAATTGTTTTAATCCCTTTCCTTGATCCCTGCAAAGATCCCAGCTAGTTATGAGGCCTGATGGGACACCTTGCTCACACAGATAAAGAAAATTAAAATAGAAGGGAACTGGAAACAAGACATTTTAAAATCTACACTTTGCTTCTTTATCAGTAGAATACAAGAATATGATAGTACTGATCTTAGTTTATTTTTACCACTTTTTCCTAAGCAGCACAAGAATAAGATTGTAGGACAGTTTAGTTTTTTAATTAGATGTTATACATGCACTCCAACTGTGGCAAGAAAAGCATTACATAAAGAAAATATGTAAAAGAATGTAATGCAAATGTTTTCATGAGCAATTTTTTACTCATTTTACTGAGAGAAAGAAAATGGAAGTATAGTTACAAGAAGAAAACGAAAGGATTTTCTGAGTTCCAAATGGCACACGACGAATCCCAAGGAAGAAAAAAAAAAATTGCTTATAGGTTTTTCAGATGTATTTTCATTGATACTTGAATTCAATTCAATATGATACACTCCATCATAATACTAGTCTCTTAGCCTTATGAAAGTCAGAAGTCAGGCTAAATTGTACAGATTTCATATATTTTTTTCAGCATAATTTCTACCACTTGAACATGTCTGAAAATGGTTTATTTTAAAGATTTCAACAACATGTTCCAAAGATACCAGCTGATGTATAGGATGTACTACCATGACTGCTTTTTACACCATTATTTGCCCCTTTAACTTAGTATTCAGTTAATTATTAGGCTATATTCTTTTACAAATGTTAATGAATGCTTGATTAATTATGAGTCAAAGGTCCTTCAACCTTTTCTCATGTAGATGTGAGATTATAAACAGCAGTATCCAGCCTTTCACTACTTATCACTGCATTCATTACTATTAGTTCATAGTCACAAATAAGAATGAGTAGTAGATATCATAATAAACATTTTAAAATAATTGCACTTATTTGGAGGAAATGTAGAACAACATATTCCTATTTGAGAATTCTTTCTTAGTAAAATCTCACGAGCTGGAAGAAAAACATTGACACTCTGCTGATCAGGTGTTCTGTTGATCAAATATTCACCCTTACCTGCCCTTGGATTACAAAAACCAAGCCCAAAGAATTGCCTTCCAATTCTAAGCTAATCTCTGAAAGATGCTGCCAAAAGTTTCCATTCTGAACCTAATAATGTAGTCTAATATAATCCAAAAAGTAGATTTAAAAACCATCAGTCTCCCTTTATGAATCAAAGGATAGGATAAAATTTGCTTGTAACCCTACATGTTTCTAAGACCAACAAACTTGTCTTATACCACTAAATACATTTAAATTCTGAAAAAAAAAATTACTCAGGGTGGATGACAAAGACAGAATGACATCAAAAATTTCCTCTGTTTTCCCTAACAAAAATATTACAAAACCAAATGTGCTAGAATATAGTAACGTGCTGAAAAAGTAGAATAAAGCTATAAATTCAACAACTGAATCTAAGGCAAGGCCTGTCATATGATCACTGACATTATTTTCACCTGATTAGACTGAAGGCACTGCACAGATAATCCTTCTCAAGATAGTATGACTTCTGAACCTAGTTAGCAGGAAATACTTGAAATACACTTTTCAAAAAGGCTCAATGCAAGCATGAGTGGGGAGGGAGGAGTTTTTTTAATTATTATTCTTTTTACTTAGACAAACATACCGAATGGTCTGGGACAAAAAGATGAAAAAGTGAGGAAGAACCCACTGTGGATTAAATATAGAATCATAGAATTATAGAATTGTTGAGGTTTGAAGGGACCTTTAAGATCATCAAGTCCAACCATTAACCTAACCTTACAAAAAACACTTCTAAACCATATCCCCAAGTACCACGTCTACCCTTTTATTAAACACCCCCAGGGATGGCGAATCCACCACCTCCCTGGGCAGCCTATTCCAATGTTGAATAACCCTTTCAGTGAAAAAAAATTTCCTAATATCCAACCTAAACCTCGCCTGGCTTAACTTGAACCCATTTCCTCTCATCCTATCATTTGTCACTAGGGAGAAGAGGTCAGTCCCTGTCTCTCTACAACCTCCTTTTAGATAGTTGTAGAGAGTGATAAAGTCTCCCCTCAGCCTCCCCTTCTCCAGGCTAAACAGCCCCAGTTCTCTCAGTCATAAGACATGTCCTCCAGACTCCTCAACAGCTTTGTTGCCCTTCTCTGGACATGCTTCAGCACCTCAATGTCTTTCTTGTAGTGAGGGGCCCAAAACTGAACACAGTACTCGAGGTGATGAAAAAAATCTGAGTATTTTATGTGGAAGAGTTTCTCTTCCTTAAAATACTTGACAAATACTATGAAAAGGCTTCAGAATTCCTATTACATACTCATTATATCAACCATATGTAGGTTGGGTTGAATTGTCTTCTGAAAGCCCCCCTGAGCCCAATGATAGCTTTATTATTAATTTGCTAATTCATATAGTGTTTGTTGTTGTGGCAGCCAGTTCATTTAATTAAGAAGACTGAAATACAAAGCAAGGTAGGTGGGCATCCTTTCAGATGGTAATCTGTTTCCTGAAGCCCTGATTCAATGGCAATCTGCCCAGGATAGAACTGAATTATAACTCCCAGCACCCCTCTCATTTCCAATGAGTTGTTTTAATTTTAAAACAAGGGTTTGAAGACAGAAAGATATTTCAGATAACACACAATTCAAGGGCTATCCCAAAGGGTATATTTCATATTCATTTCAGGAAGAAGCCTGTAGGGTTGTTCATGTAATTGATTCCCACATAATTCAAAAAAAGTTGAACCATTCACTGTACTGCTGGGTAAAATACCACATATATCACAGCTGAATCTGGCAGTGCTGCCCACAGTTAAGGCTTTACTTACCCATTACTGGACACTTACCCATTACTGGACACTTTTCATTACTTGCTGTTTCCAGTTTTGCCAGCCACAATAATACAACCATCTTAAGCCAGATCCCCAAAACAAGGAGACTAAATGATACTGGATTTTGTCTTTCCTCCTGCCCATTCCACAGTGAGTGTGTGTAACAGGCATTAAGACTCCTTATTCATTTGGATGTTTGTGGCACTTTGCTACAGTAGGAGGTATTTGTCCGTTCCTTATTTCTCAATTACTCTACTCTTCCACCTTCCATATCAGTCCTATTCTCCAGTCTCTACATGAGTTTTGTTCAGACTACTTAAAGCAAGTGGAAGGCATGATAGAAAAGGAGGAGCGTTCACATCATAATGTTCAAAGTACAAGAGCAAACCTGACTTAATGATCTTTTTATGTTTCTTATTTCCACATCGTACACACTACTTGGAATGGTTGCAGCTACTGAAGGATAAGAAAGAGTTATGTCTGTCTTCTGAAGCATATCAACATAGAAGAGGCAATCAGCTGAAAAAAGTCCTTTTCCTGAACTCCCTCAGAAGAAGAAATTTATATCAAGTATGGCACTTCTTTTTGCAGCATCACAGCCATATCTCACATAAACTTACCTTACTGTAGTCTTACAACACTCACGAAAACTTTTGTGATCTTGGTAACACTAAAAATCCTGATTTTAATTGCAATTTTCCTGACTCTGATTCCATTAATAGCTCTTCTTGATGGCAAATGCTGTACTCAGAAGCAAGTGCAAGGTAGTTACCCTCACAATATTTGGAATAACTTCCCAAGCAGAGGAGAGGGAAATATAAGCAATTTCATTTAATTCAGAAGATTAATTTGTAAAAGGAGAAAGGATGCTGCAGCACCCAAAGCTTGAAAAAAGAAGGCTACACTGAACAGGAGACGGGAAATAAAAAATAGGAGAATGCACAGCATTGGATGTTTATCCTGGTGATCAAACAATAGGGGATAAACAAATTACCAGATATCTAAGCCACAGAAATAGTCTTTGTGCAGGTAGCAGCCCACTGCAGAAGTACACTAATGTGAATTATTTTAGCATGTATTGAGAGATTTAAGATAAACTGTAATATATTTGAATTATTGTGGGACCAATACTATCTAATGTCTTCATCAATGACATAGTGGGATTGAGTGCACCCTCAACAACTGAATGACACCAAACCGAGTGGCGCAGTTGATTCTCTTGGGGGAAGGGATACCATCTAGAGGCATCCTGACAGGCTTGAGGAGTGGGCCCATGCAAACCTCATGAAGTTCAAAAAGGCCAAGTGCAGGGGCCTGCACCCAGGTCAGGGCAACTCCCGGTATCAGCACAGGCTGGGGGATGATGGGATTGAGAGCAGCTCTACTGAGAAGGACTTGGTGGATGAAAAGCTGGACATGAGCCAGCAATGTGCACTCGCAGCCCAGAAGGCCAACCGTATCCTGGGCTGCATCAGAAGTAGTGGGGCCAGCAGGTCAAGGGAGGTCATTCTGCCCCTTTACTGTTCTCTGGTGAGACCCCACCTGGGGTCCAGCTCCAGCTCTGGAGCCCTCAGCACAGGAAAGACATGGACCAGTTGGACTGGATCCAGAGGATGGTCACAAAAACGATGAGAAGGCTGGAGCACCTCTCCTATGAGAATACGTTGAGAGAGTTGGGGTTGTTCAGCCTGGAGAAGAGAAGGCTCTGGGGAGGCCTTACTGCAGTCTTTCAGTACTTAAAGGGGACTTAAGAGAAAGATGAAGAAAGACTTTTTACTGGGCCCTGTAGTGACAGGACAAGGGGCAATGCTTTTAAACTGAAAGAGGGTAGATTTAAATAGGATAATAAGGAAGGCTTTTTTTATGATGAGGGCGGTGAAACACTAGAACAGGTTGCCAAGAGAAGTTGTGGATGCCCCATCCCTGGAAACATTACAGATCAGGTTGGATGGGGCTCTGAGCAACCTGATCCAGTGAAATATGTTCCTGCCCCATGGCATGGGGTTGGACTAGATGATCTTTAAATGTCCCTTCCAAACTCAGAATATTCTGTGATTCTATGATCATGAATACAATTATTGTTTCTTATTTGACATGTGGGGATTTTATCTGTTAATTTGTTTGCGTGCTTCAAGGGTAATTGTAACCACCATTTAGTTGTAGGATAGAAACTAATCACAGACTACAATCCTCTCAGATTCTGGAAAACAATGACAGTAATCAGTGTAAATATTTGCTTAAATTACAATAACAGTAATTCCCAGCTGTCCATGGGCCATTTGCCCATTTGTTAATTCTGTTGAATACTAGTGAAATTCTGTAACTATTAATAGAAAGACACAAAGGATCAACAGGTGGAAACTGAGCCACAGATGGGAAGTAACACATTTGTTTCTCAATCTTCTTCATTTAGTTTCATTTCTTACAGTACCTTCTAAAGCTATCAAATTGTTACACACAACTAAGAATGATCATTCTTGCCTAGACCTTAGCAGGTGGGCTTTTTTAAAATAAAACTATCATCCTTAAGCTTCAATTTTGGCCATCAATCAAAATCCAGATATTGAACATATGATTGTATAGGGGAAGATATTTAGTACGTTTATAGTATATTTTCTCAGTATTACTAAATACTGATTTCCACAAAGGTAGCAATTGAATAGGGACTTAGATAATAATTGTGAGTTGATATATTTATTAAATTTAGTATATATTATATGTATGTAATCTATAGAGTAGCTGAATTTCAAAGAATTTCCACAATATTACAAGTATATAAGCTATAAAATTACATGTATTTAGTCAGAAGCATTAAACAGCCAGAGAATGATGATGATGGATCATAGAAAAAAATTTTGGATATATGTCTGTGTACACATACTATGCAAACTACCTGTCCTCTAAATTTGATTGCAAATTAACATTCTCTTTTAGTACAAAACACAGGAGTACACACAAATATGTAAATATAATTATTTTAATTTTTTTTAGGGTCAGTTTATGTTAGAAGTTTCTATGTATAATTCTGAAAAGCACTAGAAGTTCCCAAAGGGTTTGATGTTAAACAGTGAATGGTTTAAGACAATATTTTTGAGCACTAGATCAAACATCAAATCCAACTGAATTCACTTACTGCACGTAGTAACACCACCACCTTGAAATCTTAGCAAATCAATGTGTATTAACTAAAGAAGTTATATGACAGTATTCATACTAACCTGCAACGAAATGTTCTTCCAGGTCCATCAACACATATGCCTCCATTGGAACAGAGAACTGAATTCAGTGTGGGCTCACTGCAAACATCAACATCAACTTCACAAAACCTGCCAGTGTACCCACTCGGGCAAATACAAACAAATGCATTGACTGAATCTTGACAAGAACCACCATTAATGCAGGGAGCAGATTCACATTCCTGAGGAGAGAAATAATAATACATTGAGTACACAGCTTTAAAATATATTACTTACTCATTCATATCAAGAGCAAGTGCAAGAGACTGAATCTGGAGATTAGAAAAAAAAAGTGTTGGAGTATTTTTATTGCATGACAAGCAAAAGTCTCTAATTTGGGGCAACTTTTCTTTATACAGAGATCCTTTGATTACAACTCATACTCTTGAAACTATGCTTGTTCCTACTAATTAATCTTGGAGACATGCAAATATATTTTTATATAAGCAGCCTTACAGCCATAAGTATATCCTTTCCACTCAGGATTCCTTTCTAAAAATTTTAAAGCACGTTTTTGAGCCATAGTTTATACAATTACTCCAAGTTTTTATAGTAGGGCCTACTGCGGTGAAAAAAAGCCACATTAGTAAGACAATTCTGGAGAGAATAAAAAATTACTTATATTAACCAACGCACACCAGCCTTTTATGAAGTATTTGCTGATAAATGCTTTCTTATGATCAGTTAATTCATAATATTGCAAGTAGAAACATATAGAAATGTTTATGTGCTCACATAAAAACAATTCATTCTGATAAAGCTAATGTGAAAGTCATCAAATTCAAACCATGCAAAGTAGCAGCAAATTTATGTTTCTCCAGAATTACAGAACTTAGTTAGTGCAATTGTCAGTGCAAAAATGTGTCTTTGCCCTTGAGCACGGAAACCTAGCTTTTCCCTATATCCCAAAGGAGTTTTATTTCACTGCTGCCACCCAAACAATCTAGTTAAATTCAGTATTTTAAATTTATTCTCACACTCCTGTAACTTTAGAAGGTTTAATTCTTTAAGGATATCCAAGGGCACTCAGATTTCCTGCAGTTGCTTTGACAGAATGTAAATTCAGATATCCATGGGGAATTATGAGAAAACAACTTATTTTCCTATAAGGTCTCCTGCTGGGTGTCTATAGGATGATTTATTAGTGAGCATTACATAAACTAATTGAATTATACGTCCCACAGGAAGATGGGGATAGTTCTACAGACTGCCAAAAAATCCCATATCTAGGTTCTAGAAGTAGTTTTTTGCTATATTAGTTACATTTGTTGTTGGCAAACATAAGTCTTCTTTCTTCTGTTTATAAAAAAAAACTCAATTCACAGTTTGGCTTTAACTTTATGGCTTTTTTTTCTATTCCAGTTGCTTCTCTTGTCTAGTCTTCTTAATTTGTATTCCCTTGTATCCCTCTCTGCTACTTCTGTTTTTACAGCTTTGTTTATTAGCAGAATAAATTAAAAATCTATCAATTAATGGATCAAAATTTTTCCTAATTAGAATTGAAAAGTTAAAATTCAAAAAAAATCACAATCATCAAAGTAACTAAGGATAACTTCAGAGCTCAGACAAATGTTCACAGCTTTCGCTCAATAAGCCACCACAGCCATACTAAACTGCAAATTTAATGTAAAACCTTTTCATTTTCCTTTATGGAAGGTATTGTTCTTGTAAAATTTTCCAAAACTGCTCACAGAAATTAGTTTCTATAGTAACATAAAAACCAGACAGTTTGTAGGAAAGAAATCACACCTATCCCTTTCCAGTATATTTTCATGCACCACGGTTAAAACTACATCATTAGGGCTTGCAAAGAAATAGAGTACCCTCTGTTACGAGAGAAAGGCTAGTCCACACTGTTCTTAACTCAGGCAAGAAAATCGTTTCATCTGTGTTAAAAATGCCACACATAACTTTATGCTAAAATACACAAGCTGCCACACCACCACCAAATGCCGTAATTCATAGCATAGAAGACCAAGGACATTAGATAGCAAACTGAAGTTGCAACACAACCGTGACCAAGTCCTGCCTAGCTTAGGTCCTACAGGGACTGACTTTACAGTTTGGCATTAGGGAACTACTGGCTCTACAGAAAATCCCCAGCTACCCTGATTCCCTGATGACAAGCTCACCTAACCAACAATGCTGTTTCAGTTTTGTCTTCCTTTTTATAATGGAACACTGAATCTTAACTATAACCCCTAACCAGACAGTTCCCAAATCAAAGCAATATTGCAGGGACTTACAGTCCTAGAAACATTCCCTCTCTACTGCAGTACATACAGCATGGGAAAAAGACTTTCTTGGGCACCTCAGATGCCCAATTCCCAACCTAATAAGACATACTTTAACCTTTTCTCGCCTAGAAGTGATTAAATCCTGCAAAAGGAAAATTGTTTTTGAATAACTAAGAAACCTGAAAATTACCAAAATGATATTCACAAAGATGGGTCATTTTAGTTTTTCCTAAACAAAAATTTGTTGATATATAAAAGTGCCACAACTGCTCACTTATTTATACTTCATTTTGTGCCTTCTTATTTTCAATGGGTCTTTTTACCTTTACTAAATTTGAAATGCTATTTTGATCTAGAATCTAAAAATTCATAATTTTTAACTTTCAAAGACGAAGTCTTACGCTTACAGTAATCCTTCCAAAATTTTGCAAATAACCTGTTTGAGTAAAACAAACAAATCTCACTATCACTCCTGCACTCAGTGAGAGCAACGCAGGCTTGACCGCTTAAAAGTTTACAGCATTTGTTTGGCAGATACAGAGAATAAATATCAAGTTTAAATGGTGACAAATAACTTAAGCTAACAGATTGAATGTCGTTCATTTGCAGATAAATACAGGTGACTGCAATTTTTTGCCATTAGAATCAAATGTTTTCCAGTATCAGACAAGAAACCTATTTTGCAATACCTCACTGATCATGAGGCCAGTTTCTCTTTCATTTTTCATCTCCTCTCTTCTCCCTAGTCCTAATTGTGGGGGTAAGGAGGTATACAGTGTGCTGAGCAAAAGGGAAGCTCTGTTACCATCACTATACACTCACATATTATTGCTAAATTTGGTACCTTTATGACAACTAAAAATCTGTAATTTATGTTACAGAACAGAAATGTACACTCTGATCTTGATCAGCAATCCAGGCCTGAAGTCCAAAATTAATTTGACTTTCATTTCCTAGTGAAAACAAAGGGGAATAAACTTCTTCAGAAATTGCCAGTGTTTTCAGATTACAAATGTTTCAGGTGCCATTCTGGTTTATGATGTTCTTAATTCCTTCCTCTATTCTCTGCTATTTCCTCACCCCAAGTGATGCTGCATTGTCTTCTTAGTTGTGTCAGAATAATAAACTAAAATACTTGTTAAAAAAACCCAAAACTCAACACAACAACAAAAACAGACCAAAGAAAAAATTTTTAAATGATTTTTGAAAGCCAGTTTTCTAATTTGTTTCTCAGCACATGATCCTTAATCGGTTATGCAAGTATAACTTGGAAACTATTATGGAGGAGAGAATTATTTGAAGGTGAAGACATGGGAAGTTCTTAACTCAGTATTGACACTTAGAAGGAACAGAGAGAAATCATCGAAGTCTGACTGAAAGTTTTAAAATCTAGCTAGATTTAAAAAAAAAAGTAAGAACTTGATGTGTTGAAACGGAATCTGTATTGAAGAAGTAAGAATGAATAATTATTTTCTGCACAAGCCATTTTGATAAGGTTTTTTAGAAAGTTGTTTTCTAAATACATTTAACTTGAACTACCAGTGCTTGTGGAAGCAGGAGTAACTGTCTGCAGAAATATGTCCTTTGCCAGTGGGACATCACCTCTGTTTTAAATAGCCTTGTGCAGTAATACTGAGAAGAATTGTTGCCTTAAGATTCCAAATGCCACAGCAGACACCAGTGTTTTCAAAAAAGTAGGCAGAAATCAGTGTTTCCTTTTGACAAGATAGGGTATTTGGGACGTGATTGAATGCACTGACAGCATAAAAGGGTCTCATAGGTGGGACTCTATCATTTTAATATTGACATCTGACAAGAAACACATGAAAAAAGTTTCAATGGAAGATGAGGAAATACCTATGAATGTACTAGGATCAGGAGTAGGTAATGCAGCTAGCAGTTCCTGAACAGAACTGTCAATACATCTATGTGCAGTGTCACTTACTTCAAGATGAAATCTACGTGCACAGAGCAAGTACTTCATTACAGTAGAACATTTCTTATTATTATGAATTTGTGTAACTTCTACCACAAAGTTGCTTGCAATTAATGATTAAAAAAAAAAAAATAATGAAAAACCCACACAAAGAACAAAATACCAAAATTAAATTCCCCCCAAAAGCCACAAAGTTCCTTGTTGGAGTTCTCAGCAAAAATATTCCATTTAGAAAGCAGAGAAAGGGCTGAGATCTCTAGACACCACCAGCAGTGATAACACTGAAAGACTGAGAGGCAGTAACGGTGAGGACAGCTTTTGTTTCGTTGACTTTTCTGTTTGATTCCTCAGGACTGTCTAGAAACAGCGAGTACTCTTCCTACATAATTTTCTCAGATGTCTTTATTTCTCTCAAGCAATACTTTCACTTTTTAGCCTCCTCTGAGAACACAGAAAACCTCATCCTTTGACTGGGGCCTCTTTGGCTCACTCGGGGTGTGAAAAGGAGACATAAGCTTTCCTGTTGCTGCATTAGTGTATAAGCTCTGTGTGTGAGCTTCTCCAAATCCACAATTAGCCTGGCCTCACAGGCCTGTCGTACTCTTGCCCAAGCAGTAACACACAATTCCAGGCCTTGCGGATTGCTTCCTTTAAGAAAAGAAACTGAGACAATTTAGGTGGCTGATAAGAGCCACCTGAATGTCTGATAAACAAGAGCTTTACATGGCAAGGTTTTGTTTAGAGGGTGGGTCTGCACGGCGGCGTCTGTGAGGAGAGGCCGGGGCTGCCCCATGCCAGACACAGCAGGTTCCAGCCAGATCCAACTGACCCACCTCAGGGCACGGCTGGGCCCCGCTGCCATGACGGTGGTGCCTCTGGGAAAGTGTATTTAAGAAAGAGTAAAAAACATTGTGCAGCAAAGTATCAGGGAGAGGAGTCAGGAAAAAGTGTGAAAAACATTCCTGCAGATGCAAAGGCCAGAGAAACAGGGGGAGGCAGCGCTCCAGGCAATCTCCACCAGAGATTCCCCTGAAGCCCCTGCAGAAGACAATTGTGAAGGGGGTTGGCTCTCTCCAGCCCATGGAGGACCACAGTGAAGGCGATATCCACACTGCCACATGTGTGAACACCATGCCACAGCAGGAGGATGTGCCCCAAAGGAAGCTGCAGCCCACAGGGAGCCCACGCTGGACCAGGCTCCTGGCAGGAGCTGCAGCCTGTGGAGAGTTGCCTGCATGGCAGCATGTTTTCTGGCAGGTTGGGAGGAAAGAGGTTTCATTTTTCACTGACAGTAAATTAAATTAATCTTCCCTAAGTTGAGTCTGTTTTGCCCATTACAGTAATTGGTGACCATGAACAATATCCCTGTTCTTATCTTGACCCACAAGCTTTTCTTCTTATTTCCTCCCCCTGTCCTGATGAGGAGGGGGAGTGCAAGAGCAGCTGGGTGGGCGTCTGGCAGCCAGACAAAGGTAACTCACCACACCTGTTTATTCATAGGCTGTAAAACTTTATTTTCTGTTGTATCAGAAAAACTAACCTGTCCAAACTGAGCTGCATTGCCTAGCTTTTTCTGTGGCCATCATTTCCCTCAATCTTTTCCCTTTATTTTTTCTAGTTTGTTCCCTTCACAGGCAGCTTCATTCAAATCAAGGCTGCAGCCATCCATCTCCAGGGAAACCAGAAGGCCAGAAGAGATGCTCCTCAGGCCTCATCAGGTTCTTGCTGGTCTAAAGGGGCTTGTTACTTCCACTGTCACCCAAAAAAAAAAGAACATAAATGCCCCTTATTAACTTCAACTGGGGTGCTCTGCTCATTCCTCACAAATCATTACATCTGTAAGTGATGCCCAGTACTCACACTTTACAGCACACCAGTACTCCCCTTCCCAGCTCATATTTAAAACACGGCTTCAATAACCTCCCTTATAAATAAGTGAAATGATTTAACAAAATAGAAATTATACAATTGTGGTTATTTGTATAGAGTTTTTAATCAACTTCACTCTGCCAGCCTGACACACTTTATTCTTATCCAGATATCTTTGAATTTTCTTATCTCTGATCTCCTTAGAGTAAGCAGGAGGGCTCCCTTTCAGTAGTTTTTTTTTCTTTTTCTGAGTCCGTTTTTTTCAGTGAAGCATACACTTTTCCCATCTAACAAGGCATCCTTTGAGTTTATGTATTGTTAACAGGCAATGACCTTGGAAAAGATTTGAAAGTTATAGCGGACAAGCTATCAACATGAACTCCCATTGCAATGCTATGGAAAAAAAATGCTAATGTTATCCTTAAGTCCTCAGAGAGGGGAACTGTGACTAACACTTAGACAAGTGATTATTCCTGTTTTTATGGCTAGGGGAAACTGAAACATTGTGCTAAGTTCTAGAATTTGTTTATTATAAGGATGTCAAAAAACTGAGAACATAAAGTGATTTAGGTACTAGATAAAATGCTTTACAGGAAGCTAAGTCTAAGGAAAATAACACTTAGAATTTTTAGGATAGATTTTTTTTTCAAAAACATTATTACATCATATGTCTCTTTTTCACATGATACTGCCAAAACCAAATAATATATATGAGTTAAAAATTATTAGACAAATTCATGGAGTACAGGTCTGTTTCTAGCTGTTAAAAGCAATAATCGGTGTCAGTTCTTTGCTATAAGAAGTTCCAGAAGATGGCTCTATGAGCGTTCCTAGGTTTAGTTTATCACCAAGAAAATTGACAGAGAGATATATAATGGCAGTACACAGTTATTTTCACAAGAATTATTATATATTAAAGAGTATTTTAACTCTCAGAGAAAGTCAGTACAAAAACGATTACCTGAATTCCCAAACGCAGATATATCCAGCTAAAGTTCAACTTTACTACTGAGAGTCAGCCACTGTAAAACTGTCAAAAGTAGTTGATCTTCCACCTCCTTATGTTTTTAAATAAAAACTGGATGTACCTCTAAAGCATATGCTTTAGGCAAACATAAGTTAAATAAAAGTATTAGTTTCCATGGGGCTGTAAATGAAAGGAATATACAGACTTATGACATGAGAACAGAATGATGATTTTCTGGGTTTATTTTTACTAAATTATTGTTACGGTACATGTAAGACCTTATTTATTTTCTTAGCATAGCAAAAAAAATTAAAAGTCAAGGCAAAAAAGTGAAAGAATGTTAAGATTTCTAGTTATGCAACCCTTTTAGGGGTAGGTTTTGTTAAGAATCCTTAGTTCAAACAATGCAAAACAAGATCCACTACATTTACTAGAGCACAATAATTTATTATTTCTTGTTCTCTGAATGTCATGGTGTAGTAAATCTTGTTTGTATTAGGAAGGGGATGACCATTCCTTAAGAGAGCCCACCTGGCATGGTACAGTTCACTGGTTCTGCTGGCAGGGAAATGTTCTGAAACCTGGACTCCAGCAACTGACCTAGAAAGGCACAGCACTTTGCTCAAGGCACATTGCTCCTTTATCCCAATCTGTGGGTCCATACTGACATCTGTCTCTGGAAGACAGATTTCTCTAAGAAAATCCAGCTTTCTATATATTGCACTATATCATTTCCATAGTCATAATCCATAGCTCAAAATGATTATGAAGGGATGCATTTTAGCAAATTAATAAAAATAGTGAAAATCCACTATTTTTCCAAATAATGTGTCAGTTCATCTCTGTTTCTTAAAATAAAATCTAGAAGTGGATTTTGGAAGTTAAGTTTTTTTTTCATAATAAAAAAATTATTTCTAACAACACTTCAAAATCTATTTCTGAAAAAGTTATTCAAGGCAAAAGAATAATTGTGACGATGGATGTATTTTTATTTAAGTGAAGTTTTGCTTTGTATCAAAAAAGGTAATTATAAAGTGGACCAGTTTGAACATAAATAACTCATGCAAATCCACTATGTGGGGAAAAAAGTCTATCGTTTGACATACTTGTATGTATGTGGTGCATTATATGGTCTAATTTCCTGTGAATACTTATGATACAGAGCCCCAAGTACCATGTGCTGTTTTATTTCTTTGTAGAAAACTATGACGTGATTAACTGTAAGGAAAGACTTGAAGCAGAAGGCAGTGTCCTTAAATATCGATTCAGGGAGTGGAAGCAAGCACCCTAGTATTTGTGATAAAAAAAATGGGTTCCAGGTGCAAGTCACTGACTTGTAGAAGATAGAACAAGACAGAGCTTTAAAACCTGAATTTGATGGAGCTGAAAAGAAAGAGGTAAGAAAGGAATTCAAAGCTAGATACTGCGTCAGAAAAGAAAGATGCTTCAGGAGTCATGCTTCCAGTCCTGTTATGACAGAACTGAGGGCAAAATTATTCTCAGGTCAAAAGCAGAGGGTTTTTTTTGATAAACAAGAGACATGTTTTTAAGAGTTTGGATTAGAATTAAAAAAAAGTAGGTAGAAAGGAAATCAATGCTGTAAACAAACTAATTCATCCACTGAAGCATTTTCATTTGGTGGATTAAATACAAATACAATATTTTGTGGAATAAACTGGGACAACTTGCTTCCATATTTCAGACTGTTGGTTTAATCCAACATTATTCAATTCAAAATGACCGAAATACTGTCTTTGAAATTTTGGATTATGGACATAAGGAGAAGAGAAAAATAATAAAAATAAACTTATTTTTTAGACAATACAGAGCAGGAAAATACTGGATCAGACCATCTGGCCCAGTATTCTGTCAATAACAGTGGTGGGAGAAAACCACTTCAGGAAAATCATGTGAACTTTGCCACTTTCTACAGTCTATGTCCGATGCACCCTCCCAGCAAGCAGAACCATTGAATCAGACATGATAAACAGTACTTCCCCGACTGGCTGATTTAACATTCATTTATGGACCTGTTGCCCATGACTTGCCTAATTTTTCTGAACCTAATAAGAGATCACCTGCCGCCCCAGTCTTCTCTGGGAAGAAGTTCTAGAGGTTCTCTGCTTCCTGTGAAAGAAAGTACTTTGATTTCTTCCAGATATTTCTCTGACTATTTTCATTATGTCCCCCCAGTTCTTTTACTACAGAATCTGGTGAGGAAGTTTTCCATTTAAGTTTACCTACTACTGTCATAATTTTCTAAACCTTAATTACATTCCCTTCAGCTTTCTCCCCTTCAAACGGAATAGCTTCAGCCACATAAGTCTCTCCTTACAAGGCAACTATACAATTCCTTATTATTTATGTTGCCCTCTGTAGCTTCTCAACACTTTCTTTGACCTTCATTTTCTGCCTGACATACCTGTAGAAGCCTTTCTTATTTTTCTTTGCATCCCTTGCCAAGTTCAGCTGCAGCCACGCCTTGGCCTTCCTGACCCTAACCTTGGCGTTTCATCCCACAGCTTGCCACAGGCAAGCCTGGTATCATCCTCCACCTCCTTCAAGCCTAGTTTAAAGCTCTGTCAATGAGCCTCGCTAGCCTGCAAACGACCCTCTTGCCCCTTTCAGAAAGGTGAATGCCATCTGATGCTAGCAAGTCTGGTGCCGTGTAGAATGTCCCATTATCAAAAAACCCAAAACTGTGTTGTTGACACCAGCCACGGAGCCACGTATTAACAGACTGGGCTCATCTGTTTCTTCCATTGTCGATGTCCACAAATGGAAGGAGAGAGGAGAAAATAACCCGTGCTCAAGATTCCCTTACCAATTGTCCCAAAGCCCTGAAGTTTCTTTTGATCCCCCTTGGACTATGTATTGCAGCTTCATTGCCATCCACGTGGAAAAGCAGCAATGGGTAATAGTCTGAGGGCCTCACCAGGCTAGGAAGTTTCCTAGTGATGACAACCTGGGCCCCAGGGAAGCAGCAGACTTCCCTAAGAGGAGGGTCTGTCTGGCATATTGAACACTCTGTTCCCCTCAGAAGGGAGTTGCTTACAACTATAACCCACCTTTTCTTCCTCATGGAGGTGGTCGTGGTACCGGGGGTAGGCATTTCTGACCTTGGCAGACCTGACCGTGTGGACGGACTGTCATCCACATCATCCATTGACTGGTCTTTCACATCCAGAGCCTCATACCTGCTGTACAGAGGCACGTGGGAAGATGGGATGGGCAAGTAGGGGTTTCGCCTGCTGCCCTGAGCATGGACTTGCCTCCATGCACTCCTCCCCTTTAAGCTACTGCCTTCAGCCTGGCAGGGGGAGGATACAGGATCCCCTTGATCTTGTTTTTTTTTCTGGTGGTTGTTCCTGTTTCTGCCTCAGGGAGGGCAGAGCACGGTTCCACCAGTCTTTCTCTTTCTCAGACTCCCTGAAGCTCCTTAACCTTTTTACTTCCTCATCCACCTGATCACACCTCACATAGCTGTTCTCACTACTGCCATCTGTCACCAGCAAAACACTCTGGCAGTCCCCACCACCAGAGACCTGACAGCTGCATGTTTTCGTGGGAGCTCTGTCTGGGTTGCCACGTCCATTCTGTGAGTGCAGGTGACATGGCTTTCCACTGGATGGATACCATAGTTATACTCCTTCTCAGAGGGTGATGACCACTAATTGAACTTGCCCCTTGAGCTGGTAGGGTCACTACACCCTTCCTCTGCAAACATTCATTTCTCTACTTCTGCAATTTCTACTATCTATTTTTCTATTACTTCTCCATTTAATAGAATCTGCAATTCAGTCACTCTTACTTAAAATAAACTTACTACTTCAGGGCCAGGAGGTCCCTGCAGTGTCACATACAGTGAAATGATGAGTGGTAATACCCACTTTATTCTGCAAAGCACAAGATGTGTTATTTCCCTCTCCTCCCATTCTTACATTTACCTATCTGCATCTTGAGCATAAACCACATTATTTTTTGGAAGTTTACATTAGTTTAGCTTCTTTGAAGAAACTACTTGCCTTACTCAACCCTCTTTAAACTAGTTAGCAATAGGTAGAAAATACTCAAGAGTGCAAAGAAGTCCCGCACATACACAAGCAGAGAATCCACCTCATCTGAGGCTCTTTATGTGTATGGCAAGTATTGGTGAACATATATACGCTACACATATACAGACAGAATTCTGAGGAGGGTATTCTACTCCCTGGCTTACCTATTATAGACCTTTAAGACCCTGTCATCACAGTCATTGGAGTCTAGACTCACTAATGAAATGCAGATGTCCCTTTCAAAATCAGCTGAACAGCTCTGCAGATCTCACTGAACATTCACCACAATTTCATTTACTATAGTAAGTTCATAGACAACTGTCTTTCACAAGGACACCTCAAGTTAGGCAAGATGAATCCTTCCGTTCTTCCCAGTCAAATCAGAGGTAATTACATGCCTGCACCAAAGACATGAGACTTGACAATCCGGTGAATAATTGCTTATCAGTTTAGGCTAGAAGAATATTGTTCTCTGACTCCACACATGCATCAGCTGTGGTGCCTTTGTGTAGAAAATTAGTTGTTTTTTTTTTTTTTATTTCCCCCTTGTTTGTCTTTTATGAAAACAGAGAGAAAAGATCAGTAAAACTACGCAAAATAAAGTAATTCCAGGATGCAGTTTGATCATATCTTTCTATTAGATCCAAGCAGAGCACCAACAAACTGAATATCCTCCTGTGCAAAGACTCAAACACTTTTTGCTCCCTTTTTGACAGCATGAGGCAGTCCTTAGCTGGGCATGGAATAAGCACAATTGCCAATGACTTCTCACCAGTCATAGCAAAAGAAAAGTCAACAAGAAATAATGTCTATTACTAATCTTCTACTGACCATATTAACAAGTTACGTTTACCTATATCAGAGAGAAAAGATTAATTTTCAGTCATACACGTTCATCTTACAATTTCAAAGATATGCAAATGTCAGAGGAAATCATGTGTATTGTACTTAATTCATGTAGTGCATATGTTTTTTCTCTTACTCCTTCTTAAATTAAATCCATAAGTCAAAAAGCAATGAAAATTGTAGTATTTTTTGTGGAACGGTGCAAGTTCCAACATCCAAACTCCATATTGGATATGCAAAAGTTATAGGCTATATCTATAAAGGCAAAGTGCTTATTTTTTTCCTAAAAGTATTAGACAAGCTGAGAAAGTCTTGAAGTGTATTTTCTTGCAAACTATATTGCAACACGTGTAGAGGATGAAAAAATCCAAGATGGAAAAGGGAAATCCAAGTATGTCTAGGGAAATATATATACACACGTAAATATTTTACTTTTAAATTGGTTATTTGAATCAGCTTAGCTGCTGAACCTGGCTGTTCAATGCCCACCCACCACTGTGAAAATAACATGATGAATTTCATCAGTTGATAAGGACAAAGAAATCATTTACCAATTACCATCATAGGCAAAACAGACTTGACTTGAGAAAAATTAATTTAAGATATTGCCAATTAGAAATACATTTTTGGACAGTGAAAAACAGACAAAACCTAAAACCACCTCCCCCTCCCCTTCTTTCTAGAACCAACTTCATTTCTCCATTCCTAACTCTTCCACCTCCTCCTTTCACCGTGAGCAGTGCAGGCTGGGCGGGGAACGGGGGTTGCAGTCAGTTCATAATAGCTCCTCTCTGCTGCTCCTTCCTCCTCATATTTTTCCCCTGCTCCAGTGTTGGTCTTCTCCATGGACTGCCATCCTGCAGGATAAGACGCATCCTGCATGGGCTCCTCTCCATGGGCCGCAGGTCCTGCCTGGAGCCTGCTCCTGTGTGGGCACTCCATGGGCTGCAGTCTTTCAGGGCATATCCACATGCTCTGGTGTGGTGTCCTCCATGTGCTACAGTGCAGATATCTGCTCTGGCATGCTCCTCTCTGTGGACTACAGGGAAATACCTGCTCCACCATGGATCTCTCCAGGGCAATCGCTGCTCCAGTGCCTGGAACACCTCCTCCATCTCCTTCTTCACTGACCTTAGTGTCTGATGAGTTGCTTCTCACACTATTTTCCTCCCTGTGCTGAGCAAAGGTTTTTTTTCCCCTTTCTTAAATATGTTTCCTCAGAGGTGCCACCGTCTTGGGTGAGGGGCTCAGCTGTGTCCTGTGGTGGGTCGTTGGAGCTGACTAGAACCGGCTGTGTCCAGCATGCACAGCACCTGGCCTGCTTTCACAGAGACCACCCCGCACCCCTTCCTCTAGACACAAGCTTGGCACTTATGCCCGGTGAAGTTGCGTAAACCTTAATACAAAGAAATGTACCTTCAAGTGAAGAAAATATTGAAGCATATTTACCTAGATTAATTCCTGATTGTTTGTTTTTTTAAAAAATAAACAAAGGAACTGGCTGATGTTAATCTAGAGCAAAACAATTATAAAGCATGAGCCTACCATGATTATCCAGATGTGCACACCCCTACACAGTAAGAAAGCCTTGTTGATCACTGTAAGACTTGCAGAGGCATGATGTATGTCTGAGCAGGATGAATACACTGTTAGAGCCTTAAAAATATGACACCTGCAGCACAGTCTAATCTGGGAATCACACTGCATGCAAATAGAATGAATATCAAAAAATGGAGCCATCATTCTGACAGACTTATCTGTCAAATGTATATGTATATTGTTTCTTTCTGTGAATTTCTAACCTATGCATTTTCAAACACCTCAGTATGAAATGTGGTTATCTTTTGAATATGACTTTATGCAGTTGTCTACAGGTCATTTAATCTCTCATTCTCTTAAAATGGAGGAAAATGTAAATCATGGATGTTGCTAGAGAAAATATTACCCAAAAGTATTCTGTATTAGCATTGGCAACAGCTGATAATCATACCGATTTGCAATATCATATCATCATGCACACTGTGTTGGGCTGAATTACTTATTTTCTGACTTTTTCTTTCTGTAAAAGAAGTTAGAAGATAATATTCCAGCTAGATTTACTCCTTGTGGGAGACTGTCATGCATTTTCAACAGAAAAGTTATAAGCCATACTTTCTTTATGTAATATGAGGTATTTTTAGTTATCTAGTACTTTTAGCTATATATAAAAAAACATGAAAGGTCTCTACATGCATACATAAGTTAAAAAGAAGTTTGGATAACATTTTGGAATGTATTTTTGAAAATTCAGAAGCACAATATTAGAAGCCAGATAGTTCAAAGAGGCAGATCTCATGACAGACTTTCTCATGAGACCAAATTTAAAAAGATCATAACCCAAGATCTGATTAAACTTCGTTTGGCACAAAACCCGAAAAAGTCTAAACCAATTCAAAACTTTCTCCAAAGTGTGGCCAACATTGTGAGGACTGTTCATGGTTATGCCAGATGTAGTCACCTTCTACAAATTGGTTTACTGACCACGGGAATCTTCATGGCACAGACTCACATATGCCTTCTTATCCACAGCCATTCCCCATGATAATGCAATAATATTCTTGAACTTAAGAGGAGAAACTAGGCAGTGTATTTGGTACACTGCAATTCTATATTGTAGCATTCTACAATTACCTGGATTTTCAAATTTTAAACACAAGTCAAGCCTACTTTCAGTGTAGAACATTGCATCTTGAGGTTTACTATTCAAATACACAGTTAAGCTACAGCAAATGGGGCTCACAATGCAAATTAGGTAGTTATGTCACCCATGCTGAATTGAGTGATAAATGATTTTCAGGTAATGTTGGCTTAGCTTGCTGTGGCTTTTCAGAATCATCATTCACACTTCACCTGTAAAGTTTTTTAGACATTTTCTCAATAGTCTTTTTTAATGCAGTTTCATGTGAATAACAAATAATGAGCTTTTCAGAATGAATTTGAAACAACTGAATTTCTGTCATACGTTTTCAATAAACCTACGCATTCAGAAGTTACTTAAATAAAAATGACTTTCAAGTGGCATATTACCATTTCACCTATAATTAAAATAAAATTTGAAGACTTACATTAATATTTATCTCACATCTTGAGCTGGTCCATCCTGATTCACAAGAGCATTGATATCCATCAATGAGATCTATGCATCTGAAATACAAGATAGTGTTATTTAGATGAAGCTATGTAATTCTAGATTCAGCACTAGTAGTACTGTTCCATACATTTCAAAATAGTGGTCTCATGTAACCTACTGAAATCCATACCACTTTTAATTAGTTTTAATAATGGGTTTCAAATGTGTATATTATGGGTACTGAGGTGTTTTAGAAAGATACAGATTCCCATATTAAAAGACATCTTCCCATTTCAACCTGTTGGCATGAACCAGCTAAAGATTCACTTTTAAGTATATTAAACGCTAATTAATGCATGTGTACTGAAAACTGGTTTATGCTAATGAACAAAAATGAAAGAGAAACTGAGATAATGTAACGGTATATGACATTAGCTTAAGCAGGCAACATCTGTCATCTTTAAGTGTGCTTGTACTCTTACTTTATGGAAGAACATAATTAAAAGCATATTTATCAAACTCCCCATATTATTAAATCTTAAATATTACTAGTTAGGTACATTATTTGGAGATAATAATAGTTAAATAAAAATAGCCACCTTCCATGAAGACAAGGATCTGGAAAGCATTCATTAACATTTATGTCGCAGTTTGTTCCGATAAAACCTCTCCTACAGTGACACTTATAGGAACTGATGTCATCAATGCAACTTCCATTGTTGAGGCAAGGAGTAGACATACATTCATCTATATTTACTTCGCATCTATCACCTGTGTGAAAAACAGAAGATATGACTAAGCTTTAAATTCTAATCTCAAACCAACTAACAGTTTATTTATTTATATTAATAATTCCAGATAAACTGGTTTTATTAATGTACATTGTTTATATAGTTCATTATATTCGTCAATAAAGAATATCCCACAGGAATTACCTATAGATGCAAATGCCCAAAAGAACAGTGATATTGCAATATATTACAACAATAACATTGTAATTGTGCCAAGGCAAGAAGGCTTTGGGGGTTAACTTGCAAGCAAAATAGTTTAATGGAGAAACTGAAATTTCAAGAGGAATTTTTTTACACAGTTATTAGAAAGATGAATAGCACAGGTTTCCTATAAGAAGAATAGAGAATTAAAATGATACAGGTCTTGGTAGTGATCTAACTGTGATATTTAGTTTCTCAAAATGAGATTTTGAGAAAAGCAGGGGCTCTTGGTAAATGATGCAAGACTTAAAATTCTTTAAAATTTTTTTTAAGACATTCATTATGAGAGATCTAATGATGCACTTTCTACTTGTCATTTTCCTGCAAATTAGTGCCACACATCTTCCATCTAAACATCTCAAAGTACCTTACGAATTACTAATTGACAACCAACATGTACCAGGTATCTATAGGCAGCTACTGCCCACTGCCTGGTAGTCAGCTAAGCCCCATACAGCTGCTTGCTCACTTCCCCAGACTGGGATGGGATAGAGAAATGAAAGAGTGAGAAAACTCATAAGTCAAGATAAAGACAGTTTAATAGGTAAAACTAAAGCTGTGAACACAAGCAAAGCAAAATAAGGAATTCATTCACTGCTTCCCATCGTTCAGCCATCTGCAGGAACTCAGGGCTTCATCCCATGTAACAGATACTTGGGAAGAGAAACACCATAACACCAAAGGTTCCCCAGCCTTTCTTCTTCCCCACAGCTTTTACTGCTGAGCACAATGGCATATAGTTTGGGATATCCCTTTGGTCAGTTGCGGTCAGCTGTCCCAGCTGTGTCCCCCCTCAAATTCTCGTGCACCCCCAACCTACTTACTGGTGGGGCTGTGTGAGAAGCAGAAAAGTCCTTGACACTGTGCCAACACTGCTCAGCAATAACTAAAACACTGCTGTGTTGTCAACACTGTTTTGGTCACAAATCCAAAATATAGCCCCGTAGTAGCTCCTATGAAGAAATTTAGTTCTATCCCAGCCAAAACCAGTTCACTAGGGCTAATGCAAGAACATTCTCCTGATTTTTCGGGTGTGTGGGCCAGGGGAGGCATAGAGGAGAGAAAAAGAATGCTTAAGACAAAAGGTCCTCCTCTGGAGCAGAGAAAGTGTCCAGAAGCCAGAAGGTACGTCAGTTCCTCTGGCTCTCCATTTCACAACGAATATTAAAGGCATTTTTTGGCTTTCTGTAATGAGGTATTTACTTAAGTATCTCAGTGTCAACTCAAACCCAGCTATTTTATACACAAATGTGAAGAGTAAATGAAAAGTTCCTACAGCCTTTAATCATTGCTATGCACCCAACTACTGGCAGCTTTTTAAAGCAAGGAATTCATAGCAAGGAGGAAGTAGAGAGATACTCCAACCTTTGTCTAGTTGATGTGTGAGTATACAGCCAAAGATCAAAATCAAGCATTTGCAATAAATCTATTAACATGCTATAAATAGAGTTGCTTTAAGATCATGAGAAATGTTTTTTACCTAGTGAAGACCAATAGTGCAATATTCAAATTAAAATGAATGTTAAGTATGTAAAAATATTGTATGCATTTGAGGAAATTGTTTTTTTTTGCAATATATTCTCAGCCTCCTAATTGAGTCAAAGGAATAAAACAACATCCTGGCTTCTGTTTTGAAGTCTGTGGCCTCAACCCCAGCAGCCCTAGACCACTGGTGTCACATACTAGTGGAAAGTGCACGACAGGAAATTGGACTTGGCAGGTACCCCCAGGAAAACGAGCTGAGAGGGGCTGCTGTGCAATTCTGTATTTGACCACATCTTGGCACAGTGGTACTTGAACTGTGCTAAGCTATATGTTGATGAAATGGGTTGTATTAATGTACACAGATGGCTGTTGCTTTTTGTACTATGTACTCTTACCAAAACAATACAACTTACATTTAAAAACTCACTTTCCTAGTTACTCACACATGTTACTTAGGAAGTGCAAATCTGTATTTTAAGAGTTAAAGGTTCTCAGTTCAAATTTAGTAATTTGCTTTTGTTAATGGGATATATGTGAAATCAATAATAATTAAAAAATAGTTCTAGTGTTTTATTAATCTTTAAGGCAGATATTTCTGATCTTGAAGAAAGCAAACACTAGAATACCTCTGTTCAAGTTTTCTATATTATTTAAAATAGTTTGTTTTGTTAATAATCCGATGCTGTTCATTCTTACCACTACCTTTCACTGCTGCTGTTTCTATCCTCTGCATAGGTGTAATACATTTGCTAAAGGAAATAAACCTGAAATAAAGCTACATTGTATTTTAAAAATAGTATATTGCTAGTAAGATATTTAAATATTGGCTGAGCAATATACCAGTAGCAGATTCCAAAATAACCTAATGAATTGATTTGATTATAATCAATGCATTAGAAGGTTGGCTGTGATACCACAGTGGCTTCAGCCTTTCATTGGAAGAGGCTGACACATATTGATATATTGATTCTGAAAGACAGATTAAGGGTTAAAGTAACCATTGATAATTATTCCATATTCACATGTGCTTCCATTACTGCATAATCTATTGAGAAAGGAAAAATTATAGTTCCTTTAGATGAGTAACATCTTGTAATTAAATAGATTCTGATTTACATTCCTGACCTATTCTTATTTATGCTACATTGATCCACTAGTTCAATGCCATTGAATAAATTTTTGCCTGAATAGTTCAATGAATGCAATGGCAATGCAGTGAAAATCCATTACTTGATTGTGGGAAAAGAAGACTCAGTGCATAAATTTAATGTGTCAATAAATAATTTTAAAAATTATATTTCAAAAGACAAGGCGTATTGGGAGAAACATATTTTATATCTTCCTTTTATTCCTAGAAAAAAACCTTTCTATTATAACCTTGGAGAGTTTTAAAAAACAGGAATCATTGGAGTATTTCTTTTGTAAAAAAAAAATGTACTCAGAATTACTTACTCAGAATTGCCAAATTGTGGAGAAATATTCAACACATAAATTATATAAAGAAATTTTCCTTTTCTGTAACTTGAAGACTTAAACTACGTATGATTTAATACATTTCATAGTCACAATAAAAGAAAATACATTAGTAAAATGACACAGAATTGCAATCAAATCTGCAACAGCCCTTAAAAAAACCCAAAATGAATAGGTTATTTCCCTTGAAGTGCCCAAACATTTACTTGGTTGAGTTGGAAAAAGACAGTAATGAATTTGGTAAAATTCATATCAAAGTGCCAAATTAGGAGTAGTCACACATATTGCTAATGCAAAGAAACGGTTCTTTCTTGTATGGTCTCATGTCTTTTGTAAAGTCCTGCATACCTCCTCTTGGACAACCCAGTCAAATATTCATAATGAATGAATGAAAAAATAAACTCTCAAAAAAACTACATAAATTGCAGACAGTAACTCTTTTTAGTATTCTGGACAAGATATGCTTATTCAAGATTAAAGCCTTGTAAAATTATTTTTCTACAAATATGTAATTTTGTGGAAATGATAGTGGGCAGAATGTATTTGCCCATTCCTCAGCTTCTATGTGGCTGTGAAGAGAGCAGAATTTCAGATAAAATTAAGCAGCTAGTCTAAGATAGGTGTCTAAACTCGCTTTAAAATAGATAAAGAGAGAAGTATCTTCAAAGGGTGACCTGTAGTATGTCTTACCTTGAATGTCCTAGTAGTGGCAATGATTGCAGAAGGAAATTAAATGGGTAATTTTGACTATCTTTTAGAGGTCTAAAATTAGGTGAAATTAAGCCTATTCCTAGTATCAGCTGTAAACATGTTTATCCATATAATGCAGCTTGATCCACATTTTCTAAAACTGCAATTTCTTTTTTTTTTGTGGAGTGTATAGGAGGTTTTGGAATACCAGCATGAGTCCTTAAATATCATTTCCTTAAATAAAATTTTTCCTCTCAGCCTCAATTCTCCCACTCCTTAGAGTTCAGTAAGAATGTATCATAGTAGTCTTCCTTCATTTCTGTCCAAATACTGTCAAATACTGTGCATCACCTTTCAAGGTGATCTTTGCTTAAGAGAATGCTTAATGTCACAAGATGTCTTGTCTTTAATCTCCAAGTGTATCTGAAATACTGGAACCAAATCTCATGAAGTAATGTTCAGGCAGGGAATAACACGGGAAGCTAGAGAAATGCAACTTTGTGTTTAGTTTCTTCAAAAAACAGGTGTCATGAGATGTAATTAAGATTAGATTCTACCAAGAAAGACTGAATCTGATGGAAAGAAAAGAAATGCCTTTTAGTGAAATTCCCATATTCTGCCCTTACTAGGAAAGCTTTAGCAATATTAATAAGCAAAATGGACTTTTAGTCCTCCCAGTATTAAAGTTTCAGACATATGTAGAGAGTAAAAGTCCATTTTGTCATTCCCACCCTAAAGGAATTTGAGAGATTTGCCGTGAATACAGACTATAATTATCACAGTAATTACTGGTACAATAGCCTTACAGATGAACATGAATACATGTAACACAAAAAATAATTACATAAAAAAGAACTAAATAAAAATAATGTAATTTTGAAGTATTAGTTCTAACAGAAAATAAATTGGTTAATAGTAGGACCTAGTTCAAATATTCTTGCCAAGATGCACTAACTCAAAACATTTTTGATAGGTTTTTTTTTTTAAATATTTAATAATTTCAAAGAGCAAAATGTACTAAATTTGTAATTTGTCAAATTGTAGACACAAAAAGGCTGGCAATCTTTCATGACTGTAACCTAGACAGTCTGTCATTCTCTTCCAATGTGACTGTCATTTAATTTGAAACCTGCCTTCTTTTTCAATCCTTGTTCAAAGTACGAAAACTTTTAATAAAAATAATCTTGCTGTATTATAAATATTATAATAAAATCAAACATTCTGCAAAGTTGGTGTGACAGAATGACTATAATACCACAGAACTAACCCTTAAAACATTGTCTGCAAATTGTTGTAAAAGTTGTGGAGTCTCCCACTTTGGAGACATTCAAAACCCGCCTGGACACTGTCCTGTGCAACCTGTTGTAGGTGACCCTGCTCTGGCCGGGGGGGTTGGACTAGATGATCTCCAGAGGTCCCTTCCAACCCTGACAATTCTGTGATTCTGTGATTCTGTGAAATTGTTTCATGGCTCTGACTTTTCCAGGTGTGTTACTGGGCTGAAGACACCTCTTGGAGATCTGCTTTAGAGATTGTACTTACCGTGCTAGAAATAGTAAGTCTGTGCGTCAAAGAAAAGGGAAAAGTGCCTCACACATACCGTGTTTGGGGGATTATTGATACTGATGGTAACCTGGGGGCTTCCCTGTGTGTTGGAGTGCTGCAGAAGGCAAGGAAATGCCATAGAAGTGAGAAGAAAAGAGTATGGAGTAATAACAATTACACTAAGATCAAAAGGAGATGGCTATTCTCCTACTCTTTCAAATCATCCTTTCATGGGAAGGATCAGTCTTTCTCATACTTTAATAAAGAAAATTCAGCAGCCTTTTCCAATGTGCTTTTTATGTTCAATCTCCTTCATTAATTGAGGATGCCTCAGCCTTTCTTGGAGATCATTTCCACACCTAGATCCTAATCTAGAGATTGTCACATCTTCCATCAAGACTTTAATCTTTTCAACTGTAAACCCAAATAAGAAATTACTCTTCCCTGCCTTCAAGGATTTTTCTCACCAACTTCAGATCCAACCTAGAATATCTCCCTCTTCTGATCACTGAGCATTTTTCTCAGCCTTCTGTTAAAAAAAATGATTGTTTTTGCATTTCTTCCCTCAGAAACACATCCCCCCCTGCAACATCCAACTGAGTTTTTACTAGCTGTAGCATACCTAACAAGATGAAAAATCAGACACTAGACTCGTTACTGTAAGTTTTTTGTCCAGATGGAGATCGGTGACAAGTGGTGTCCCTCAGGTGTCTGTTCTGGGATCAGTAGTGTCTAATACCTACATCAATGATATAGACAGTGGGATTGAGTGGATGCTTAACAAATTTGCAGATGACACCAAGCTGGCTGGTTCAGTTGACATGCCTGAGGGGAGGAATGCCATCCAGAAGGACCCAGAAAGCTCAAGAAATGGGCCCGTGTGAACCTCATGAGGTCCAACAAGGCCAAGTGCAGGGGCCTGCACTTGGGTCGAGGTAACCCCCGGTATAAATACAGGCTGGGGGATGAAGGGATTGAGAGCAGTTCCACTGAGAAGGACTTGAGAGTACTGGTGGATGAAGAGCTGTACATGACCTGACAATGTGCTCACAGCCCAGGCGGCCAACCGTATCCTGGGCTGTGTCAAAAGAAGTGTGGCCAACAGGTTGAGGGAGGTCATTCTGCACTTCCACTCCACTCTGGTAAGACGCCACCTGGAGTACTGCATCCAGCTCTGGAGCCCTCAGCACAGGAAAGACATCGACCTGTTGGACCGGATCCAGAGGAAGGCCACAAAAATGATCAGAGGGCTGAAGCACCTTGCCTATGAAGACAGAGAGAACTGGGGTTGTTCAGCCTGGAGAAGGGAAGGCTCCAGGGAGACCTTATAGTGGCCTTTCAGAACTTAAAGGGGGATTACGGGAAAGATGGGAACAAACCTTTTAGCAGGGCCTGTTGTGATAGAACAAGGGGTAATGGTTTTAAAGTAAAGGAGGGTAGATTTAGATCAGAAAGAAGATATTTTTCACAATGAGGGTGGTGAAACACTGGAACAGGTTGCCCAGAGAGGTGGTAGATGCACCATCCCTGGAAACATTCAAAGCCAGGTTGGACGGGGCTCTGAGCAACCTGATCTAGTTGAAGATATCCCTGTTTATTGCAGAGGGATTGGACTAGATGACCTTGAAAGGTCCCTTCCACCCCTAACTATTCTATGATTCTATGTACGATATCTGAGGTGTACAAGCATCCTTAGCTATGCTCTCTCTTTAAGCTTTTATCCTACTACTAATAACTCTGAAGTTTTTCTATACATTTTTGCATTTTGCCTATGACTGATGTGTTCATACCAATTTCTGTAGTCTATGGAATGTACTTAATCATTAATTTATCTTAAAATCATTCAGGTATTCAGTTTCATTACCTTAAGACACTTTTTTGGTTGGTTTCTTTATACTGCATGCACGTATCTTTGCAAAATTTTAGTTTTTTAGACAGCAAATATCATGATTTTTTCTTTTTACAACAAATTTCTGTGATAATCTCAAGATCCTCCCCTTTTGGTAGGCAAGCTTGACATTTTCATGACATTTTGTATTTGGATGTTTTTCTGATTATGTGTTACATTTCGGGGAGTAAAAATACTTTGATTTTTGAAAAGACAGTATATATTCTGTTTTCTTTTCTTATTAGACTTAGAAGAAGACATATTAGAACCTATATATATATTTAAAATATATAAACCTCTACATAGGAAATATAAAATTATTTGATTGTTAGGGCTGAAGTCTGAGGAAGACGATAATTTATAAATCTCTTCAGATCTTTTTCTAGGAGACAATAAAGAGATTTAAGTGCTGTTTCAGGAGATTAAAAATTCAGGATATTAATTTATGATAAGTGTCTAGTATGAAAAGAGAGGAAAAGGAAGAAACACAGAATTTTGTGTAAGAAAAAAAATCAAAGACGTACTACCCAGAAAAGAAAAATAAATGCATGATAAAAACCAATTGGTTCTGAGGGAAACTGGTTCTGGTATATGGAAAAATAGTGTAATAGCATCTCATAATTAAAGGAAAAAAAGTCTGGGATGAGTACTAGGTGAAAAAATCAGGTATTTTACCTATTACAGGAACATGCAGAAGAGACATCTTGAGAAAATATGGTATGACATCAAATAATCTGTAATAATTTCTACCAGCTATAAATTTATTTCCATGGTTTTTGAAATACTTTATATGATAAATACATTTTCTGAATACACATATGTACAAAATCACATTGTAAATAAATGCTTTAATCTCCTGAGAAGACATTTTTCAGCAGAATTTATCTTTCATCTGCAATAAATTAACTTTGATACGATACGCTCCAATCATCATATTCTAAAACAACCATCTTACAAATCTAGAAATATGTTGCCTCTTAAAATTAGTAACTGACTGCAAAGAACTAGTACTCATTTTGTCACAGTGACATTAATCTTGTGAACAGCATAATGTCCTTTTTACATCATTTTAGTATTGCCTCATTCAGCCTGTTATCAGTAAATAAGCTGTAACAAAAGCTTTCTAAGTATGCTGCATGAAAAACTAGGGTTGACAAGGTTGCTGAGCTTGTTTTTGCTGATTTCTTCCTAAGAAAGATTTATTATAGCATAGTGACTAATACCATAGATTTAGTTTTTCTATTTCTGTTGTATTTTGTGTTAGTAATAGATTTATTTCAGGCAGTTATTTCACCTTCCTTATATTAAGTCAAGTCAAACTGGTGCTGATTGGACTGCGGAAAATGTGAGTGGTTGCAAACTTTTCTGAAGTATTGTTTTTCTTTGTTTAGACAAGGTTTGGTTTCCACTCTGGGTGGGAAAGCAAGGAGGACTTTACAAGATAAGATTAGACCAGAGGGAACAAAGTAATTAAGACAAATACAGATTAATTTGCTTTGCCTAAAACTTTTAAAATATTTGTTTTCAGTAAATATCAATTTTGGATCTTAGATATGCATGCATGGCTTTTGAGAACCATATCTGCCCGTTTAATTTAAAAGTGAAGGCAAGAACCAGAAGGATTAAATACAAAAATATCACCTTTAGCTTGCACTGTCTGTTATTTAGATATTTGAACTCTAGACTGTTGCACAATGCATCAGAAGCAGTAATCTACCTAAGCAAATTACTTCTTGGCCTATTGCTGTGTCTAGTCATAGAGAACATCAGATCAAGCATCAGGTCTTAGTGATTTGAACACTTTCTGCTCAAAATAATAGAAATTTAAAAATTCATAATCCAGTGACAAGTCAAAGGGAACACACCATATAGAGAGTCTAGAATTTAATGACAGTCCTATTAATGTTTTAATAGTCTGATGGTCAAAATTATCAGTACTGAAAAGCATTGATATTAAAATGGTTAAAACGGTTATATCAAAAATCCCCCAAAACCTTGCCACTATCTAACCCTTTCCACTGGTAGTGTTCTTAGGCTTGAAATGTCCCTGTGGGTCTAAAGTGTGACACTACAGTTTTCTCCCAAAAATTGTAGTTGCAGGTGGACAGAAGGGCATTGCAAGGATTTGCCAGCATCATGACATCTTTGCTCAGAGGACTGCGATGCGCCTGGTAGGGGATTTCTTTCTTCTCTTTGTTTGAAAGAACATGATGTTGATACTTTTTTATTTCCCCAGTCTTGGACTCTGCTTGGGTTTCCCTTTACACCTTTCCCTGTCACTGCCCCTTTCCCCTTCCCAGGCTGCCAGCTGCTGCCTGGCTGTGGCCCCCAACAGCCCCAAAGGACCAAAAGGACTATGTTTTTCCAGGCAGTGATGAACCAGGGGTGTCACTCTTCCCTAGATGGGCCACCCCCAGAGCTGAAGCTGGAGCAGGGGATGCAGCAGTCACTGGACTCAGCGCAGGTGTTAAACCAGTAACACCCAGCTCAGGCCACGGAGAGTCTGAGCCTCTACACTGCCAGGTCAGCACACAGCCGAACCTGCCCCTAGGAAGGGCAGAAATCATATTTACTGGGTTACAAAAAGATAAAATCAAGCTATACCTAAAGATACAGTTTAGAATTATGATTCAGTTCACAGATGAATAAACTTACAAAAAGGGATGGAGAACAAGATAAATCTGAAGACAGTGCAAATAAAATCCATTAATTCATGTCTGAATATTGGAAACATCATGACAAAAATGTCATAGTTGTCAATATTGCCAGAGGAGGTCTCATTGTAGCTGGCCAAGCTGCAAATATCAATTCAATATTTACGACATTTTAACTTTGATTTTAATGCAACGTTTAGTATGAGCAACTACTTTATTAAAATTGAGGAAAAACTTTAAAAACTAAAAGATAACTGAAAACTTGTAACTGAAAAATTAATTTCTAAGAAGCAAAGTATGTCTCATTTGAACTAATATATTTCAATACAGAGAAAAAAACTCTATTGGTATGTTGTATTTTAGATGTAATGTATACGTTTCATATATTGCATATATATATTAATATAAACACACACATACAGTCTTACAGAGAAATACCTATTTTTTTCAGTATAGTCACTGTTTAATTTTAACACTATAATATAAAATGGAGTGTAAAAATAAAATTAAAATAAGGGCAAATCAGAGAGCTGCACTATGTGGTAAAGGCACCAAGAAAAAGATGATATAGCATCATTCTAAAATAATATAAGTATAGCTTTGTGTAAAAAAAAAATTCACATTTCCCTCCTTATCACTATGTAGCCTGAATGCCTCCAGAATATACTAATGCTATGATGATTATTATTATAGCTTTTGATTTTCTTCTCTATTTGGCATCTTTTATGTAGTCTGTAATAGTCTTATTTAAAATTGAAACACATGCATTTGTACAGTCAAATGATACTAAAAGTCAAAGTTTGCTGTATAGCTAAAATCTTGTATTTCTCTTCTCGCGACACAAGAAATCATACTTACTACTAATAAAGTAACGTATTGTTCACATTACAGTTTAAATGTCCTATCAGAAATGAGAACAATACCATCCTTGGAGGTTTTCCAAACCCAACTGGACAAAGCCCTGAGCAGCCTGGTCTGACCCCATAGCTAACACTGCTTTCAGCAAGAGGTTGGACGAGAGACCTCACAAGGCTCCTTCCAACCTGAATTATTCTGATTCAAGAACGAAATTTCCCCTGATAGCTTGACCTGGTAGCCTGGTTAATGGCAAAATGCATGGGATCAAAAGTATGCAATGGGTGCATGGAAGCAGACAACAAGGTAAGAAGAATTTGATCATGGTTAAATGCAAAATTATTTGTGAATAGCATGTATTTCATCATAACCTAATAATTTTCAAAATTTTTATGCTATTTAATAACACTCTGGTCAAATTCAATGTACCTCAAAAAAATCCAAACAGAAAGTAAGCAAAAAAAGTAGGCTGCTTTTTTTTTCCATTTAGATTGATGCTAATCACACACTGAGACTCCATGCAGGCAAGCAGAAAGTACAAACACTTGGAAATAATCTTAATAACTGGAAACAATCTTAATTACTGATGAGAAAATGTATTAGTTAGAATGCAGGTATGTCTTGAGTAGTACATTTAGGCACCAATGTTTGGTTCATTTAATTACTATAGCACAACACCTTCATTGTTTGTTTCAAATGAGGACTTGGCAATTTAGAATAGTACTTTAGGCTGTCTGCGGGGAAATAAACCAGATCCAAGTCATGTAATCAGTGAGACCCAGAGACTCACCCCATACATTTTTCCACTACAAACTAGGAAAAAAACCCATTGGACTTGCTAAGAAAACTACTAGATTCTTAGCACGAAAGTTTAACCCATTCTATTTCAGTGAACAAAATACTCTTACTGAAGTCATCTACTTCTCTGAATTCTGTTGAGGATAAATGACAGAGATTTCTGGCAGAGACAGCTACAGAGAACCAAAAAAAATCCATGATGCCACCATGACCATGCTTTTCAGAAATAAGAAATACAACTTTACAGTAACTGTTCTAACACAGCATTTTGAGTTCTGCAAAGTGAAACCATCACTCAGCAGTCACTACTTTACATATTTATTGCTGTGACTGACTGAAACATCCACAGGTTTTTAAGTGATGAATTGCATGTTTTTATCTAACTAGTTCCCAGTCATGAACATGGCAAAAAAACACACCATCAGAAATAGCTTCTAAAATATTCTTATTTCATTTGTAACATTATCTTTTAGAAATACTACAATAATTTAATATAAAAGATTTAGACATTAAGTACATTTACAACTTACACAAAGCTCAAAGAAATATCGCAGAATCACGGAAGAATAGACTGGCATTATGATGCATAATGTTCCTCTGTGGTGTTCTAGCATTAAAGCTGCTTAAAAGTTCCTTTGTCACAGTATTTGTAGCAGAGCAATTTGTGTGGAAATTGAGATTTCAATCCCCTGGGCCTTGGTAACTCTTACAGAATAGAAACTCCTTTAAAGCATGCACAGTGGCATACCTGAATACATTCAAAGACCCCTCCAAAGTTACACTTGCTGAAAAGTACAGAGACTTTCCTAGCTAGCAGTTACAGCTAGGAAACAGCTCTAACAGATGCACCAGGGCTTTCTTGAATTTGTTGTAGCTATAATGTGAAGCACTGATTTGGCTCTAGAAGCCCTAGATGATTTAAATTCTCACCTACTAGGTTACCATAACAGATAAGATCTATATATAATCACTTGTCCACAAGCTCTTAAATGTTCTCACTGGATAGTTCTATCCCCTGAGTTCTGCATTTCAAGCAGCTCAACAAATCTTCAGGGAAGGATTCTACATCTGCTTTACCCTAAAACACTGATCTGACAGATTATATTTATGAGAAGTTAAATTAGGATGTTATCAATTTCAGTTACTACCTGTTTAGCCAGGGATTGTCTTGGTTTTATTAAATGTTCCTGTTCTGTAAAATAGTACGTGTATGTCCTAAGATACTTATGTAGTGTATATATAGTACCATGGTCAAAAACATAAAGCAAACCGCTGAACTTCACAGCAGCACTTCCATAATTAAGATACAATGTTTAACAGTGATTCTATTTGTGTGAGGCATGGGTTCTTGGAGGAAGGGATTATGATGATGATGATGATGATGATTACTACTACTACCACCACTACTACTATAATTACTTTGATTGCCACTTTGTGGCAACAAGACAGAAATAACAAGAACAGTCCCATTATTCTTGGAAACCTCAGCAAAATCTGTTCCTTTGAGAGAGGCAAACAGCTTTTGCATGAAATCCACAAGTGAAGTCAGGGACTGGAGGACTTTAGAAACTAGAAAACTGAGGAAAGAGCTATCAGCACATGTCTAGGTAACATAAGGCAGTAGAGTGTTAGAGTCCCTAAGAAAGATGCGTGAAGCAGCAGCTCTGGAAGGCCAGAAGCACTTTACCCCTGTTAGTATGACATTATATCTGGCTGTAACACCATGCCTCTAAGGAGAAATAATTAGCCTGCAGACGACACCATTCTGTGGCAGCTAAATTATTTTTTTGGGCTATTCAGTCTACTTTGCAAATTTTGAACTGTGATGTATAGTATACTTACTGCTGTCAGCTGCATGAGTCTAGTGGATCACTTTCCTCCATTTTCCCTAACAAATTAAAAAAACTCTTCTCAAACATTTTCAAATCTCCTTCATATGGAGCAAGAACGTTTCACATAAACTGACAGAATGCATGCATGGCCCACCAATTTTATATTGAAAATATTAATTCTGTTGTGTTTTTTTTTTTCCTCTGAGCATAAATAATATTAAACAGACCAGCTACAGAAAGAAAGAGAATGTGGGAGAGAATGCATCACCACAATCTTACGTTATGTGCAAGAATTGGATTCCAGACTTTGTTCTGGTCAATATTGAGTGATGCATGCAAAAAGAAACAGAAGTTATTCAAAACTCTTTGTCAATGTTGCATTTAGTAACCTCTGTGAAGGTGCAGGAAACTCGGAGAAAAGTCTGTGAGAATCAAATTGAGATTTTCTCCCAGCCCATGATACCACTGTAGGCAACAGGTGTAAGTCCTAACATGTCATGACTGCATGAACAGTGTCCTTTTTATCATTATAAAATGGGGTCTTCTATATTGATGCTATTCATAAATAACATGCTGCTTCTTTTCAGCAGTCAAAAAAGAAGAAGAGCTAGTTCTATTCCTCTTTTACTGACTCCTATAAATGCAGAAAAAGAAGCTGCTTTGTTTGAAGATAAATAGTAATTAACTGTACAACACATTGGTGAAATCACCTTAGAACTGCTATGCTAAATACATTCAAATTAGACAGTAATGAGCCTGAAGAACAAACACTTCACATTTAGATATTCTTTGCCAAAAGACAAGGATTTTCCTCCCTAAAGGCACAGATCTGTAACCCAAAACAATTATATTTTACTAAACAAGGGGACTGTACTGTCATCCAAGTTCCTAATCACCAGATTTAATTTGTATACACAGTGAGAGTTGCTGTTGCCAAACACTCATTATGAATGGACTGTAGCATAGCACAGTTTGAGCATAATCTGTACAAAAAATTAGGTGGTTATTGACTTTGTCTCCTTAAGGACCAGAGACTTTGCATACACTATAGAGACCTTTCTTTCTTACAAATAGGATTCCTAGTTGTTCAATAACTTCACTGCTTTGAAATTACAAATACATTTCTCAAGCTTTCTAGTTAGAGGTCACTGCTATATGGTACAGTAACCTTTACAAACCACATAAAATAAATGTTTCCTCAAAGAAAAAAATAAGTACTAGATTAGTTTCTCCTGTTGCTGAAGCTGTAAATACAAGATTTGAAATAAAATCATCAAAAGGTCACATCCAAATGGTGAACTTAGGTAACAAAGGTTAGACACAATAATCTAAGTTGGTTTCTGTTGTGGCATACAGAAACCTGGGCCAAACATAAATTCTTTTATTCAATTCTTGTATTCATTTCCTGTGATCTAGTATCCTATGGGCTGGGTCTGAAAGTGTTGAGAAAGGTGGCTTACATCCTTGGAAGTCTGCTCTCTATCATGTCTGAAAGGCCATGGAAATTGGGGAAGGCAACCATTGCACTTATCTCCCCTCATAAAGACAAAAGGATGATGTGGGGAACTACAGGCCAGTAAGCCTCACTTTAGCCCCTGGGAAGATCATGCAGTGAATCATCTTAGAAGCCACTTCTAGGCAATAGAAGGAGGGGAAGGTGACTAGGAACAACCAACAAGGATTGAGAGCAGTCCTATGGAGAAGGACTTGGGGTGCTTGTGGATGAAAAGCTGCATGTGACCTGACAACATATGCTCACAGCCCAGAAGGCCAACCGTATCCTGGGCTGCATCAAAAGAAGTGTGGCTAGCAGGTTGAGGGAGGTCATTCTGCACCTCCACTCCACTCTGGTAAGACTCCACCTGGAGTACTGCATCCAGCTCTGGAGCCCTCAGCACAGGAAAGACATCGACCTGTTGGACCGGATCCAGAGGAAGGCCACAAAAATGATCAGAGGGCTGAAGCACCTTGCCTATGAAGACAGAGAGAACTGGGGTTGTTCAGCCTGGAGAAAGGAAGGCTCCAGGGAGACCTTATAGTGGCCTTTCAGAACTTAAAGGGGGACTACGGGAAAGATGGGAACAAACCTTTTAGCAGGGCCTCTTGTGATAGAACAAGGGGTAATGGTTTTAAACTAGAAGAAGGTAGGTTTAGACTAGATATAAGAAGATATTTTTCACAATGAGGGTGGTGAAACACTGGAACAGGTTGCCCAGAGAGGTGGTAGATGCACCATCCCTGGAAACATTCAAGGCCAGGTTGGACGAGGCTCTGAGCAACCTGATTTAGTTGAAGGTGTCCCTGTTCATTGCAGGGGCATTGGACTCAATAACCTTGAATGGTCCCTTCCAGTCCAAACTATTCTATGATTCTATAGGATAATCAAGGAAAAATCATGCCTAAACAACCTGATTGCCTTTTATGATGAAATGACTAAGTTTCTGGAAAAGGACAGTGGATGTCACTTATCTTGATTTTATCATGGCTTTGACACTGTCTCTCACAGCATTCCTGTACCCAAGTTAGGATGTTAGAATCTGGAAGGGTGGACAACTGGATGGCTAAAAAGCTGGACTGGCTGGTTGGGCTCAGAGGGTTGTGGTTTACGTATCATACTCTACCAGGAGGTTCGTTAAAAGACAACCCTCGACTCTGCCACTAGGCTCAGAAACCTGAGAAGCTTGAGACTGGACTTTAGTAGTAAACCCTGAAAAAAAGACAACTTTGAGTATCTCAGACTCTTCCATGTCTTTTGCCACTAGGTCCCGCTCCCCACTGAGAACTAAGTCCACTCTTTTATTGGCCTTCCTTTTGCTGCCAATGTATATTTAGTAGGCCTAGTGACTTTGTATATCCTCCTCTATTCTCAGCTCTATCTGAGCTTTTCCTTTCTTAATTTCAACTCTGCACACCTGGGCAATGGTTTCATATTCCTCCTAAGTAGCCCATCCCTGCTCCTTCCACCAAACATGCACTTCTTTTCTGCATCTGAGCTCAGTCAGGTGTTTTCTATTCATCCTTGCTGGCCTTCTGCCACGCTTTCTTGAGCACCCTCTTCCTTGAGCAAGGGTGGGCAGTCACTGGAACAAAGCTGCTACCAGACTGAATGGGTAAAGCATGGCTCAAGGCTCTAGTTAGTAAACAATAAGTCACTTTGAAAGGAAAAAGAATGTTTATGTCCTAACCTTGGCTCTCCGGAGAGGGAAAGGGAACTAGCAGTGTAGACTTGGCACTCAAGCCAAATACTCAATGAGGTTACACATTATTGTTCTATGTTCTTTCTGGCCCAGGAAATCTTTGCTGAATAGTGTTGAAGCTCAACAAGTAGAGCAAAAGTGCCCCCTCTTTTCCTTACAGATCAGCCTAACTTATAGCATGGACATTATAGCACTTCTCAGGAAAGAGCATTAAGTAAATTTGCCCCTCATGATGGTGTGTTCACGGAACATAAAATTCCCAAAACTTACGTGAATGCTCTAATCATTAAACTAAATGGCAGATACCACTACCTCCACATTAAATACAGAAACCCAGTTCTGTCAGTACACATGTTAAATTTGTTCTTGGCATGCCGATCAGTTTTGGCCTCTCTTGATGTGTAAGCTGCATCTTGCTTTGACATCTCAGGGAGCGTACCATGAGGTTCCTCCCCGCTAACTCTAAATAAATAGTCACTTCAGTTAGCAGTGTAGTTGTTCTTCTTCCTCTGGATGTCAACAGCAAGGAATACAGACAGAGGTCTGAGGAGTGCAAATGCAATCACTGCCAGAGTCAGCTGGCAGTATGAAGCTGTGGAAATAGATGGGAAGGTCAAAAAGATAAAGAAAACTTCTCTCCCTTTTCATTGATTAGATCCTGTGGGTCTTTTTTGTTAGGTCAGCCCACTGTATAAAAAGCAGAGCAGAGTTTTCATTGTCACGTAGCCAAGATGAATAGCAGGTTATGAGGCCCAGGATAAGGAAGGCTGGGGCTCAGAGCTGGCATTAAAGATAAAATACAAGATGAGTTATTTAAGCCAAGGTTTTGACTTGGTTTAACGTACAACTTAAGTGTACCCTTAGTCACTTCCAAATGTCAGTTTGTACTGATCTCATAGAGTAGATAAGACTTTAAGGGTAGATCTGAGATTAAGAGAATAGCTATTTAGAATTAAGGAATAATTACTGCTCTGCAAAAATGATGGCTGAACCTTCACAGCAAAAAGTGATTTCATGGTACTTAGTCACTTTTAGGCATCTTTTGGATCAGATGTCCAATAATAGGCAGTTTGAATTAGAATTTTGAATTTATATACCTCAGTTTAATACACACCCTCTTTCAGCCAATTTTGAGTATTGGGTGGAGGTGTGAAGGCCGTGGGGAGGGGGAGGCAGGGAAGGACGCGGAGCTGCAAGGCAGATTCTGCAAGAAGATACCGGGGGGCTGCCTCATGCTGGACATAGATGGTTTCAGCTGGCTCCAGCAGTCCCACTGTAAAACACAGCTGAGCCCCTCAGCCAAGATGGTGGTGTCTCTGTGAAAATGTATTTAAGAAAGGGCAAAACACTGCGCAGGCAGGGTGAAGAGGGGGAAAGAGAAACAATCCTGTGAGCACGAAGGTCAGAGAAGGAGGGAGGGGAGGTGCTCCAGGCGCTGGAGCAGTTCCCCTGCAGCCCCTGGAGGAGACCACAGTGGAGCAGGTATTCACCTGCAGCCTGTGGAAAGCACTCCCGACACGAGCAGGATATCCACACTGCAGCCCATGGAGGACCCCAAGCTGGAGCAGGTGGTTGTTTCCTGAAGGAACTGTGGCTTGTGGAAAGCCCATGCTGAAGCAGGTATATCTTGAAGGGAGAGGACCTACGCAGGAGCAGGGGGAAAGTGTGAGGTGGAAGGAGCAGCAGAGAGGAGCTGTTACGGACTGACCACAATTTCCCATTCCCCATCTCCCTGTGCCACTCAGGGTGGGAAGGCAGAGGAGTTGGGAATGAAGTTGAACTGGTAAAGGAGCAGGGCATGGAAGGGGGAAGGAAGGAGGGAAAGTATTGCTTTATTTTGTCTTTGTTTCTTACAATCCAAAAATCTATTTTAATTGGCAATAAAATTTAATATCTTTCCCCCAGTCGAGTCTGCTTTGTCTGTGATGATAACTAGTAAGTGATCTCCATGTCTTTATCTCAACCCATGAGTTTTTTCATCTCTATTTTCGTCTCCTGTCCTGTTGATGAGGGCGGACTGATAAAGTGGCTGGGTGAGCATCTGGCAGCTGGCCAAGGTCAACCCAATGCATTTCACAAAAAAAAAGTTAGTCTTTGCAAGAGATCTTAGAATTATTTAGTTAACCTCAAACAAAGGAAATCAGAAAATAAAGACTTAAGAATTACCAGGTCTGTCAATGAAGGCAGTAATGACTTGTTAATCCTAGAATCCCTTCAAATGAAGCAATTAAGAATTATCAAGCAAAATTCTACCATCAAAAAACTTGTATTCTTATAAGGCCAATTTCACAGCAGACTTGGTGACCCAGACACTTATGGTTTATACTTGAATATAAAATACATTTTTCATGAACATGAAAAATATTTAACTTGAGGCATGTTTGAATCATCTGTATTATACTTTACCGTAACATTCAGATGGTAAGATTTATAAAGAAGAAATGATTACACCTCAGTCATGAAAACAACCTTGAGGGTAAGTGATCATAATACATGATGTTTAATTAATTATTCCTTTTAAGATGTTATATTGCACAGCTGAAGAGAAAGTAATATTAGTGTTTAAATTAGCATTTTTTTAATATCAAACTCAGTGGAATATGTATATACACTTATTTTTTTCTTGTTTTACTCTTTACATAACTATGTACCAGTGCAGATTCAGAATGCAACATCACACTGCTTTGTGATAATGAAGATATAGCTATAGGCACTGCTTATATTTCCTTATTTTGCTTTTAATTTTAAATTGCTGATTATGTTCCATTTAAGTTATCATTCCACAGTCATAAGAGTTTGACTCATTTGCACTCTAACTTCAGATTTTCTAACAAAGGTTTAGTAACCTACTAGCCATAATTAAATCTGACATAGACTTTGATTCTCCTTTGATTTCCTTAGATTATAAGCAAATTTCCTGTCTTTATAGTAACATATATGAAATAAAAGTATTATGGAATCATATAGAGAAAAACAGTCCCTGAGTAAAACATATTTAAAAGGGTATCTTAGTGCTAAAAGATGACCATGTAAGCATGGTGTTTTCGTACTCAAAATATCTATCCTCTATGTACATTAAATCTCATATTGGGTACATTACAAAGCATAATGTTTAGAGTTGCTTATTTCTTTATAACATATGCAGTACAAATTCAACAGTTCATGTTACAACCATTAACATTCATCACTCCAGCCAACAAACTGATGACTGTTTAAACAAAACACGTTTTAGATTCAGTAACTCAGGAGGTATCTTTCAGTTGTATGTTGTTATATCTAACACTCAGGTACCACCAATGTACAAACAATAAGCAATGACAGCTGTGATTTTGACTACAGATAGGAGCAGCCTCACATTCACAAGCCCTGGTCCTCATGGAGGACTTCAACCACCCCGATATCTGTTGGAGGGAGAACACAGAAGGGCATAAGCAATCCTGGAGGTTCCTGGAGTGTGTCAATGACAACTTCCTTCTCCAAGTGACAGAGGAGCCAAAGAGGATAAGTGTCATGCTGGACCTTGTTCTCACCAGCAAGGAGGGGCTGGTGGGGAATGTGAAACTCAAGGGCAGCCTTGGCTGCGGTGACCATGAGATGGTGGAGTTCAAGATGCTTAGGGTGGCAAGGAGGGCGCACAGCAAGCTTGCTGACCTGGGCTTCAGGAGAGCAGACTCTGGCCTCTCTAGGGATCTGCTTGATAGAGTACCATGGGATAAAGCCCTGGAGGAAAATGGGGCCCAGGAAAGCTGGTTAACAGTCAAGGATCACCTCTTCCAAGCTCTGGAGCGATTCATCCCAACAGAGGAGGTTGGGCAAAATGGCCAGGAGGCCTGCGTGGATGAACAAGGAGCTCCTGGAGAAACTCACACTCAAAAAGGAAGCGTACAGAGGGTGGAAGCAAGGACAGGTAGCCTGGGAGGAATACAGAGAAATTGTCCGAGCAACCAGGGATCAGATTAGAAAAGCTAAAGTCCTGATAAAGTTAAATCTGGCTAGGGACATCAAGGACAACAAGAAAAGCTTCTACAGGTATGGCGGTGAAAAAAGGAAGACTAGGGAAAATTAAGGCAGCAATTATGAGAATGAAGAACTGCCCACTGTATGAGAAGACCAGGTTTGAAATCATCTAAGGAATCTGAAGGTGCACAAATCCATGGGACCTGATAAGATGCATCTGCGGGTCCTGAGGGAATAGACAGATTGCTAAGCCACTATGCATACATGGACTTTAGTAAAGCCTTTAACACTATTTCCCACAGTACTCTCCTGGAGAAACTGGATGTTTATGGTATGCACGGGCATACTCTGCTGGGTAGAAAATTGGCTGGATAGCTGAGCCCAAAGAGTTGTGAATGGAGTTAAATCCAGTTGGCGGCCAGTCACAAGTGGTGTTCCCAGGGCTCAGTATTGGGGCCACTTCTTTTTAGTATCCTTATCAATGACCTAGATGAAGGGATTGAACGTACCCTCAGTAAGTTTGCAGACAACACCAAGTTAGGCAGGAGTGTCTACCTCTGTAAGGGTAGGATGGTTCTACAGAGGGATCTGGACAGGCTGGATCAATGGGCCAAGGCCAGTGCTACAAGGTTCAACAAGACCAAGTGTCGGGTCCTACACATGGGTCACAACAACCCCATGCAGCACTACAGGCTTGGGGAAGAGTGGCTGGAAAGCTGCCTAGCAGAAAAGGACCTGGGGGTGTTGGTGGACAGCCAGCTGAATATGAGCCAGTAGTGCGCACAGTGTGCCAAGGCCAACAGCATCCTGCCCTGTGTTAGGAATAGTGTGGTGAGCAGGACTAGAGAAGTGATTGTTTCACTTTACTTGGCACTACTGAGGTCGCACCTCGAGTCCTGTGTTCAGTTTTGGGTCCCTCACTGCAAGAAAGACATTGAGGTGCTGGAGCATGTCCAGAGAAGGGCGACCAAGCTGGTGAGGCATCTAGAGAACAAGTCTTATGAGAAGCACCTGAGGGAACGGAGGTTGTTTAGTCTGAAGAAAAGGAGTTTCAGGGGAGACCTTATTGCTGTCTACATCTACATGAAAGGAGGTTGTAGCGAGGTGGGAGTCAGTCTCTTCTCCCAAGTAACAGGCGATAGGACATGAGGAAATTGACTCAAGTTGCACCAGGGGATGTTAAGATTGCTTATTAGGAAAAACTTCTTTACCAAAAGGGTTAACAAGCATTGGAACTGATTGAATCATAGAATCATAGAATCATAGAATTGTCTAGGTTGGAAGAGACCCTTGGGATCATCGAGTCCAACCATCTACCCTACTCTACAAAGTTCTCCCTTACACCATATCCGCCAACACCACATCTAAACGTCTCTTAAACACATCCAGGGATGGTGACTCAACC